>SJYV01008549.1:374607-478791 GCA_006410875.1 Neotragus pygmaeus
CATTTGGATCAAGAAAGGGAATCTGTGCCCCAACCACAAATGGAATGACTTAGCTAGCACATTTTTCCCCCTTGGGACTCATCCACTGGACCAAACAATTTATTCTGAGTTAGGACACATACTTCCAACCCTCACTTTACTATATTAAATGACAGTGCCCATTTTAAAGCATAAAGCATTGTGCTCATGATGTATAAACCTTTGCAAGTTTAGGCAGCAGACCAGTTTTGGTTAAGCAGGTGGCAAGGACGGGAGACAGAAGGAAGGAGGGCTGTTTGGGAAGTGCCAGCTGGGTGTCAAGTACCATGCTGAACATTTTCATCGGTCATTCCCCTCAATGAATCCTCCCAGGCTCCCATTTAAAGGGAGAGGCAATCTTTTAACTCCAGAAAGGAGACTGGCTTCTGTGTCATCCTTTGCAGATGTAGTAGATATAGGGGGAGCTAAATAAGCTACAAGTTCTTCAGCGAGAAGCTCTGTCCCAGGTTTCAGATCTCAGATTGGAGGTCCCTCTCTGGCGACTCACATTTTAAAGAGCTCATGCCCCACCACTCCAGCGATTCTCTTTCACAGGGTTCCATTTCATGAATCATGGTACGTTAAAAAATTGTTTTCAATTATTTTACGTACCTCTTGTCATTTCTGTGGGAGAGGAAGCAGCAGGAGTTGGAGTTTTAGAGCAGTCTCTTTCCTGTAAAGGGACAGGTAAATATTTTAGGCTCTATGGGCCATGTGGTCTCTGTTGCACCTACTGGACTAATACTGTTACATGGATGCTGCCAAAGGCATCATGTAAATGAATGGGAACTTGTCTGTTTCAATAAAACTTTATTTACAAAAGCAGACATAGGGCCAGACTTGGCCAGTGGGCTGTAGTTAACCAGAGCACAGAGTGTGGCATCAGATTGGCCAAGACTGAATCTCAGCTCAGTCCCTGACTAGCCCTGTAAACGTGAACAAGCTCCTTAAACTTGTGATTCCTTACCTGTAATGTAACGTGGGGTAACAGTATTTTCCTTCTAGGGTGGCTGGGAAGCGTTAATGAATTCACATAAGTAAAATACTTAGCACAGAACCTGTTTCTCAAAATTTTTTAATGTTATCAACATTAGTCTTAAGTGTCAGGAGGGCAGGGGCCACATCTGTTGTGCTTGGCATAGTGCCTTGCTAAAGGTGGGCAATCAAGGAACACTTATAAATAAATGAATGAATGAATGACCTCTCATTAATACCAAAATAAGAAAACTAGAGTTTTTTCTCTGTTTTTTTTTAAATATAGAAGTAAGCTTTTCTTTTTTTATTTTAGTAGAATAAAAATTTTCCTCAATTCTAACTTTTAGCCGATTTCTTCTCTATCTGGCTAAGACGGCAGAATCAGACTTCCATTCTCTCAAAGCCAGAAAAAAAAGGGCAGCTTCCATTGTGCAAACCAGACATCCTCTTCAACAAAAACATCCCAGGGTATTTCCAAAAGTCCTTGGGGAAACCGATCAAAATATCACCTTGTTTAGGAACCATCTTTCTTGGCCAAGCTGACTACCTCCCAGTACACTGTGTCTTTGAGTTTAAGACTATGAAAGCATGAAGTTAACGTCCCAAACATAATTTGAGCTCATTTCTAAAATATTGTTGAACAAATAAGATATGTGTAGATATTTACTTTGCTACTTAAAACATTAATTATAGTCACCTCAGCAGATTTCTTGGATGAATAAATATTTGGTAAATACTCACAGATATTTTAAAGACACAGACTATGAAAGAAACAAACCAACTTTCTTAATTTTCTAATCATTTGTCCAATTATCCCTGATTTAAAGATTACAGAGGAAATGACTGATTGATCTGTGATTTTTTTTCTTTTAGTCATGGTTTATTGACTGAAGTTTTTCAGAAGTGAAGTGAAGTCGCTCAGTGTGTCCGACTCTTTGCGAGTTTTCAGGCAAGAGTACTGGAGTGGGTTGCCATTTCCTTCTCCAGATGATCTTCCCAACCCAGGAATCAAACCCGGGTCTCCCGCATTGTAGGCAGACACTTTACCACCTAAGCCTCGAGGGAAGTCCAAAATACTAGAATAGGTTGCCTTTCCCTTCTCCAGGGGATCATCCCAACCCAGGAGGAATCTTTACCAACTGAGCTATCAGTGAAGCCCAGCTTCCCTGGTGGCTCAGACAGTAAAAGTGTCTGCTTGCAATGTGGGAGACCTGGGTTCAATCCCTGGGTTGGGAAGATCCCCTGGAGAAGGAAATGGCAACCCATTCCAGTACTCTTGCCTGGAAAATTCCATGGCTCCTAGGCTCCTAGTTTCTCAGAGCCTAGGATAATTGGAGTTACATGATCCATTGGGAAAAATCTCATTTTATCTCCTGTGTTTTTAAGTAGTTCTATCCAAGTGCATTTAAGGTGCAATTTCCCCTTTATTATTGAGTTTTTTCCTAGGTCAATCCCAATCTATATGACTATCTCAGGACACTTATCAAGAAGTGATTGAAAAAATCAGCATCTCTGGGAAATAGGTCTAAAGTTGAACAACTTAATGACCCTCATTTATTACCACTTCAGAAGCTGACTCTGCACAGCTGAACAGGCATAAGCTCTGCATCTGTGTGTACTCACATGCAGATTTCTGTGGTTCTCTTAGTAGCTCTTAACTAGATAAGGCTGGTATTATTCCCATTTTACAGAAGAGAAAACTGAGGAAATAGAGCACTGAAGGGAGTTGTTCAGGATGACCATGATAGTTAGTGTTATAGTCTCATTTACAGCCAGAGAGGCAGAGTTCTCATATTTCAGGAGCTTTGTCTTATTTGTTCCATGGGCTCTTTGGCAGTCTGATGAAGCCTATGGATCCCTTCTCAGAAAATGTTTTTAAAGGCATAAAGCAAAATACACATGATTATGAAGAAAATAAATTACTTTGAAATATGCATGCTTAGCACTTCAGTGATGTCTCTCTGCAACCCTATGGACCTTAGCCAGCAAGGCTTGTCTGTCCATGGGATTTCCCAGGGAAGAATACTAGGGTGGGTTGCCACGCCCTCCTCCAGGGGATCTTCCCAATCCAGGGATCAAATGTGAGTATCCTGTGTCTTCTGCATTATAGGCAGGAGAATCTTTATCACTGAACCACCAGGGAAGCCCCACTTTTTTAAGTTACTAAAATATTAAAAACAAAATTTGTAAGGTAGATCTGTATAGATGTATGCCTCTTAATTAACATGTTAAATATGGCAGGTCTAATAATGACCACAATTTTAGGTAGTGATGAACATAAATGACATCTTAACATATCTGAAACAACTATAATAGGCTATAAAATATCTGTGATTTCCTTCGGAAAAAAAAAAGTCACAGAATCTGCTACTATTATTGTGGTCTGTTGCCTACAGTCATAATGGAAGGAAATGCTAAATTTCAACTAGAGGTTAGAGAAAATAAGAATGAAATGGTTTTCCCCATCCAAATTCACAACGCTTCTTCCTGGATTTTATCCATGTAAGGGTCTGGAGACTTTAAAAACTCCTTCTCTAGTCTGGTCCTTCATAAAACAGATGAGAAAACTCGGGGTCAGAGACAGAAAGTGATTACTTTGGATTGCTTAGCTATATAATAGCAAGGATAAAACCACAGCCCAGGGGTTATAAAGAGCTCTCGTACAGGGCTATGTATTTATGAAGAATAAATACAATACATGTGAATGTTTGGCACAGTATCAGGCACACAATAGCCATCTTGCAAAAAAAGGCCAGGTGATACAGTAGAAGCACATAGAGATAGAACTTTCTGGAAATCTCCTTAAATAAAAGGGGGACAAGTCATCAGTATGTGCCCTTTGTTCTTGTCCCTTTCCTTTTCCTGTCCAAAAGAGAGACTTGGTATCCACATTAGAAGGACAATGCAGGCAAATGCTAGAAGGGACATGGGGCCTCCATCTTCAATGGTAAGGAGCAATCACACAAGCCCTGGGTTAACTACTCCCAAACTTCTCACGTGAGAAAAAAACATCTGAGTTGTTCAAGCCACTGCTACTTGTGTTCTCTTATGTGTAGCCAGTTCACTCACTGACACACACCTCTTGCTGGTTGGTGGCTGACTCTCTCTGAGCTTTGCATCTATAAGAGCAACATCAAGGTTTTCTGGTGAGGATCAGAGGGTACAGAGGACTCAACACAGTGCCTGGCTCAATTTCAAGTGCACAGTTAAAANAATGAAACAACTGACAAAGGATTAATTTCCAAAATATACAAGCAGCTCATACAACTCAATATCAGAAAGCAAACAACTCAATCAAAAAGTGAGGAAAAGACCTAAACCGACATTTCTCCAAAGAAGACATTCAAATGGCTAGCAAACACATGAAAAGATGCTCAACATCGCTTATTAGTAGAGAAATGCAAATCAAAACAACAATGAGATACAAAACCACAAACCACATCACACTAGACAGAATGGCCATCATCAAAAAGTCTACAAACAATAAATGCTGGAGAGGATGTGGAGTAAAGGGAATCTTGTTACACTGTTGGTGGGATTGAAATTGACACAGCCACAGTGGAAGATGGTATGGAGATTACTTAAAAAAATAAATAAAGCTAGGAAGAAAACCAACCTATGACCCAGCAATCTCATTCCTAGACTTATACCTTAAGGAAACCAAAGCTGAAAAATACATATATCCCAATGACAACACTATTTACAACAGGTAGATCATGGAAGCAACCTAGATGTCCATTGACAGATGAATGAATAAAGAAGCTGTGGGGTGTGTGTGTGTGTGTGTGTGTGTGTGTATTCCTTTTTATTGCTAAGTAATATTCCATTTTATGTGTGTATTCACTATGGAATATTACTCAGACATAAAAAGGAATGTGTTTGGGTCAGTTCTAATGAGGTCCATGAACCCAGAGCCTATTATACAGAGTGAAGCAAGTCAGAAGAAGAAAGTTAAATATCATATACAAACACGTACATATGGAATCTAGAAAGATTGTACAAACTTTCTGATATTGAGTTGTATGAGCTGCTTGTATATTTTGGAAATTAANGGAAAACAATAGGATGGGAACGACTAGAGATCTCCTCAAGAAAATTAGAGATACCAAGGGAACATTTCATGGAAAAATGTGCACAATAAAGGATGGAAACAATATGAGCTTAACAGAAGCAGAAGATATTAAGAAGAAATGGCAAGAATACGAAGAACTATACAAAAAAGACTCAATAGGCATGAGTTTGAGCAAACTCAGGGAGCTAGTGAAGGACAGGGAAGCCTGGCATTCTGTAGTTCATGGGGTCACAGTTACACATGACTGAACAGCTGAATTGACTTACTGAATGGAGAAATAGACATATAGAACTGTCTTATGGACATGGGGGTTGCGGGGAGGAGATGGTAAGATGTATGGAGAGAGTGACATAGAAACTTACATTACTGTATGTAAAATAGATAGCCAATGGAAATTTGCTGTAGGACTCAGGGAATTCAAACAGGAGCTGTTTCAATGTAGAGGGATGGGATGCAGAGGGAGATGGGAAGGAGGGGACATATGTATACCTATGCTGATTCATGTTGATGTTTGACAGAAAACAAAATTCTGTAAAGCAACCATCCTTCAGTTAAAAAAATAAATAAAAATTTTAAATGTACTGGAGATCTGAATAGACATTTTTCCAAAAGAACACGGACATATGGCCAATAGTCACATGAAAAAGTGCTCAGCATCACTAACCATCAGAGAAATGCAAGTCAAAACCATAATGAGCTATCACATCACACCTGTCAGAGTGACTATTATCAAAAAGACAACAAATAACAAAGATTGGAAAGGATGTAAAGAAAAGTGAATCCTTCTACACTGTTGGTGGGACTATAAATTGGGATAGCAACTATGGAAAACAGTGTGGCAATCCCTCAAAAAATTAAAAATAGAACTCTAACATGATCCAGTCATCCATATTATTAGATATATCATGTGTGGATCAATACTTCTACTATTTTTATTCTCAAGTAATATTGCATTGTGTGGATATACCACTATCTATTCACCGATTCATCAGTTGATGGACATAAGTTGTTTTCCAATTTTTTGCTATTATGAATAGCACTTCAAAGAACATTCACATGCAAACCTTCAGGTAAACACATAAGAGTGGAATTGCTAAATCATATGGCAAATTATGTTCAACTTTTAGAAACCACCAAATTGTTTTCCAAAGCAACTGTATATATCATTTCACATTTATTTCTACCAGAAATATGTGAGAGCTTCCTTTTCCACATTCATTGTCAATATTTGTTAGTGTCTGTCTTTTTTATTACAACCATTTGAGGTTTGATTTTTTTTTCATTAAATTAAGGAGAAAAAATGGGCAGAATGTTTAAACATTGTATTATATAATATGTAAATAAAGTGAAGGAAGAGGTTGTTGGCATATTTAGGTTATTTGACCTAAGTGTTTTAAATCTTCTTATGCTATTTGACTGTTAAGTATGCAACAGCCTATATAATTTGAACTCTGGGAAACATTTTTAATTAATGTTTTCCTGTGTTGATATTTCTTAGAAAAGACTGAAATGTCAATTCAGGAAATACCTATGAGCGAAGATTCCCTGGCCATTGGTTAGTATTTGATCATGCCAGATTTCCAAGAACTAGTGACAAAAGAATTCTTTGGACAGTAAATTAAATATATTTCTTTGGAGTTAGTGTCATCTCCTTCTCAGGACAATGATCCAATCTTTTTTAAAATTTATCTATTTTAATTGGAGGCTAATTACTTTATAATATTGTAGTGGGTTTTGCCATATACTGACATAAATCAGCCATGGGTGTACATGTGTTCCCCATCCTGAACCTCCCTCCCACCTTCCTCCCCATCCCATCCCTCAGGGTCATCCCAGTGCACCAGCCCTGAGCACCATGTCTCATGCATCGAACCTGGACTGGTGATTTATTTCACATATAATAATATACTTGCCTCAATGCTATTATCTCAAATCATCCCACCCTTACCTTCTCCCACATTTTGATAGAAGATAAATCAGACACTCAGTGTAACACTATAATGGAAAGACATATAATCTCTTCCTTCTCTAATCTAGAGGGTTCTCCACTTGTTTTTGAGAAAAATGTATACTTTTAAAGTATTTTTATAGCCTTGAAATTATTTTGGATGGGAGAAAGGTAGGATATATTAACAGTAGCTTACAGAGTCCTTGAGGATTCCCTCCACCCATTATTTCCTTTTTCTTTCTGAGAAGCCCAGGGACATTACTTAGAATAGTGATGGGGACTTGGAAATCCAAATCTATAGCTAGTGACCTCAAAATCTAGCTGAATGTAGCATAATTTTATGCTATACGTATTGTTGTTAAGTTGAATATTGAACTTACACTCTCTTTGAAACCTTTCCAATCAAACTTTTTAGAGAAAAAAAAAACTAAATTATGCTTAGTGTCTTAAACCAGGAATTAGCTCTGATATATGACTTGTGTTTCTGAGGAAATTTGGATGTTGATTTTCAGATGCTTATTCCTCTGGGATTAAAAAATTACCAGTTAACCCAGAGGGTAATATTATAGAGAGGAGAGCAAGACCTGATTAAGGAAATATTTTCCTTACACCTTCATTCTCAGACGTTATCATTCTCATAGATCACAAATACTTGCCTTTATTCTCTCTCTGTGGTCTTCTGAAAATGAAAGCCAAAAGTAAGCTCTTCAAGTAGGGTGAAACCTCCTGTTGGCACAGAACTTCAGGGGGAAAAAAAAGAGAGAGAGATGCCTTCATTTCCTGAAACTAGGAGGGTTTGTGTGCTTCAGCAGAAATTTTACTAAATTAGAGCCACAAAGGCATTATCGTCAGCAAATCTGTACCCATGAAAACCCTGAGTGGCATGAAGAGGAAAGGAGTTTGCTTTAGTTTCACCTACATCAGCAGCATTTACATTTGTCTGTTTGCATGCTTTATCATTTTATATTTATACTATTCCTTGTTTTTCTTGCCCACTCCAAAAGATACAAATGTCAGATTTGAGTCGTGATAGATCTTTTCACATAAACATCTTCCTGAGAAACACATCCATAAAGGAGCCATGTGAACTGTCTCAACCTGGTCCCAAACTTCACTGCAGACCATGCCCTTGGATCTATATCAAAATGAACTAATATAGTTAATGGAATAATCTTTATACTTCAGGGAACTGAAGCTTCTCAGAACCTTAAATGATCATAGCAACCATCAGTTATGATTATCCTGAATAATTTTAACATTAAATGCCAGAGTTGGATACCCACTAAAGCTGATTTCACATTCTGCTAGATTGAAAATGCTATGGGGAAGGCCAAAGGCTTCCCTTTTTACTGGGCTATAAAAATCTACTGGCATCTGAGCCTCTTGAAATAAGGATCAATAGTAGTGGTTGTCAGTAATACCATAAATGACCTTCAAAGCACCTGATTTTTCCTAATGAATGGAATCATAAATTAAAGTCAATAGCTGTTCCATAGGGTAAAGTAAAAATATGCAACTTTTTTGTTTACTGACACCTGATATACGTCTTCTTCCTGCAAAACTTTACATTCCCATCTAGTGATGAGATTAAGACTGAATGCCGTTCCCTGGGAGGAATAGTCATTTTAAATCCAAAATTGCATGTGTGTAGATTCTTATAGACAGGAAGACCCTAGCAGTTGTTTGGATTAGCCAGCTACAATGTTGCAGTCCCTTGTACCTCAATGTGTTCTGATAAGAGATATTTTGGAATGATTTTATTGTCTTGCCTGATACCACAGGAACAAAAGCACATCCTTTGTGCTGAAAGCTTCCCTGGGTTGAAAAGTAATTCATATACGATTCCTAAGGTCTAATTCAGATGATTTTTTTTTTCCCTTCGATCCTTCTTTTCTGGGATTCTTCAGTTTACAAACAATGGTTAGATAGTTGAAAGAGGCTTACTCTGCCTGAATTATAACCAATGAATTATGCACTAAAATCTTATGAATAACACTAGGCTTTATTGTCAGGAAGTAAAATACATGTAACTAGAAAATGCCATATAGTTTGTNTTTTTTTTTCCCTTCGATCCTTCTTTTCTGGGATTCTTCAGTTTACAAACAATGGTTAGATAGTTGAAAGAGGCTTACTCTGCCTGAATTATAACCAATGAATTATGCACTAAAATCTTATGAATAACACTAGGCTTTATTGTCAGGAAGTAAAATACATGTAACTAGAAAATGCCATATAGTTTGTGGTTTCTTGATTAAGGATGACATCATCTGTTAAATGTATTACATTTGGGGTAGTTTATCAAAGACTGACTCTCATATTCATCTTGAGGTTATGTGTCTCCCAGCTGTTCGATTTTTTTTTTTTTCCATCTTTCTTGCNAAGTGAGTGGAGAGGTTGGAGGGTGTTGTGAAGAACCTTCAGACCCCAAATGCCCCTTCCACCCTGCTCCCGTGGCTACTCTGCTGGACCTTTACCACCCAAGCTGGGGTCCTATGGATGGCACTCTTGCCTATGGGTCTTGACAACAGGATGGTGCTCTTTCTCCACTCGGTCCTTCCTTTCCTTGACATCACTTGCCCCAGCAGTGATGGACTGGGGACCACTTGGGGTGCTAATGCCTTCCAAGTAGGCTTCCTTAGCCATGGAGCACTTCTCTGCACTCAGGGCTGGTTGGGGCTCTGTATGTGTAACGGGCAGGCTAAAATTTGGCACCTCTTCCAATTAATATCCTTTTATCATTATCACCAACTATTAAAATAGTGTCATTTAAAAAATTCCTGTAGAAGAAATAGGACTAACTTGGAACCCCAGCACCATTCCCCAGAAGTTATATTAACAACAATTTGCTGCGTATCCTTCCAGAAAATTTCCATACACTGTATGGACTGCACTGTGTCCCCCGAGCCTACCCCTTACCACCCCAGTTCATAGGTTAGAACTCTAACTCCCAGTGTGACTGTATTGGGAGATAGAGCCTATGAGGAGGTGATAAAGGTTAAATGAAATCATAAGGGTAGGGCCCTAACTCCAGTTAAGACTGATGACCTTATATGAGGCAGAGACATCAGGGATGTGCAGGCCAGAGAAAAGGCCATGTCAGGCCATGGTGAGAAGGCGTTGGAGAAACCAACATTACCAGCACTTTGATCTTAGACTTCCAGCCTCCAGAACTATGAGAAAATAAATTCCTGTTGTTTAAGTCACCCAGTCTGTGGTTTGGCCACTTGGGCTGACTAATACTTCATTATGTAAGTCCATGAGCTGGACAATGTATCAAAATATTTCATTGTGCTCAACCTCTCTATTCCTTTCTTCTTTAACCAAGGAGAAAGTCAGCTTTTGTGTGGCTGAAGTGCCCTCCCCCTTAAGAGATTTTCTTCACTTCCATTCCTAGGAGCACTACATGATAACATTTGCCCACATTATCTCCTCAAGTATATTGTTAGACTTTCCCCTTTAAATTTGATTTAGTGAGGATGAGAAGGAACTGATTTTCTAGAAATACAAATGCATGGAAATAGATTAACCACCTAGTGGGGTCCACTTCTGCTGGCAAAGCAAAATTAATGTTCTAAGAAAAAAATTCAGGGTAGTATCTCTTATTGTTCCATGTACTTATTTTCTTGTTAACTCTCTTTTGTGATTTTTCTGAATCAGACAAATTTTGGGGAAGCAGGTTAAAGGGTGCAAAATGAAGACTATTGAACAAATTACCCAGTCCTCATAAATAGGTCCACACTATGCATTATTTAGTATCAAAATTTCAGCTATGGTGAGGCTAACTTCAAATATTTTTGGCATGCTTTAGTTCTATCCCATCTACATGGTTCACAGAAATTTATCACTTTTTACCATCAGGCACTTAGGAAGAAAACTACTTATTCTGTCATGTAGGCATAAAGGAAAAGCAAGAAGCAACATAAACTGTCTACCTTCCACTCCTCTTTCTCCTGACTTAGGGACAAGGGACACCCTGAGATCGGGATCTATTTTCTAGGTGGAAATCTCTTACCCAATGTCATTGTTCCTTCTGGATCAGAGTGTAGAACTCAGGTCTCCCCTTCCTGTGTCTAGGAAAGCCCAAGGACAGAGCTGCTCCTGAGGCCATGTGCTGAGGATACATATGAGAAGTTCGGGGCCCAACAAGGACCCCTTCCACGCCTGACCTTCCAATCTTGCCCCTAAACTAGAACCAGGTTCCTACTGCCCATCTCTTCCATGTTTGTAAACAGGACTGTTCTACCCTAGCAGCTGAGTTCAGCTGGGGAGGGCTTCTGCTGGGGAGTTATACAAAGTTATATGTTGATTTGTGACACACTTTGTGCCAAAATACAGTCACTATTTGAACATCTTTTCTTTTTCTCTTAAATTCTGTTTTTAAAGGGAGAAGAAACATTTGTATGAGAATGTTTCCAGGTACAGGCAGAAGTAGAACTTTAAAAATACTCTTTGCTGTGATTACTAATGTTTTGCTGACTCTCACCAAACACATGTATTGCACAAAGTTAGGCCTGTGTAAGGAAAGAATGAGTTAAAAAAAAAAGTCCACATCAAGAACTGTCTTTTAGAGCAGGAATGAGACCAATTAACTTTTCCACTTATTTACGCCAGTGATGTTTTAGCATTTTTTATAGATCCCGCCCCAGAAGCTACAGAGCTGGTGTGCTATTAATTTCAGTTGTCTACACTAAAGTCCCGGGGCTCTCAAGGCATCAGTTTGAAGGACACTGGAAACTCCTCAGAATGTTTTTTATCTAGGAAGATTTTTCTAAGAACTAAAATGCAGAGAGCTGCTTTTATTATACCTTAAAATGAATAATAGCCTTTTAGATCCTAGATTTAGAAATCGTGCTCATTTGGGGGCTTCTTAGTAATCATTGCTCTGAGGGGCTCCTTGAATGGATGAATGATGAAAAGAAGTCGGAGTGCTTGTCAAGGCTACTTAGAGAGCAGTGGACTCTGCTAGTAGCATCCTCGTGGGAGGATAGCTATGACCAGCACTGTGAACATAACTCATGAAGACCCCTTTCTAGAAGATCCTCTCACTTCAGGAGGATGAGTTAGGGTTTGGGAAGTAGTGAGACTGACAAGACTGACTGATTCTTGGGGACTTCCCTGTCCAGTGGTTAGGACTCTGAGCTCCCACTGCAGGGGGCATGGCTCCATTCCCAGCTGGCGAACTAGGATCTCACATGCTGTAGCACAGCAAAAAGAAAAAAAAAATTAAAATAGTTTTGAAACACATCAAGTTGATTGATTCTTGTCACCACTCATCCATCCCTTCCCCTGTTGAGGACTTCTGTGAGAGAATCATGGCTGAGTCCCCAGTTACCCTCGAGGTCAGCGCCAAGGGCCTTGGGGGAAAAGCCAGATTCTGCCTCCTCAACTTTAATTTCCAAGCAGCAGGCCTCCCTAGCTCACTTCACTCACTCCCTTAGAGTGACACAGTGACGGGGCGGGGACTGCTACAAGTTAAGCCTTAGCCAGAACTTTGTCCGCAGCCTGTAATTTCCACAGGTTTGATGGACTCTAGTTCCTGAAAAGTAACAGCAGTATTTGAACAGTGTATTGTTTCCCAAACTTCAGCCATTAGTACAGTCACTGCATATTTTTTGCTATTTCTGGGGTCCTCTATTGTTTCTGTATATTTAAGATAATAAAAATAATAAATTATGTATATTTAAAAATAATTTCTGACTGAACAAAAAATAACTTCACCACTTAAAAAATCTATTTTAAAAGGAAAAATTTTATGTCCTCTGCATAGTTGAAATACTAGTGCCACTTGCTCTAAAGAGAAGCTTTCAGCAGAAGTAAATACAATGAAATGAAACAATATGATTACAGTTGAGCTCTGAGGCTGCCTGCCTAAAGCCTGGGCCTAAGGTGTGCTACTTCTTTACTTAAACAAGAGAGGGAGGGAGGAAGAGAGAAACAGAGAGGGGTGTTTGGGCTTTACTAGCACCAAAGTCAGACTTTCAATATGATGTAATCGGAAGGACTAAAATAAACTGAAAAAGTACTTTCTCATTTTACAGTCTAATGTTATTGCCTATTCAGTGTTCTACTAAGGTCATCCTATAGGTAGGCAGCGTGCAAAATACACTAGCTGAGCAGTTAGGGGATCTTAAAAAGTTAAGATCAGGGACTTCCCCAGTGGTGCAAGCAGGGTCCAGGTTTGATCCCTGGCCAGGGAACTAGATCCCACATGCTGCAACTAAAGACTCCATATGCCACAACAAAGAACAAAGATCCAGAGTGCGACAGCTAAGACCCAGCTGCTGCTGCTGCTGCTGCTAAGTTGCTTCTGTCGTGTCCGACTCTGTGGGACCCCATAGACGGCAGCCCACCAGGCTCCCCTGTCCCTGGGATTCTCCAGGCAAGAACACTGGAGTGGGTTGCCGTTTCCTTCTCCAATGCATGAAACTGAAAAGTGAAAGTGAAGTCGCTCAGTCGTGCTTGACTCTCAGCGACCCCATGGACTGCAGCCCACCAGGCTCCTCCGTCCATAGGATTTTCCAGGCAAGAGTACTGGAGTGAGTTGCCGTTGCCTTCTCCATAAATATATTTTTAAAAAGAATCAGAAGGTCATAATGAAATCAATTTCCTTCTTGCATAGATAAGGGGAGATGAAGACAAATTAAAATTTTTATTGTAGTCAAATACACATGAAATTCACTATTAGTGACATGTAGTATATTCACAGTGTTGTGCAACTATCACTGCTATCTAGTTCCACAACACTTGCATCATCCCCAAAGGCCTCCCTGGACCCATTATCAGTCATTCCTCATTTCCCCCTCTCCTAGCCCTGGCAACCACTAATGTGATCTCTTTTCCTATGGATTTACTCACACTACTGCTACTGCTAAGTCACTTCAGTCATATCCGACTCTGTGCGATCCCACAGATGGCAGCCCACCAGGCTCTCCCATCCCTGGGATTCTTCAGGCAAGAACACTGGAGTGGGTTGCCATTTCCTTCTCCAATGCATGAAAGTGAAAAGTGAAAGTGAAGTTGCTCAGTCGTGTCCAACTCTTAGCGACCCCATGGACTGCAGCCTACCAGCCTCCTCCGCCCATGGGATTTTCCAGGCAAGAGTCCTGGAGTGGGGTGCCACTGCCTTCTCCAATACAGTTTTATATAAATAGAATCATGCAACATCCGGCCTTTTGTATCTGGTTTCTTACACCTAGAATGATGTTTTTAAGGTTNCCTCCTCCGCCCATGGGATTTTCCAGGCAAGAGTCCTGGAGTGGGGTGCCACTGCCTTCTCCAATACAGTTTTATATAAATAGAATCATGCAACATCCGGCCTTTTGTATCTGGTTTCTTACACCTAGAATGATGTTTTTAAGGTTCATTCATGTTGTAGCACGCATTAGTACTTTTCATTATTTTTTATGGCTAAGTAATATTCCATTTATATTCCACCAGGGACTTCCCTGGTGGCTCAGACGGTAAAGCACCTGCCTACAATGCAGGCCCAGGTTCAATCCCTGGGTTGGGAAGATCTCCTGGAGAAGGAAATGGCAACACACTCCAGTATTCTTGCCTGGAAAATCCCATAGATGGAGGAACGTGGTAGGTTACAGTTCATGGGGTCACAAAGAGTTGGACATGACTGAGCGACTTTACTTTCATTTTTTCNTGGGTTGGGAAGATCTCCTGGAGAAGGAAATGGCAACACACTCCAGTATTCTTGCCTGGAAAATCCCATAGATGGAGGAACGTGGTAGGTTACAGTTCATGGGGTCACAAAGAGTTGGACATGACTGAGCGACTTTACTTTCATTTTTTCATTTATAGTTGTACCACATTTTGTTTATCCATTCATCAGCTGAGGTACATTTGGGTTACTTCCACCTTTTGCTCTATGCTGCTATGAACATTCATATACAAAGTTGTGTTTGAGTCCCTGTCTTCAGTTCTTTGGGGTATATACCTAGGAGTGGAATTGTCAGGTTAAATGGTCATTCTATGTTTAAGTTACTGAGGAACTGCCTATCTATTTTCCACATGGGTTATACCATTTTCCATTTCAATCAGCAATGTACAAAGGTTCCAATTTCTCTGTATCATTGTCATCACATGTTATTTTCGTACAAAGGTTCCAATTTCTCTATCATTGTCATCACATGCTATTCTCTGGGGTTTTTGTTTGTTAAATTGTAGCCATTTTAGAGAGATGGACTAACTAACTTGGATTGAACACTATCTCTCCATTTCTTCTCTGATTAATTCTCCACTCAGCAGCCAAATTAATCTTTCCAAAATGCACATCTGATCACATCATCTGATCTTTGATCCCAATCTCTTAGGATGAAGACAAAAAAATCCCAAGTCCTCCGGACTTTGGCCTGGTCCTTGTCTGCCTTTCAGCCGGCACCATTCCACCCAGGCCTTTTCAGAAAGCATCCTCTTGCCAGAGCATGGAGACCTCCCTCTGCCTGGAATGCTCCCTTCCCACACCCTCAAAGCTTAGCTCAGGCTTCATTCTCTCAGGAAAGCCACTCCCCACCAGGCCAGGGGGCTTGTCCTCAGCTCTTAGAGCACTGTGCATTTAGCCTTTTTAACACCTTCGCCTGTTTGCAGTTATATATTTATTCATGTCATTATTTGGTCCTGTAGGGGAGCTCCACCTTCACTCTGCAGAACAGTTAGCAATGAGGCCTTGGACACTCCTTGAACCTGGAGCAACCGTCTTTCCCCTTTTCCATTCAGTCCTCCCAACGAAGGAGGATGAATTTTCCTTTCTCTGCATTCCTTTGCTCTAAGAGCAAGTTTTCCCTTCCTCAAAACCTCATCAAGCATGCAGGGTTGTCTGCTGGGTTTGCTTGATTCTTAAATTCAAAAAACACTTATAGGACAATAAACAGCATGAACACTGTTTAGGAAATGAAAAGATGAGACAAACTGGGAGAAAATATTTGCAAAGCATATATACATTCAAAGAATTGGGCTTAAGATATATAAAGAACTCTTAAAAGTCAATAAGATTTAAAACGAAAACAAAAATAAGCAGACAATTTAGACATAAGATCAAAGATGTAAGCACATAAAAAGATGTTCAATATCATTAGTCACTAGGGAAACACATAAAAATAAGCACGTAAAAAGATGTTCAATATCATTAGTCATTAGGGAAATGCAAATTAAAGCCACAATAGAAGCTATACACCTACTGCTGCTGCTGCTAAGTCGCTTCAGTCGTGTCCGACTCTGTGCGACCCTATAGATGGCAGCCCACCAGGCTCCTCTGTCCCTGGGATTCTCCAGGCAAGAACACTGGAGTGGGTTGCCATTTTCTTCTCCAATGCATGAAAGTGAAGAGTGAAAGTGAAGTCGCTCAGTCGTGTGTGACTCTTAGCGACCCCATGGACTGCAGCCTACCAGCCTCCTCCGCCCATGGGATTTTCCAGGCAAGAGTACTGGAATGAGTCACCATTGCCTTCTCCGCTAGAATGACTAAATTTGAAAAGACTAGCATTACCAGGTGTTGGTGAGGATATGGAGCTTCTAGAGATCTCACACATTGTTGACAGGAATGCAAATGGAACAGTAATTTTGGAAAACAGTATGGCAGTTTTGATAAAGTTAACATACAACATAGCAATTCCACTCTTAACTATTTACCCCAAAGAAAAACAAACATCCATATGTTCGCACACAAAGATCCTCAACTGCTGGCTGTGCTGAAGAGGTCTCCCCAGCAGAGGTCAGTCTGCTGCGTGTTGACAGGTTATTTTCAGCCATCACAAAGGAGACATATAAGATGTTATCAGTCTTGCCTTTGCTTTTACAGAGTTTTCCAGGGGATGAAGTTTAAAAATGCCAGATAAAAATGCTATATAGGCTTTGTTTTCAGACACTAGAAAAAACTCCAAGTAGCTCATAAGATTCCACTGTGAGAAACACAGTCTGATGAGGGGAATAAGAGTCAGGCTTCCCTTGTGGCTCAGCTGGTAAAGAATCCGCCTGCAATGCAGGAGACCTGGGTTAGATCCCTGAGTTGGGAAGCTCCCTTGAAGAAGGGAAAGGCTACCCACTCCAAATTCTGACCTGGAGAATTCCATGGACTGTATAGTCCATGAGGTTGCAAAGAGTCAGGCACGACTGAGTAACTTTCACTTTTCCGATATTTAGTTCCTCTAGGGAGGATTTCATATCTATGACACTGGGGAAAACTGTAGGGAAGATCAGTGGTTTCTAGGACTGAAAGTGGGAGGAGAGTGGCTACATACAGGCATGAGTGAAATTCAGGGGTGTTGAAATCTAGATCTTGATTTCAGTATTGGTCACACAAATGCATACAGTTGTCAAAATTTATCAAACCATACACTTAAAAAAAGAGTAAGTCTAAAAAGATTTTTAAACTATTAAGAAAAATTGAAGTATAATTAATTTACAATGTTGTATTAGATTCAGGTGTACGGCAAAGTGAGTAAACTATATATATATTTTCCAGATTCCGAGGCATTATAAGTTATTAGAAGACACTGAATATAGTTCCCTGTGGTATACAGTAGGTTCCTGTTATCTATTTTATGCATTGTAGTGTGTATATGTTAATCACAAACTCCTAGTTTATCTCTAATAAGAGTTTTATTTTATATAATTATACCCAATAGAACTGACTTAAATACTTGAAATTCAACCATAAAAAAGAAATAATTTAATTTAAAAATGGGCAAAGGACTTCCAACAAGCATGTAAAAGATGCTGAACATCACTAACCATTAGGAAAGTGAAAACCAAAACCACAGCGAGAGGGTCTTCCCTGGAGGTCCAGTGATTAAGACTTTGGCTTCCAATGCAGAGGGTGCAGGTTCAGTCTCTGTTGGGGGAGCTAAGATCCTACAAGCCTCCCAGCCAAAGAAACCAGAACATAAAAAACAGAAGCAATATTGTAACAAACCCAATAAAGACTTTAAAAATGGTCCATTAAAAAAAAAATCTTAAAAAAACCACAATGAGATACCATCTCATATCTATTTAGATGGTTACTGTTAAAAAAAACAAAGTAACAACTGTTGATGAAGATTTGGAGAAACTGGAATACTTGGGCACTGTTACTGTGGATGTCAAATGGTGCGGTTGCTATGGAAAACAATATGTTAGTTCCTCAAAAAATTAGAATTATTAGGTGATTCAGCAATTCCAGTTTTGGATAAGTATCTAAAAGAATTGAAATCTGAGTCTTGAAGAGGTATACATACACCCATGTTCATAGCAGCATTATTCACAAAAGCCAAAAGATGGAAGCAAACTACCTATCCATCAGAGAATAAATGGATAAACAAACTGTGGTATATACATACAATGGAATATTATTTATCCCTAAAAAGAAAGGGAACTGACATATGTTACAACATAGATGAACATTATGTTAGGTTAAATAAGCCAGTTGCAAAATACAAATACTGTACGTGAGGTGTCTAGACTGGTCAACCTCATAGAAACAGAAAACAGAATGGTGGTTGACAGGGGCAAGGCAGGGAGGTGGAGGGTGGATAAGGAGCTGTTTAATGGGTACAGAGCTTCTGTTTTGCAAGATGATTCTGGAGATTGGTATACAACAATGTGATTATATTTAACTCCACTGAATTACACATTTAAAAATGGGTATGACAGTAAATCTTATGTGTGAGTGAAGTGAAAGTCACTCAGTTGTGTCTGACTCTGTGCAACCCCGTGGACTATACAGTCCATGGAATTCTCCAGGCAAGAATGCTGGAGAGGTGGAGTAGGTAACCATGCNTATATTTAACTCCACTGAATTACACATTTAAAAATGGGTATGACAGTAAATCTTATGTGTGAGTGAAGTGAAAGTCACTCAGTTGTGTCTGACTCTGTGCAACCCCGTGGACTATACAGTCCATGGAATTCTCCAGGCAAGAATGCTGGAGAGGTGGAGTAGGTAACCATGCCCTTTTCCAGGGAATCTTCCCAACCCAGGGATCGAACCCTTGTCTCCTGCATTGCAAACAGATTCTTTACTAGTTAGGCCACTATGGAAGCGCTATGTGATGTGTATTTGACTGCAATTAAAAAAAACACAAAACACCTTAGAGCACTTTAGGAGTGTGTGTGTGTGTGTATATATTTCCTGTATACAAAAAAAGCCAAACAGAATATACAAAATAGAAAATAAAACCTTTCTCTGTTCTTTTTTCTCTCTAGTACACACTCTCATTCCCATTCCCTGTTGAGAGTCACACACACAAATATATAGCTTTAAAACGTACATAAATGGAGTGAAACTATATGTATGATTAGGTAACTTGCCCTTTCCATAGTGTCCGCCTCATTTTAGAGATTTTCTATGTCAGTATACAGCCAGTGACTGCATTCCTTCTAAACATCACACTGCATTTCATAGCTGGGCTGTGCATAATCTATTTAAGCATTTTTCTCTGGATGGATAGTTACATAGTTTCCACTTTTTCCCTTCCCCTGACAAAGCTGCAGTAAACATCCTTGAACATCCCTGTGGGCTTGTAAGAGTCTCCCTGTGGGTCACAAGCCTACAAGTGCTCTGTTGAAGGAAAGTTCCCTTAAAATGTTACAGATATTGCCAAACTACCTTCCAAAACATCTTCGCTAAGACCACCTCCTAGTACTGCAGGAGGTTGCCTTGTATTCACACTCTCACTAGATTATCAATTTAAAAAATATTTCCTGCTGGGCTTTCAGAAGCCCCCANCTCTATCATTGCTTATAAGAGAAGATTGAAAGAAGGACTTATCTTTTTGCATGACTTTACAATCCATGTGACCACATAAATATTTACTGCAGGACTCCTATAATTAGTTTTAGAAATAAATGATATAATTTAATCATTTCTAACAGAATATATGTTTTGGAAAACTACTCAGTGAAAACAATGGGCCTATTTGGATACACAAAATTTTTCTCTAGAAATAAAAAAATGAGTCAAGGCACATTCCCGAAATTATATAGTCAATAAGGAACTTTATAAAAGGAGCTCTGAGTTCAAAATCTATGACCATCAATTAACACTGTTTAATCTGTCCTTGTAATATAACTGAAATGATATAAATGAATTTGAACTTGTAGTGAAATATATTCTGACAATAAAGCATTTTGTTGCTAAATAGTCATTCTTCTATAAATATATTTAATATTTGTAAACATAAAATTCACCATGTCAATTTTCTCTCCATGTTCAAAATTACCAAAGTTTGTGAATATCATTTCCCATTATACATTAAATAAATATAAATATTGGTCCAGTTAAGAGAAGCATTGGTTGGGATCCTCCAGAGGCCAACCCCTGAGACAGTTAGTTATTCAACCACAAGTAGTTCTTAGGAAGTAATCCCAGGACTCAATATGCCAGCAAATTTGGAAAACTCAGCAGTGGCCGCAGGATTGGAAAAGGTCAGTTTTCATTCCAATCCCAAAGAAAGGCAATCCTAAAGAATGCTCAAAACCTCAAAATTGTACTCATCTCACACGCTAGTAATGCTCAAAATTCTCCAAGTTAGGCTTTAGCAGTAGGTGAACCATGAACTTGCAGATGTTCAAGCTGGTTTTAGAAAAGGCAGAGGAACAAGAAATCAAACTACCAAATCTGCTGGATCACAAAAAAGCAAGAGAGTTCCAGAAAAACATCTATTTCTGCTTTATTGACTATGCCAAAGCCTTTGACTATGTGGATCACAATAAACTGTGGAAAATTCTGAGAGAGATGGGAATACACCTGACCTGCCTCTTGAGAAACCTCTGTGCAGGTCAGGAAGCAACAGTTAGAACTGGACATGGAACAACAGATTGGTTCCAAATAGGAAAAGGAGTATGTCAAGGCTGTATATTATCACTCTGCTTATTTAACTTATATGCAGAGTACATCATGAGGAATGCTGGACTAGAGGAAGCACAAGCTGGAATCAAGATTGCCAGAAGAAATATCAATAACCTCACACATGCAGATGACACCACTCTTATGGCAGATAGTGAAGAAAAACTAAAGAGCCTCTTGATGAAAGTGAAAGTGGAGAGTGAAAAAGTTGGCTTAAATCTCAACATTCAGAAAACAAAGATCATGGCATCTGGTCCCATCACTTCATGGCAAATAGATTGGGAAAAAGTCGAAACAGTGGCTGAATTTATTTTGGGGGGCTCCAAAATCACAGCAGATGGTGATTGCAGCCATGAAATTAAAAGATGTTTACTCCTTGGAAGGAAAATTATGACCAACCTAGACAGTATATTTAAAAGCAGAGGCATTACTTTGCTAACAAAGGTCCATCTAGTCAGGGCTATTGATTTCCAGTGGTCATGTATGGATGTGAGAGTTGGACTATAAAGAAAGCTGAGTGCTGAAGAATTGATGCTTTTGAACTGTGGTGTTGGAGAAGACTCTTGAGAGTCCCTTGGACTGCAAGGAGATCCAGCCAGTCCATCCTAAAGGAGATCAGCCCTGGGTGTTCACTGGTAGGACTGATTTTGAAGCTGAAACTCCAATACTTTGGCCACCTGATACGAAGAGCTGACTCATTTGAAAAGACCCTGAAGCTGGGAAAGATTGAGGGCAGGAGGAGAAGGGGACAAGAGGGGATGAGATGGTTGGATGGCATCACTGACTCAGTGGACATGGGTTTGGGTGGACTCCAGGACTTGGTGATGGACCAGGAGGTCTGATGTGCTGTGGCTCACGGGGTCACAAAGAGTTGGATGCGACTGAGCGACTGAACTGAACTGAATCCCAGGAAACACAGGTAGAAGATTGGCAAAGGGGGACAACTGAGAAAAGGCGATCACTGAAGGTCGGATGATCAAGTAGATCAAAATTGTTGTCTGTCCATCTCTCACCTGCTGCAGATGTGAAACCCTTTGCTCCAATACCTCACACCTCAGTGGACTCTGACCACTTACAAACTCAAGTCAAGGTTACTTAGAATGCCCTTCCAGTAACTTCCTGTTAGAAAACCATCATTTCTCCACTTTTACACAGCACAAGCCAGATTAATATGAATATGAAGCTCTGTTGGCCTCAGTTATATTAACTTGAATCTTAAGATTAGAATGCTAGAATATGGATGAAAATAGCCAAATACTGCAGTTTAGAGAAAGTCTGTGGGAGTCTTGTGATTTCTGTAACATTATAAACACTGATAGGATTCTCCTGACCTTATTTTGCATTCAGCAAAATTTAAAAATGATATATTTTCATTTTTTCATTATTAAAAAAATTGACTTTAATGTGAAGAGAATAAAAACAAAAACATTCAGTGAAAATCTGCCAGGTACAAACACATTTCAAACTAAGAAATTGGTTTTATAGTAGGGATATTTTGCCATATTTTTAACACCTAGAATGTTCCCACCACATTTGATAAATGGCAGTGGTAGTCATGTTAACCTACTCCAGGAGATGCTGCAGGCTTTTCCTCAGATGAGGACAACCATCCCTGGAGAGAAATTCTGGAAAAGGAAGCAAGGTAAGCTAAACGGGCTCCTGTACCTGATTTCCTGCTACAAAGGAAATAATGATGAGATCTTTATCAAGTAGCTATAGGATATCATCCTGCCACTTACTAACATCTCCCTCGTGGGCAGAAAAAGGGGATGCTAGCTTTCCTCACTTCCCTGGCAGGAGGATGTTTCCAAGTGTAGTGTGAGAAGCTGGTCAGCCAAGGAAGAAATGAAAAGTAGTAAATGGCACACCCCCAGCTTCAGGAGGCAACAGGGTCAGAGGTCTCTTACATCCCTCTCAGCTTGATACCATGGCTCAGGGACATTGAGTTTCATCAGCCTCTTCCATTACGTGTGACCAGAGAAGGGGTCTGATTAAGAAGAAAAAGAAACCTATGGTTACACAGTATGTGTATCAGATGTGACTCTGAGACCTCAGCACAGTTCAAGAAAGGGGTCTTCACAAAGGTGGCCTTTCCTTCTTCATAAACATAATGATTTCTGCCAGCCTTCTGCCCTGCTCCTCTGTCAGTCATTAACCAGTATAAAAGTAATGATTTCTATTAACATAAAGAGGAGTCGTGGTACTCCTTCTGGTGTTTTTCCCAAGCTGGGTTGGAAAACTCACAGAGATGGGGAGTGGCTGGAGTTAAGTCACCTGCTCCTGGAAGCAAGTGCAGTAGATGATGAGTCCCGGGTCCCTTTTCTGCCCTGACGGAGAGGGCAGGACTCAGGGGTGCCCAGGATCTTCTATATATGTGAGGGCTTTATGGTCTGATTAAATGAAAGCAACCCATTCCCCAGAGAATACCTGTGGCATCCAGGGAACAAATTACAAACCATCTTCTCACCATTCTGTGTCTTTTCTCCTCCTCCTCTCTTGGGTCTCTTGCATTATTATCTGTGAGTGTGTGTGTGTATACACATGCGTGTGTGTGCACATGTGTGAACCTACTTTTGCAGAGAAGTAAGAACTGAGGAAGAATGGCAAAGATGTCTGTACTCAAGAGACTCTTGAAATAAAACTCTAAGGGATAAATTTCATTTCATTGATTTTGTTTCACAGTAGAATTCCCAAGGATATACATGTATTATGTCTTTGATCTCGAAATTGATCCTGTCTCCATATCCTCCTTTTGGAAAGATTGATTCATGATGCAATAAATGTGATCTCCCATGGAGATTATGAAGGTAGCCCCTCTAAAGACTGGATCTTTCTCAGGGAGTGAATTATCCCCATCTGCTGAAAAGTGTTAATATGAAATAATTATCAAAATTTTCCATTGCAAACGTTACTCACTGCTTGAAAATCATGTAGACTGAATCTTATTGCCTAAATGCTTTCCTGCTCTACCCTACTCCTTCAGTATTTGTCCCATTTTGAAAACATTTTCCCCTAAATATACACCTTACGTTTAGATTGGCCTTTGTCCCCTCTCTGTTGTAAGTGCAGTGTTGTAAGCATTGAATTTAGATGTTGCAAGACTGCCTGAACCTCAGATTCACAGAAAAACACAGAAATACATGATGATTCAGATCCCTTAAATTCATGAGAATTCACATCGATTTGGCCTTTGATGTTCTCAGAAATCCTACTGTATTTCCTAGTCTCTTCTCTCAGGTGTTTTTTTTTTTTTTTTCCTCTTTCAATAAATCTCCCATAAATCCTTCCACCCATAGTCTTAGCTACTGAGTGAGAGTAACTTAGAAAATGGATGCAATCAGATGACGGTTCATTCAATCTTAACACACACACTGACTAAGTTAATAAATTTGTGCATTTATCTTATCTGTTCTTCCTATGGAGTTATTAGTTTTGTTTTTTTTTTTTAATCAAAGGCCAGTCGACAACTTTTACTATAAATTTCATCCCTCTTGCCAACTCAAGAACTTCTCTCCAGCAATTTCTGTCTCAAATGTCTTACCCTGTGTTTTCTTGAACACACCTGGTCAGCAAGTGAGACTCTTCAGGGAGAACAGGGCAGCCTACAGGGGCAGCAGCTACTGCCTTCTCTACAGATCGGTAGCCAGGGGTGGAAAAGACAGCACAGCAGAAACCTTAAGTCACTCCTGCTTCCCTGTCCAATGTCTAATATCCTCCTGCTGAGGCTGAGAAGCCCTCAGGCCTGCATTCATCAAGCTGTATATTCAAGAGAACCAGTGTTGTAGTTCAGCCTGAATCCAAAGGTCTGGTTACCAGGATAGTGGATAGTGTAAGCTGCTGTCTGAGGGCAGCAGCAAAAGACCAGTGTCCTAGCTCAAAAGCGGGAAGTTTGTGGACTATAAGGGCCACAAACAAGTATATGTCAATAAAATATATAACTTAGAAGAAACGTACAAATGCATAGGAATGTACAGACTGAACAGGAAGAATTGAAATAATGTGAACGGACCAACTATAATACAAGCACTGATATGGAACCAGTGATTTAAAAATTCCCAGTAAACAAAAGTCCAGCATAAGTTGCATTCACAGGTGAATTCCATCCAACATGTACAAAAGAATTAACCCCTAATCTTCGAATGTTATTCTAAAAAATTTCAGAGGAAGGAATACTTCCAAACTCATTCTATGAGGCTGCAATCACCCTGATACCCAAACTGGACAAAGATAGCATGAGAAAAGAAAAGTACTGTCAATATTATTGATGAACAGAGACAGAAAATCCTCAACAAATTACCAGGAAATGAATCTAACAGTACATTAAAAGGATCATACACCATGATCAAAGGGGATTTATCCCAGGGATGCAAAGATTTTTTTCAATATCTGCAAATTAATCAGTGTGATACATCACATTAATGAACTGAATAATAAAAATCATACTATTATCTCAGTGGATGAGGAAAAAGTTTCTGATAAAATTCAATATTATGATTTAAAAAACCCTTCATAAAGTGGGCACAGAGGGAAGACACCTCAACATAATACAGGTCATATATGACAAACTCTAACATCACACTCAGCAGTGAAAAGCTGAAAGCACTTTTTCTAAGATCAGGAACAAGACAAAAATTCCTCCCTTTCAACTTTTATACAATATAACTTTGGATGTCCTAGACATGGAAGCCAGTGAAGAAAAAGAAATAAAGTGAATCCAAACTGGAAGAGAAGGAAAAATGTNTTTGAGTGAACTCCAGGAGTTGGTGATGGACAGGGAGGCCTGGCGTGCTGCAGTTCATGGGGTTGCAAATAGTCGGACACGACTGAGTGACTGGACTAAACTGAACTGGACACCTAGTATCCATGATGGGGCAAGTTCTTTCTGCGCATGTAGATGGTCTTGTTTCTGTCACAGAGTCTAAACGGAATAGTTAAAATCGTCTTGACAAAAATGGGAAACTGGAGAATAAATCTGGGAAGTGGAGAGAGGGAGCTAACAGTTGGAAACCTTGTGCATTACTCTGGAGGGTAAATGTTGGTGAGCATGTGCACAGGTAGGCATACCATCCATGAGGACATGTTAAGGCCTGGTATTGAGCTGGTGGGGGGGGCAGGCACAGACAACTGTGGCAAAGGTGGGGAAGGTCCAGAGCAGGAGAGCATCCTTGCTGAAGACAGACTTGTAACTCTGCTTGCCAACCCTGTTGAAGATGGTAGTAAAATAGCCTAAAGGGGGTGTATCCTAAAGGACCAGCTTTTAAAGGATACACAAATTGCAATAATACTAATAGCTAATATTAATCAGAACCATCAGTCACACTGTGTGTGCTTTATGCACATCCTGCACTAAACCCTTTACACCATTCACCTGTTTAATGATCACAATAATCTCTAGATAAAGGGACTATAGTTGGTCCCATATTATGGATCAGGACACCAGCATATGAGTGGTAGCTTTTTACATTTTTATACATTCATTCTTTCATTTTTTCATTCATTCATTCCACAAATATGGAGCTCTGCTAGGTGTCAGGCATGAGGCCAACCTGTGGGGATACAAGTAGGGGTGTTTCTGTCCTGTGGCAGTCCACAGGCTTGTGAGGAGGCAGTTCACTGCACAGGAACACACACAGCATTATGATGGGGCATACATGCCATTCTCTCCTTCTGTGCCATACGGCATTTCTCCCTAGGTTCTTCTTCACCTGCATCACACTGAAAGCACCTTGTTAGGGATAAAGATGGGCTGGAAGCTTGTCTTTATTTTTTCACAAAGCACTCTCCAAGGACCAGTGGGCTGAGATGTGCTCAGTCAAAGGGAAGGGGGATGATGTTGATTTTCTCATGGCGTTCACTTACAGCCACAATTTGAGCTTGGGCTCCCTGAGATGCCTGTTCCTCTGAGAGGAAGGTCATTCTTTGCCTTTAGCCAATTTAGGCAATGTGGCCTGGTGACTTGAGCTCAGAGTTTGGGATCACAGAGCCCTGGTTTTGCATCCCTTTTTTTGGAGTATTGGCTGTTTGACTTTTGAAAAGTTAATTGGCTCTCTCAGGCTAAATTTTCTTATCCATAAATTGGGGATAACAACTGCTTCATAGGATTATTCTGAATACATGAAAATATCCATGTGAAAATACTTGATATGCGGTCTGGCACCTTGAANTTGGCTGTTTGACTTTTGAAAAGTTAATTGGCTCTCTCAGGCTAAATTTTCTTATCCATAAATTGGGGATAACAACTGCTTCATAGGATTATTCTGAATACATGAAAATATCCATGTGAAAATACTTGATATGCGGTCTGGCACCTTGAAAATTGATAAATGGAGGCCATTTTCCAAATATACATTATATCCTGGCCCATTCATTGCCATCGTCCAGGAATTCTGCTGATTAACCCTACCCAACTCAGAGTGACTCCTATATTCTGTACCCCTCAGAACATATACAATCAGATCTTATTCTGTTATTTTATTGTTTGTCTGTTAATGTTGCTGAGCCATCCCAGGGCTGGCTAAGTCCTTGTTTACCACCCAGACTGTAAACTCCTTCTGGGTAGAAACCATATCTTTATCTCTTTTCCATTCCAGGAAAAGAATATTTTTATTACATTTTATTAATATTTTATATTTTTATTATAAAAGTGACACAATGGAGAATGAATAGGGGGAGCACAGAGAATTTTTAGGGCAGTGAAATTTTTGGTATGATACTATATTGGTGGATATATGTCATTATACATTTGTCCAAACCCATAAACTGTACAACACTAAGATTGATCCCTAATGTAGACTGTGGACTTCGAGTGATGATGTGTCAATATAGGTTCACCACAGTACCTTCCTGTCAATTTGGACGTGAACCTAGAACTGCTGTAAAAAATTAAGACTATTAAAAAAACCTCACGTCCTTAAAAAGAGGGTTTCCCCGGTGGCTCAGATGGTAAAGAATCGGCCTGCAATGCAGGAGACCCAGGTTCGATTTCAGGGTCAGGAAGATCCCCTGGAGAAGGGAATGGTAACCCACTCAAGTATTCTTGCCTGGGAAATCCCATGGACAGAGGAGATTGGTGGGCTATAGTCCAGGGGCCCCAAAGAGTCGGACATGACTGAGCAACTCACACACAATACACATATCTTCACAAAGCTAAAAATAGAGTTTCCATATGATTCAGCAATCCTATTTCTAGGCATATATCTGGAAAAGGTGAAAACTCTAATTCAAAAAGATACTTGCATCCCAATGTTCACAGCAGCATTGTTTACGATAGTCAAGACATGGAAGCAACTCAAGTGTCCATCACCAGGTGAATGGATGAAGAAAATGTGGCAGGCGCACATGCACGTGCACACACACACACACAGGAATATTAATCAATCACTAAAAAAATGAAATGATGCCATCTGCAGCAACATGGATGGACCTAGAGACGGTCATATTAAGTGAAATAAGTCAAAAAGAGAAAGACAAACACCGGATGGCGTCACTTACATGTGGAATCTAAAATATGATACAAATGGGACTTTGTTGGTGATACGGTGGTTAAGACTCTGCACTGTCAGTGCAGGGGGCCCGGGTCTGACCCCAGCTCAGGGAGTTGGATCCCACGTGCAACTAAAGTGCCTGCATGCCACAGCTAAGACCCAGAGCAGCCAAATAAATAACACAAAAGAGCTTATTTACAAAACAGACTCACAGACGCAGAAAACAAACTTATGGTTACTAAATTGGAAGCAGGGCAGGGATACATTGGGAGTAGGGGACTTACAGATCCACACTACCATATATAAAATAAACAACAAGGATTTACTGTATAGCACAGGGAACTATATTCAATAGATTGTAATAAACTATAATGTAACAGAATTGAAAAAGTATATATAAATATAAAGAGAGATATATAAACAAATCACCTTGTTGTATACCTGAAAGTAACAAATATTATAAATTACCTAAACTTCTTCTAAAAGGACCTGTCACATTAAAAAAATGACACCTGCTAAATCACACAGTACAAAAAAATCTATATAATATAGAGTGAAAATTCTTTCTCAAGTAGATAGGACCAGAGTTAACAGTTCTGTTTTTATCCTTTCAGATGGATTTTTAAAATGGGGTCATACACATACCTTTCCCCAAATTTATTTCTTCACTTAGAATATATAAAAGACATTTCCTTATGTCACAACATTACATCCTGCTGTCTGGATATATAGTAGTTCACTTAACTTTTTCCTGATAGTAGTCAAATAGGTGATTTTCAATTTTGGGCTATTACAAACTGCAGTAATGAAAAGCCTTGTGCATCTTGTGTTTTTGCATTCTTGAGTGTTTCTGCAGGGTAACATTCTTCATGAGGAATCACTGGGTAGGTTCCACATTTAACTCCTGACAGCTAGCCAAACCACCTTCTGACTGGCTGTATCAATTTACTAGCCCATTGGCTGTGTAATGAGTGTGATATTTTCCCCACATCTCCACAACTTTGTGGTGTGGTCAGTTTTGAATCCTCGTGTATCTGGGAGCTGAATAATGACCTTGCCCGCCCTCTTGTTCCATTTGCATTCTCCTTTATTTCATCCTCCAGCAGACCAGAATGGCTCTCCCACCTTGAGCAAGCCCTCAGTGACTTCTGACAGGGACTGCTCTTTTCTCATTAGATTCTGACTCTTGGGATGGAATCCTGATTCTCTCACCAGACCTGCAACCTTGGGCAAGCTTCATACTATCCCTAAGCTTCTTCAGTTTCCTCATCAGTAAAATGGATCTAATAAGAGTATCACCTTCCCTGGGTTGTTTTGAGGATTAAACAAGATAAAACATGTAAAGCTCTTATTAGCATGCTGGCTGCCATGTTCCTGCCACCTAAATCAACTCTGCATTAATGCTAATTAACCAAATGATAATTATTCCTATAAACCACTCATTGGGCTAGAAATCTAATTACAGGAAATTGATGTTTGTTAACTTGATGTATCATTTTGGGTCAGTTGCTTTCCCTTTCTGGGCCTCAGTTTCCCTCCTTTAAAAATGTATTTATTTATTTTACTGAAATAGAGTTGGTGGACAATATTATGTTAGTTTCAGGTTCAGTACCTAATAATTTGACGTAGTTTCCTTCCTTTAGTTGAGTGGTTTGATTCAAGTCCTGTCCAGCCGTATCATTCACAGTGTCTATGAGGCCAGTGCTAGACGCCCTGCCCATCCCTGCTTCTCCAGACCCACCACAGAGGGGCAGTGCAGGTCTTGGATTCCACACATATTTCGGCCCCTTCCTTCCTCTCTCTCTTGCCAGCAGCACAGTAGCCATCGGGATTAGGGGCTCTGTGTGCAACACCAGCATTCCCTGGTAGGAGCCAAGAGCCCTCATTAATTAGGGAAGGTGCCAAGCCTCCTCGGGCATGAAAGCATGTTGATGACAGGAATCCTTTTTTCTCTGGGCACAAAAACAGACCTTTGGGTGCCAGTGAAGATGCCAAGGGGCTTCCCTGATGGCTCAGTGGATAAAGAATCTGCCTGCAATGCAGGAGACACAGGAGACATAGGTTCCAGCCCTGGGTCATTTGGAAAATCCCCTGGAGAAGCAAAGGGCAACCCACTCCAGTATTCTTTCTTGGAAAAGCCCTTGGGCAGAGGAACTGGCAGGCTATAGTCCATGGAGTCGCAAAGAGTCAGCCACTACTGAGCAACGAGCACGATGATGCTAAAAGAGGGAGCAAATACCAGTGAGATATGTAGGTTCCTGGAAGCCTGCTCTCTCTGCTGGAAGTAAGGCCGGTGTCTGCTGTTTGCCAGGGTTACCAACTCTTAGTGCATGTCCTTGAGCCTGGCTCCACATCTCCTGCCCATGAAATGTTCCCATGTGCCTTAGCCTTGCGTCTTAGCATCATGGCTTGGCAGAACTGGGAAGCCTTCTTCCTTAAGGGAAGGTCAGCCAGGGTGAGTAAGTTTTACAAGGTCACTTGGCTGGTGAATGGCAGTGCGAGAGCCAGAACCTGTTCAAGTGTCCTTCGCTTGATCCAAAACAACATTTATCGAGACAGTGGAGCTCAGTGATTAAGGACCTGTTCAGCGAACAGTCAGGGACACCTGGGTTCAAGTGCTGACCCTGACTTCTTGGCTGAGTGAATTGGAGAAGCTGCTTGAGCTCTGTTTCTTGGGAAACAGGAATGGTGATAATTCTTTTCTGGATGGGTGAGTTGAGCTTAGGCTTGGTAAGTGCTTGGCATGCTAAAAGCACTCAATAAGTACAGCGATTTGACTGCTGCAAACACAGTTACCGTCACTACTGCCAATGCTGCTGTTGCTGCCAGCACTACAGCTGTCGAGACGAAGGAAATGGAGAAGATGACGAGATCTCCTGTGCAGAGCAGGTTTCAGGACTCTCACCCTCCCGCTTTTCTCAGAACAGGCCCAGGGATAGGGCTTCAGGTGGTTCTGGAACTTGATGAAACTGTGTGTGATATTCATGCAATTTTCTGGGGGAGAATCCATAGCTATCATGGGCTTGATGAGGTCAGCAACCCTCAAAGGTTTAAGCCTTATGCATCTCAAGTCTAGAGCTTCCTAAGCATCAGTCACTCTATGCCTTGGACCACCCATTACTTAATGCTTTTCTCTAAATCAACTCACTTTTGGTATCTACATTTTTTTTTAAAGAAAGCTTTTTATTACTGTTTAAAAACCTGCATTCTTTGCTATAAACAGTGCAATGGCAGAGAAAAAGAAGATGAAGACAGAACGTTATTAGTAGCTCTGGATGGCTCCATAGTGTAGTGTGTCTGAGCCTCCTCTCTCTTTTTCAAAGAGGGAGATGAGCTGGGGTTGAGGGGTGTTGAAGACTTGCTGGCCTTAAACTGAGGGGCATTCATTCCTCTTTGAGGACCTGAAGGATTGAAAGAGAAGTGAACAGGGAATATTTCCTCACTAGAGAACCCAGCCCCTGGCACATAATAGTGCTAAATAAATATTTGTTCAGTGATTGACTGACTGAATATGTGAATCAGTTTTTTTTGGTGCCATCTCTGGCTCGCATTTCAAGCCATCTTGCACATCACTCAGATCTGTAGTCATTTTGAGCAATGTGGGCACAGCTCTGGGAAACCACTTGCAGGAGCCCCCATGGTTCCATTAGGATGCCTCTTGCTAGTCTCTTACTGAGGTTTTTTACACAGATCAAATGAGACAACACCCCTGAAAGGGCTGGCAGGGGTTGAAAGCTTCACATCTGGGTGGGGCAAGTAAGAGGTAGAACTTGAGAGGGAAGGGATAAAGCAGCAAGCAGATGGTGCAGTGAGCCCACTCATATCACATGGGCTTTGCCTGCTGAAGGGTGACTTAGAGGGATGGTGAAGTACAAGGTTCCAAAAGCCAAAGTGAAGCACGGTCAGCACAAGAAGTACTTCTTGGCTGGACCATGGTCCGGGTGGTCATCCTTAAAGTGCTATTCCATGAATCTGAACAGGGAATCCCCGCTCTTCAAAACCACAAGGTTTGTTTCTGGAATAGTAGCTACTATGAAGATCCCCTGGGGAAGGAAATGGCAACCCACTCCAGCACTCTGCCTGGGAAATCCCAGGGACAGAGGAGCCTGACGGGCTACAGTCCATGGGGTCACAAAGGAGTTGGGCGTGACAGAGTGACTAAGCAACAACAACAACAACAACAAATTCTGTGTCAGTCACTGGCCAAACGCCTAACCATCTTTACACCCTTTTTAACTTCTTCACCCAGCTCTGTTGCTAGGACAGCTCAGCGTGACTGCACCCTGCCTGGCTCTAGGGGGCGCCATTCTGCCCACTTAGACTCCTTGGTGTCTGGGGGTCCAACCTAAGGGCACTCAGTGGAGGCCACCACTATTACACTTGAGGGAACGGAATCAGCTCCAAATCACAGAGCTAATGGGGGCAGAGTTTGAATATGAATCCAGGAAGCCCTTACAGAGGCTGTTAATCACTTTCAATACAATTCATGGGGAAACAAAGTACACATGCTGATGTGTATGAAGGACTGGAAAAACAGACATGAGAGGAGACAGCAACTGTGTTTATCCTTTGGTGTTGAAATTATGGGTGAATTTTTATTTTCTGGGCTTTTTGGTGTTTTTCAACATTTTTTCCATAAACATGAGTTACTTTTGTAATTGGGAAAAATCCAATGAATATTATTTAAAAGACAAAAATATGAACCAAAAGACACTTTTTTAATGTTATATTTAAATATAATCCACATGACAGTTCTTTGAGCAAAGTGGGATTATCCGCACTTTTCAGATGAAGAAACAGAGCTGTGACTCGAAGGCAGCGCTTGTTCAAGGCTCTCTACAGGTAAAGGAGGGAGGGGGCGTGAAATGAGACCTTTTGTTGTTAAGCCCAGCAGCCTCCTCTGGTAGTTCCTAATGTGTCTGTGACCCCCTGATGTACCTCATTCTCTTACTATGGACCCTGTAATATTCCTTCATTAAACACTGGTTGAAGGAATGACCAGCGGGTGGGGATTGCACCAAGGCATAGAGAGATGCGGAGCATCATTTGTCTGGTCCCCCCATGGCTGGGTGGTTTGTAACATCCTTCTGAGTTCTGACAATCTGGATCTCTAGGATTATAAATTTGATTTGACTTATTCCACAGTCAGCATCACACAAGCAGGTGACCTCAAGGGAGCCAGTGGGTGGTAAAACCATTCTGATCAGCTTGTAAATAGAGTGGGACTCCCTTTCAATGGGGCTGTTATTAGGAGCATTTGGCTACACCTTCAGCCAAGCCAAGTCTTCCCAGTGCAAACAGTTTGCCCAATAAAAACAAAACAAAACAAAACAAGAAATGTCAAATACTCGTTACTAATTCTTTCAGCATTGAGAAAGAGGTTTCCTTGGATTTGGAAATTCCCTTTGAGGTTTTTCCATTTTCATTTGCCACTTAACCCTGGAAAGAGATCACAAAATTGTCCAACAAATACAATATCCTCAGGGCCAAACAGACCCATGTTAAGTTTTAAAGCAAATGTTGAAAACAATAATAATCACCAGAGCCACCATTTATAATGAACTAAGAAGCAGTTATTAGGTACTATGTTTACAAACATTCTCTCATCCAATCCTTCCAGAAGCATTGCTATTATTACATTTCATTCTATGGATGAGGAAACTGAGATTTAAGAGATTAATGAAGTCACATGTCTAGTAAGAGGTAGAGTTAAGATTAAAATCTAACTCTAAAGTCTGGGTTCTTACTCATTGCTTAATAATAAGAAAAAGAAGCTTCTATTCATTTCTTTAAGCACTAGGCAATTTCCCCCTCAACTGGAACAACCTTTCTCTTCACTAAACTGTGACAGTATTTTATCTGAAGCTAAAACATGGCATTTATCACTCTCTATCTTGAATTACTGTTGCTTAGGGCTATGCCTCATCTAAGATTAGACTGTGAGCTTCTAGAAAAGAGAGTTCATGTCTGATTCTTCTCTTTCTACTCAGGGCCTTGCACAGTGCCTGACACAGAACAGCCGCTCAGTCAACATGTGTTGCAAGAAAAATAATTAGTAATAAAGACAGCAAGCCAAAATACATTAGCCCTTGGTTACTGAAAGTGAGGTTCATGGATAAACAACATCAACATCACCTGAGTGCTTGTTAGAAATGCAGAATCCCAATGATCCCGTGAATCAGAATCTGCTGTTTAACAAGATCCTGAGAAGCATTGCCTTAGTCCACATTACAATTTTATTTTAAAAATTGTTTTCCTGAGTCTCTTGGAATTCATGGATGAGCAAAGGCTGGGCTGAAAGCCACCTCAACATGTGACTGACTTTCTTGTCCCAAACCCTCAGTGGCTCCTATAGTTTATAGGATAAATTTCAAACTGTTTAGGTTGGAATTTAAGACCTGTTCAACCTGGCTGCAATGGACTGATTCTTCGCAACATAAGAGCTGACTTTTCTTGCTCTTTTCCTTTCATCTACTCTGTCCACTGATCTGAAATGTCGGTTCCTTTCCCCTCCTCCTCTCCATCCCTTCTAGGTCTGGCTCAAATTCCTCCTTCTCATAACCTCAGCCCACAATGCCCAGCTTCCTCTGAAGTGTAAAAAGAGAAGGAAGGGGCAGGTTGTGAAGACCTGCTCAGATCCAGATAACTGACAAGCTCAGCTAATCTCACTCTCACAGTGAGGCAGGAGGGAAAAGTGGGTTCTGTAATTCTCAACTTAATTTAGAGATAAGGAAATCAAGTCTTCATGTGTATGGAACTCACTGAATGTTACACAGCTACAAAACTGTAGAGCTGGGATTCAAACCCAAATCTGCATGAGCTTCCCTGGTGGTTCAGACAGTAAAGAATGTGCCTGCAATGCAGGAGTCTCGGGTTTGATCCCTGGGTTGGAAAGATCCTCTGGAGAAGGGAACAGCAACCCACTCCAGTATTTTTGCTTGGAGAATCCCATGGACAGAAGAGCCTGGAGGGCTACAGTCCATGGGGTCACAAAGAGTCAGACACAACTGAATGACTAACACGTCACTTCATTGCCTGTCCCAAAGCTGGGCATTTTTCATAACAGACAGTACAGCCTCTGAACTCTTAAAATACTTCTAAGTTGGGGGAAGACCAGAATTATTTACTTACTATTTGTAATGGTGTTTTTATCTGGCCATTAAAACACAGAAACCAAGAATTTTGTGGCACTGTACCTCAGTGGTTCTTAACCTAAGCATTCTGGTTATGCAAGTAATTTAGCACTGCATAATTTCAGGAGTTCACAGACTCATTGAATCCCATCCATGGGTACCCAGGAGTGCAGTCACCAGATTAAGAGTCTCTGTTATTCTCTCCACAGAATTCTATCACAACAGCTGCTGAGCTTATTTATCTAACAGTCTGTCTCTCTTCTTCACAAGCTCCTCAAGGCCAGGGTCAGCCTTACTCGTCTTGTTTTTCTAGCACCAAACACAGAGCTTGGGTTATAGTGAATGCGTAAAACTATTTGTTCAGCACATAACCTCCTCTTCACGTGCCTAACCCAGTATCTATGTGATTCATGGTAGGTGTGGGATAATTTTCTTGCTTATAATGTGCTTCCTTCCTCTTCTTTATTTGTTTAAATGGTAACCACAGGGACTTCCCTGGTGGTCCAGCGGTTAAGAATTCACCTTCCAATGCTGAGGACATGGGTTTGATCCCTGGTCAGGGACCTAAGATCCCACACGTCATTAGGCAACTGAGCCCATGCACTGTAGATTCTGGGCACGATGACTATTGAGCCTGCACACTCTGGAGCCAAAAGTGCGGCTCACACTACGAACCACGAGAGAAGCCAGTGTGCTGCAACAAAGACCTGCCACACCCAAACGGATAAATATTTTTCAAAAGGTAACCACAGGCCAATGCCCAGTTCAGTTTTTGTCCTCTTCCTGAAATCTTTCCTGACTGCTCCAGGCCTCTTCTCCTGTATTTTCCGTCAAAACACAGGCCATATCACATAGATCAATACGGAATGTCATTCTTAAGTGCCATTTGTCTCTTTAGACAGGATCAAAGCTGTTTGAAGATGGAGTCTGGCCTATATTTCTAGCACAGGACTGGGGATCAGGAGAGGGACATCAATTGCCCACTTGTTAATTGATGGACCCATTCCCACTTCAAAGAGGGAAGCGACCTCTTGGCTTAGGCCCAGAGTTGGGAGCAGATGGGATGGAGTGGTTACTGTAGCACTTAAGGATCTATCTTTGATGCCGTACTGAGTGTGTTCCACACTTGACTTAATGGCAGTTTCACAATAGAACCCTTTTAAAACTGAGCATCGATGGGATCTATGTAAAGGAAGCCATACAACTTCATGAATGGACATAAAAGGAAGATGTGTAAAGGGAGAGTCATAGCTTGCTTTAGTATGTTGCTGTTGTTCCATTGTTAAGTCATGCCCAATTGAGACCCCATGGACTGAAACACGCCAGGCTTCCCTGTCCTTCACTATCTCCTGGAGTTTGCTCAGACCTGTGTCCACTGAACTGATGATGCCACCCAACCATCTTGTCCTCTGTTGCGCCTTCTCCCTCCTGCCCTCAATCTTTCCCGGCATCATGGTCTTTTCTAATGAGTATATAAAGTCTCTATCCAAGACAACTTCAGTTCTCCTTGAATTCATCTGTAAATTCAAGACAATCTCATTAAAATACCATCAGGGTATTTTTTAGGGACTGGGGTGGGTAGAGAGAAGAACCTAAATGATGCCAAACTAAATATATGGAAGAATATAGATGATAAAAGAATAACCATGAAAAAAATATCCAGAAATATCCAGGTTAATTAAAACAAGTAAAGAGGAATGACAGGAGTGGTATGTGGAAGCTTACCTGTATAGAATAGTAAAGTGTACCAAAAAGTCATCTCACATTATAAAAGTATTTTAAAACTCTAGGGCAGGAAGTGCAAGAAAAGGCAGATAGACCAATGCAATTATATAGCTTATAAAGAGAACCAAATATCCACGAGAATTTGATATGTCATTTCAATGCTTGTGGGAAAAAAGATTATTCTATAAGTGGTGTTGGAACAACAGTCTAGCTATTTAGAAACAAATAAAGCTGGATCCTTACTTTATTTCTTAAATTAAAATAAACCCAGATAGATCTAATATATTAAATATTAAAAATTATTTAAAATATCAGAAGATATAGTAAACATTTTTATATGATTTTGAAACAGGAAAGACCTTTTTAAGTATGATAGGAGTTCAGGATCTGTAAAGTATTACCGTATTTGCCTGGACATTTCTATAAGATCACAAATTTGAAAACAAAGCTATAAGAACTGAGAGAAACATTTGTAACTCAAACAGCAGTAAAAGCAATAATATTTCTAATACGCAAAACTCTCTTTCAAATCAAGAAGAGAAAAAATTCAATAAAAACAAAGGAAACCATATGGATAAGCAAATAATAAAAGTACAATGGGTAGCCAGTGAATTCATGAAAACACCATAAAATTCCTTTACCAAGCAAATAACGCAAATTAGGAAGATGCAAAATATTTCAGGTCTATTAGTTTGGTAAATACATGAAAGATTTTCATACATTCTATGTGGGAGTGCAAATTTTGGATAAAAAAACTGGTGTTATGTAATACAATTAAAATGATCTTAGCTTTTGCTTTTGATGTAAATACTCCACGTCTAGGAATATATCCTACAGAAGTACTCATAAAGAGAACAAAGGTAAAAGTACAGAGGACTTCCCTGGCGTTCCAGAGGCTAAGATTCTGCACTCCCAAGGCAGGGGGCCCAGGTTTGATCCCTGGTCAGGGAACTGGATCCACCTGCCACGACTAAGAGTTAGCATGCTGCAATGAAGATCAAAGACCCTGTGGGTTGCAACTAAAATCCAACACAGCCAAATAAATAAATAAATAAATATTTTAAAAAAGTACAGGATACTCCAGTAATGTCCCCCCCAGATGGGAAATTACCTACATTCCAGCAACAGGGGATTGTGAAATAAACCATGAAACATTCATGCATTGAAAAACCATACATCTATTAAAATGGTAAGCTAGGTCTACCTGGACTGAGGCTCATGACCCAGTTAAGTAGAAAAAAAGCAAATTTCAGGAAAGAAAGTCTAGTATGATCTGATTCTTGTAAAAAGACATGTGTGTGTGCACACACGTGTGCATGTATGTGTGTGTCTGTGTGTGTGTTCATACGGCTTCCCTGGTGGCTCAGTGGTAAAGAACCCACCGGCCAATGTAGGAAGCGCATGTTTGATTCCTGGGTTGGGAAGATCCCCTGGAGTGGGGCATGGCAATCCACTCCAGGATTCTTGCCTGGAGAATTCCGTGGACAGAGGAGCCTGGCAGGCTACAGTCCAATACGGTTGCGCAGTTGGATGGACATGACTGAATGACTGAGCACATATACACGCATGTTCATAGAAAAAAATCTGGGTGGAAAAAACTTCGTAATGGTTATCTTTGGAGGAAGGCTTTAGGGGAAGATTTTCACTTTTTATTTAAAATGATTTTTGCAATGAATAATCGTTACTTTTGTAATTAGAAATAGGGAGAGAGGGGAGATGGGAAAAGGAGAGAAAGAGAAGTTGAAAATATTAGCAAAAAGAGCCAGCCTGGGGCTAAATAGCTGACTGACATTTATGCACAGTCATCACATTTCTGGGCCCCACTTCCTCATGTGTGAAACAAAAGGGTTGCATTAGCACCCGTGTTCCCTGCTTCTTGGATTCTCAGCTGTGTTCACCCCACTGTCGAGGTGAAAGGGAGACTAGAGGAGAAGGCAGGAATATACCTGTGGCGAGAGCGCCTTCGAGCCTGTAACAAACAGGCAGTGAAGTACCAGAGCCTGCCCTCTGAGGAGCAGATAGCTTGCTGCCTGGCCGAGATGCTCAGAGCAGTGGGATGAAAAGCTCCAGAGAGAACAGGGACCATTACTGGCCTTGGGGAATCAGGCGGTAAAACGCTGAGATGGGACCACTTAGGCCATTAGGCGCTGTGCGATGCCTTTCATCCCTTCTCTGAGCAGCTGTCTGCTGACCCCCACTGCCTTCCTCTTTCTGACTCATCCCTCTGTTCTGTCCTTTGGCTGGTGGGAGTCCAATCTTATCTGCTGCCTTGCCGGGTCCAGGCTGGGACCCCTGGACAGCTCTGCATCTCCTCTCCACTGGTCTGGCCTGGTTTAGGATGCACTCCTCCAGAGGGGACCAGACCCGGGTGTCATGCCTCCCTTGTCACCTGCGGCCCTCAGGGTGCATGGTGCCAGCCCGCTGTATCTAGGACGTCTTGCCTTCTCACCAGAGCCCTCGCCTGTCTTTCTGTATCCCGAGGGCCAGGGACATTGCTGGTGTCATGAATATTGTATGATGAAATGATTAGTCTTTGCTGCTTAATACGTGCTGCTGTCCAGATTTCAACAAATCCTCGTCCCGCTCCTCAGTCCAGGTTCACAGTCCTGCCATAAAAGGACCCCCAAACTGCTGCCCTTTCTCACAGCTCCAAGGCTTCTCACTGCTAGGAAACTTTGCAGATGCAAGTGCCTAGGAGACCGTTCAGAGCTCAACTCAGAGATGGCCTGAGAGCTGGCTGGGCTTGCTGAGACCCTGGAAGAATGTTTTCTGAGAATTCCCGTGAAGGGACAGGATGTAGTTGTTTGGTATTTACTGCCTATGCTGTATATATATGTATGTAGCCGTGACATAAATGCAGCCTTTCCTCCCCTTGAAAGCTAGGCAAGGTGATCTTGAATGTCCCTTTTCCATAACCCCGGGATGTCTGAAACTCTCTCTCAGTGTTCCTGGCTCCTGGGTGGGGCAGGGGGGATAACTTCATCCCTGTCTCTCCTGTTTCTTGGCTCTATTTCCCTAGATGTCTGCTTACAGCACCCTGAAGCAGTGAAGAGGGAAGTCGCCTGCACCAAGTATTTAAAGCAGTGTTCAGGGCTGGGCTCCCTGCCCCTCTCCTTGCCCTCTCTCACCTCAGCTCCTTTCCTCCCACATTGCTTCTTATTGTTTTTAAGGCAATAATTTCTGTTCTCTCTTCTGGTAGCTTTGGCATCAGCATTATTGAGGGCAATGAGGAAGACAGGATGTGGGTAGTGATGTGAGGAGATGGGTTTCACTTTCCACCTTCAGCTCTAATTAAGACATTTTCTTAAAGACAGTTCCTTTCCTCAAAGAACCATATTTTCAGAAAATACAATTTCTTCACCTCTTTCATGTAAACAAATGCTTCTTTCTCAGTTTGATGTAGGTTTTTAGGTTACTGCTTGTAGTGGGAGGGCCCCAAACTTTGATCCACTTCACAGAGTCTTTATTGAACAACATCTCCTAGGTGTGTGGAACTGGTTGAGAATTTAATCCAGGAGATTAACACTGACTGGGAAAGCAAGGCGACTTAAGCCACTGAGTTTAAAACAACCATCATGCCCATTTTACGGATGAAGAAAACTATGGTTTAGAGCAATTAAAGATTACATAGTGGTGGAGATAGGGTTCAACCCAGGCATAATCCCAGAGCATCTGATCTTTCTGCATCTCAGTGCTGATTCCCACAGACCAGAGAGAGACTTGCAATTTCCCTGGAACATTCTTTGTGAAGGGGCCTAGAAGAAAACCAGGAGATGCTGGTTACTTGCTGAAATGGAGAGGTGTTTGTGGGTGATAGTTTGGGAAAGGGTCATTAGATTTTATGCTTCCCTGATGGCTTAGCTGGTAAAGAATCTGTCTGCAATGCGGGAGATCTGGCTTCGATCCCTGGGTTGAGAAGATCCCTTGGAGAAGGGAATGGCTACCTACTCCAGTATTCACACTGTAGAATTCCAAGTCCACGGGGTCGCAAAGAGTTGGACATGACTGAACGACTTTCACTTCATTAGATTTTGCTACTTTCAGAGAAATTTCTTGCAAAACCAATTCCATCTTTGCACATTTTGAGGAGACAGGAGCTGAAAAGACTGGGAAGTGCTTCCCCTTTGTGAGTGAGGGTGTAACAGCAGTGGGGCAGGTGTGTTTCTGGGGGCAGGTGTGTTTCAGAGAGCTGGTGACCTTAGACTATTTAGTGCTTGAGTAGGGAGGTCTGATGGCCTATGCAGTGTCCTGATCACAAGGAAGGTGGAGAAGTTGGGGTGACTCTCATGATAGCTAGAAATGGACTCAATCCTTATGATGTTGCCCAAGAAGATACAGAAGATGGTGGTGATCGGAATTTAACAATAACAACAACAATAATAGCTGTTACCATCTATCAGGAGCACATAGGAGACAAGGGCTGTACTGAACACCTAACACGCATTATCTCAGTACCCAAAACAACTCAGTGTGGGAGGTACAGTTACTGTCCCCATTTTACAAATACTGAAATTGAGGCTTAGAAGAGAAGTTACTTCTTCAGAGTCACAGAGATATTAAGTAGTAGAGCCTCTGTTCTCCTATCTTTTGCCATTTGGAGCTGGTGAGAAAGGCCACCAAAACACCAAGGACTAAAAGGACATTTTAAAAAGCGGAGCAGATTCCACAAGAGGATACAAGAGGGTGCAGGGGAAACAGAAGAGCTATGCTGGGGTGTGAATATATTAGTTTTCAGTTGACTCATATTCCCAGCCAAATCCAGGAGGAACTGTAATTATTTAGAATTGAAAAGTCATTGTCTATCAGCTCCCGGCCTTGTGAAAGTAAGCTCCAGGGACCCAAAAGGGTGGGGGGTAAAGGGACATTTAACCCACAAACCCTCCCATCACCTGCAATGCTCAGAACAAACATGAGAGAATAGGGCCTAGGATGAACAAAAATTAATAAACGGAGATAAAAAGAAAGAGCTAAGCCAGACAATAAAAGGACAGAGCAGCTCCCTTTTCATTACCACTCCTCCTCATGTTTCTGACAAGAATATGGTTGTCCTGTGCAGAATAAGACCTCCAAGGTGGCCACGGACAGGCAGCAAGGACAGGGAGCAGGGTTCAGCCTGAGGAGCTGCCTGCAGCCTCTGTGTGTGCCTCCTGGTGGTCTGGTGCCCCAGCCTGTCTATCCAGATGGAGCTAAACCTTCCACTGGGTCACCCCAAAAGGCAGTTCACTCAAGAGTGCTGATTCCTCTGTCCTCCTCCTTCCTTGAAGGCTTGGACCAGATGTTCCACCCCTAATTCTGAAAATGCCACTGAGCCTCAATGGATCATTATTAAAAACGGTCCCCAAAGCATGTGCTCTGGCCAAAGGAAGTTCCCAGAAAAAACCTTCCTGGCAGAGCGGCATCACAGCAGATGGATGGGCGAGATCCCAGCCCTCATGCTCCCCTCCCCTCTTGTCTTCCTCCACTGCTGGTGATAGGAGAGGCTTGATGGATCTGGGATGAGGTTTTCCAAACCATAAAGGAGCAGGATGCGAGGGGAGATCGTGAAAGACACTGGTGTGTGAAGTGCATTTGGCAGAAGGAGCCCAGCCTTGTTCTTCGGAGGCTGCTGAAGTGCAGGAATGGGGGCAGGCCAGGGCTGGCCTGTCCATCTGCTCTGAGGTCTTGCTGGTTTGGTGGAGGACAGCATGACCTCAGAAGAGAGTTTTGACCTGGGTACCGCCCCTCCACAGGGCAAATGGATCATTATTGTGCCTGGGCATTTTATTCCAGCTTCTTCTGATCTGGTTCCTTACACTGCAGGACTGTTAAAAAGAATCATCTGGTCAAACCAGCATTTGACGAGGTTCATTAGCCCTGTTTTTAGTTTTAGTTTCACTGAAAGCACAGGAGTCCTTAATGGTGTCTGTGAATTCCCCCAAAACACAAGGTCATCTGATGTGCATGTGTGCATTTTCTGTGTAGCTGCTTTAGAGCTTCCATTAGATTCTCAAAGGGGCCCATGTACCAAAAAAAGGATAAGAACAATTGGTTTAAAGAAAATCAATGTTTTGATTGGGAACCAGGTTGCATGCATGCTCTAAAAAGCATGAATAAGCTATCAGAAGTCTGGACTTTATTTCTCTAAGGACAATACAGATTAATAATGCCCAGTGTTGGCGATGATGCAAGTGAGCGGGCATTCATACCCTGATGGTGGAAATATGAAATTGGAACATGCTTTCTAGAGGGCAACTGGGCAATATGACTCAGAGATCTTACAATCTGATGTATTTAGTTATCCTGAAATTACAATCCTAAGAATTTATCTTAGTGATTAAGGGTGCTGCCTCTGGAATCATTATCTATGTCATTGTTGGCAAATTACTCAATCTCTCTAGGCCTCAGTTTCCTCACCTATGAAATGAAGGTAATATTATTTATTCATAGGACTCTTGGGAGGGTTAAATTTGATAATACAAATGAGGTACCACCTCATCAGAATGACAATCGTTAAAAGTCTACAAGTAACAAAAGCTGGAGAGAGCATGGAGAAAAGAGAAGCCTCCTACACTGTTGGTGGGCATGTAAGTTGGTGAAATCACTATGGAAAACAGTATGGAGGCTCCTCAGCAAACCAAAAATAGAATTACCAGGGACATATACCCAGACAAAACTACAATGTAATTCAAAAAGATACATGCACCCCCATGTTCACAGCTGCACTATTGACAATAGCCAGAACATGGAAACAACCTAATTGTCCATCGACAGATCAACAGATAAAGAAAATGTGGTACTATACGATGGAATATACTTCCCTGGTGGCTCAGATGGTAAAGTGTCTGCCTATAATGCGGGAGACCCATGTTCAATTCTTGGGTTGGGAAGATCTGGAGAAGGAAATGGCAACCCACTCCAGTATTCTTGCCTGGAAAATCCTATGGACGGAGAAGCCTGTAGGCTACAGTCCACGAGGTCTCAAAGAGTCAGACACAACTGACTGACTTCACTTTCACTTTCATACAATGGAATACTACTCAGAGGTTTGACAGAAAACAACAAAAGTCTGTAAAGCAATTATCCTTCAATTAAAAAAATAAATTAAAAAATGAAATAATGCCATTCCCAGCAACATGGATGCAACCATAAATTATCATACTAAGTGAAGTAAATCAGAATGAGAAAGGCAAATACTATATGATATTGCTTGTATGTGGAATCTAAAACATGGCACAGATGGACCCATCTACAGGACAGAAACAGACTCACAGACATAGAGATCAGACTTACGGTTGCCAAGGGGGAGGAACGGGGAAGAGGGATGGCCTGGGAGTTTGGCATTAGCAGAGGCAAACTAGCATATATAAAATGGATAAACAGCAAGGTCCTACTGTATTGCACAGGGAACTATATCTAGTTTCCTGGGATAAACCATCATGGAAAAGAATTTTTAAAAAATATATACATATATATGTGTATAACTGAGTCACTTTGCTGTATAGCAGAGAGGGGCACAGCATTGTAAAGCAAGTATACTTCAATAAAAATCAATCAATAAATAAAGATAATACATGTAAAATGCTTAGTACAGAATCTGAGTAATATACGTTCAATAAATGTTAGTTATTATTATTTAGATATAAGAATTTTATTGCCACATTATTTATCATAACTAAAATTTCAAACCAATCTCAAATATTCAATATAAGTGTTTGGTTTAATCCATATATCTCAACCATTAAGGATTAAATTAATGAATATGTTTGGAAAAGTGTTCGTAATAGTAGGTTACAAAATAGCATGTAGGGTATCATCCCATAGAAAAAATAAATATACATCAAACATTTCAGTGGTTATGTGTGAACAGTGGCATTTTATTACCTTTTTGTTTTTCTGTATCTTCTAAAAATGAACAATAAGACAAAACTAACCCAATAAAGGAGAAGGCAATGGCACCCCACTCCAGTACTCTTGCTTGGAAAATCCCATGGATGGAGGAGCCTGGTAGGCTGTAGTCCATGGGGTTGGGAAGAGTCGGACACGACTGAATGACTTCATTTTCATGCACTGGAGAAGGAAATGACAACCCATTCTAGTGTTCCTGTCTGGAGAGTCCCAAGGATGACTGAGCCTGGTGGGCTGCTGTCTATGGGTCGCACAGAGTCAGACACTACTGAAGCGACTTAGCAGCAGCAGCAGCAGCAGCAACCCAATAAAAGTTACTTATATAAAAAATAAAAACAGATGACTAATCTTAGTTGAGAAATACTGCATGGCCTTGAGTAATTATTTCTGTGAAGGTTCCTTTCTTTGTGTCTAAAATGAGAGCTGTGCCTCTTTCTTCCTGAGAAACCGGGAAACCCAAATGGATGGGTGGGGTGAATGTGCTTTGTGAAGGGTGATACCTGACGTGCACAGAAAGGAAGGGGCTCTTAACCAGAATGCATTGGAGAAGGAAATGGCAACCCACTCCAGTGTTCTTGCCTGGAGAAACCCAGGGACAGGGGAGCCTGGTGGGTGGCCGTCTCTGGGGTCGCACAGAGTTGGACACGACTGAAGTGACTTAACCAGAATAGCTCTCCCCAAATAATCTGCGTTGTCATGCAGGAGGGCCCCAGAGACCCAGTTGTCTGGACTCCAAAATCCTGCCCCCAGCTCTGGACCAAAGTCCTGTTATGATTAACTCTGGGGAACTTGGTATGGATTGAGGATGAGAGGCACAGCGACTTTTAGCTACGAAAATTGGTCTGCAGTCAGGATCCCAAGTTTAATCTCTGTGAAACGGATGGGCAAGTGTGGCCATGCTTACTAATTAGGCAGCAGCAATGTAATTGATCAAATCAATTCCCTTCATGACGCAAAGCCAAAGAACCTGGGGACAGCTTGAGCTTGGAGCTTCCAGAAAGCCAGAGAACATGAATTGCTCTGCCAGAGATGTTAACGCGGTTAATTTAGATTGTTTGTAAATTGCTGACTCCCGTCTCAATAACAGACATACTGTGGCTCCTATGATCCTTGAGTGGCTAGGCTCTGAGTTGGGGGATTTAAATTGTGCTCATTCATTCTTTTCCTGGATTTACAACAAGCATTAAACTTCATCAGGTTTAAAGAGCCCTTGTTTTCTGGAAGAAAGCAAAGTTATAGCCAGGTTTCCCATTTCATTTACAAATTGTTGTTGCCTCACCATTAATTTCAAACTCAATGCATTAAAAAATGTAAATGGAAAACCATTAGAAGAAATGTGGCTTATTTCAGGAACAACATTTTCAATTTATTAAGTACAGATCAGAGGAAAAAAAAAGAGAGAGGCTGCTTTGGTTGAGTGAAATGAGCATGGGATGTGGAGGCACACAGAGCTGGTTCCAAGTCTGGTCACTATGAGTCCTGAGAACTTGGCCCAATTATTTCACCTTTAGCCTCAGTTTTAGGCTTCCCTGGTGGTTCAGACGGTAAAGAATCCGCCTGCAATGTGGGCGACCTGGGTTCAATCCCCACATTGGGAGGATCCCCTGGAGAAGGGCACGGCAACCCACTCCAGTATTCTTGCCTGGAGAATTCCGATGGACAGAGGAGCCTGGTGGGCTACAGTCCGTGGGGTTGCAAAGAGTTGACACAACTGAGTGCCGAAGCATAGCATAGCACAGCCTCAGTTTTCTTAGTTATTCAATGGAGAGAATGACTCCATCCTCAAAGGGTAGTGAAGGTTAAAGAAGAAAACATACTGCAACACCTAGTTCAGTGCCAGAGACATAATAAGTGTTCAGTAAATGTTGGTTCTCTGCCAGTGTCTTGTCGCCTGAACAAACCCCGGAAATCATGGCTTTGTTCTATTGCAGACTCATGTATCCCAGTCCTATAGTCTGCTGTTAGATTTCCAGACTGTTCTAGACAATGGCAACTTGCAGTCTTAACAGAATTTGGACATGTGATTCTCAAGAGGAGGGGCCTAACAGAATCTGGGAGTGGGAGTTTATGTCAGGTTTGAAAAAAGCACATTCAACATTATATTAGAATTTTTGTTTATACGAAAATACTGTTGTTTTCATACTACCCATCACAGAATGCAAGGCTCAAATCTCTTGGTTGGCTGTGTAAGAGAATCTCTGATGGCAGAGGGCATGCAACTTTGAGTTTGGAGAAAGGGGTCATAGGTTAGGCAAGACTGAGAAAACTGATTTCCAGAATGTCATTCTGGAAAAACATACTTGGAATGCCAGAGACTGACAGGACAGGGAGCTTTGGGGTATGGAAAATTTTTTCTTTCTTGGTCTGGGTGCTGCTTACAGCGATGTGTTCACTTTATGAAAACCAACAGGGCTCTGTCCTTTTGATTGGTGTGCTCTTCTGTATGTATGTCACACTTCAATAAGAAGTGTAAAGAAAAACAAGTGGTATATACTTTGCACACATTTAGTATGAGATGGGACAAGGCCTAAAGATGTCTCAAGTCATTTAGTAAGGAAGGAAGGGTTCTCTGTAAATCCTACATCACGTTCATGTTTCCTGGATGGTTTCACTTTTTATATATAAAGCAGAGCACAGTCCCAAGCCATCATCACCTCTCTCCTGGACCACTTTTTAAACTGCCTCCCCAAAGTGTCCTTCCTGCTTCCACTCTTGAGGCTCTAAAATCAGTTCTCCACTTATGCACAGAGGTCTTTAAAAAACATAAATCAGACTATATTATTTTCTGTAAAACCTTCCAATGATTTTTCTACTACACTCAGAGAAAACTAAACTCTTTATCATGACCAGGAAGACCATACAAAATGTCCATGCTGTCTTTCAATCTGATATCCTTTGTCACCTCTCTCCTATTTCTCTTCACTCTAGCGCTCTGGCTTCCACCTTTCTTGTACCTTTCTAGTCCACCACTACAGTCACCGGACATATTGTTCACTTACATGTGGAGTATTTGTCCAGACCCACTCCCCAAGAATGATGGCTTCAGGAAAGTGGAGGCTTTGCCTGTCTCACCAGAGCTGCAGTGCCTGGAAGAGACTTTGACACAAAGTAGGTACTTAATAGGAGAAGGCGATGGCACCCCACTCCAGTACTCTTGCCTGGAAGATCCCATGGACGGAGGAGCCTGGTGGGCTGCAGTCCATGGAGTTGCTAAGAGTCGGACACTACTGAGCGACTTCACTTTCACTTTTCACTTTCATGCACTGGAGGAGGAAATGGCAACCCACTCCAGTGTTCTTGCCTGGAGAATCCCAGGNGGGGGTCCCTGCAGGAAGCCGCTGGCGGCTGAGGCTGGGGCTCGGGGGGCGGGCCCCGTACCTTCACAATGCTTGCCGTCGGCCGCCAGCAGGAAGCCGGAGGCGCAGGAACAGCGGTAGGAGCCCAGCGTGTTCTCACACGTGTGCTGGCAGAGACGCGTGGGTGACGTCCAGCACTCATTCACGTCTGCGGGCGGCAGGTGCAGGGGGCCTCAGGAGGGCACAGGGGCCTGGACGCCAGCCCCCACCCCCACGCCAGGCAGAGGAGGGACCCAGGGACCCAAAGGAGCGAGAGGGAGGAGGGATCAGAACAGGAAGCAGCCGGGCTGCCGAAGGGAGACGGAGGGACACACGGACAGGCACAGACGAAAAGCAAGGAGGGAGGGCAACAGGAACCGTGAGGGGAGCCTCAGCTGGGCAGACACACCCGGAGAGGGCCAGGCAGGCGGGCAGAGCAAGGCTGGCTGGGGCTGGGGCGGGCGGGCACTGCCGGGGGCACGTCCCAGCCACCAGCCCCACCTACCGATGCAGGCACGGCCGAAGGCGTCCCGCTGGAAGCCAGGCTTGCAGTCACAGCGGTAGGAGCCGGGGAGGTTGCGGCACACCTGGCCCTCGCCGCAGCGGTGCACACCCGTCTCACACTCGTTCACGTCTGCAGGGGGAGGCCGGCGGGGCGCGCTGAGGCCCGAGCTCTCCCCCAGGCAGGGGCCGCCACGCTCAGGGCCCCCAGGGGGGCGAGGCCGGGGGTGTGCAGCGGGCCTCACCCACACACTTGGTCCCGTCCTGGCTGGCGTGGTAGCCGCGCCCGCAGATCACCAGGCTGCGCTGGCACGTGTAGGAGCCCACCGTGTTGATGCAGCTGAAGCCGGGCCGACATGGCTCGGACAGAGACGTGCACTCATTGATGTCTGCGGAGGGGGTGCGGGTGATGGGGAGCTGGGTGCAGCCCCTCCCGGGGTCCCAGGCCAGCCCAGGTCAGGGCCGGAAGGTCAGACTCCCCCAGTGCCTGTGTCCCAGGACCCAAGGGTGTTCCCTCCCAGAAGCCGGGCACTGTTGAAAACAGATGTGATACACCTTCATCCAGCCCAGTCCCACAGATGGGGGAAACAGACTAGAGAAGCAACTTGGCCGAGATCAGACAGCTCCGAGTAATGGGAGCTTCCGTCTGCGAAGGCCTCCGGGGCCCAGGCACTGACAGTCACGGGGGACACGGAGGCTGGGGGAGGGAAGGGCAGTCACCAGGCCTCGCTGATCTCTCAAGCCCTCGGAGCCCATGCCCCCAAGCACCCTCCCCGAAGACTGCCCCCGCCCCGGGCCGACAGGCCCCGCTCACCCACGCAGTTGCCCTCGGGGTCCTGCAGGAAGCCCTCCAGGCAGCGCTGCCGAGCCTGGCAGTAAAAGGAGCCCCTGGTGTTGTGGCACACGGCGCCTGCCGGGCAGTTGTGCGTGCCCAGAGCACACTCGTCCACGTCTGCCACAGAGACAGGGCTGGGGTCAGGGGCTGGCGGGCATGCACCCGCACATCCCTGCCACAAGCTTGACGTTACGAAGGCCTCCGCATGGCAGGGCGCTGCCGTGGCCCGTGCAGCAGTGACGACGATGTCAGCCCTCGCACCGCTGGGCACTCCGAGATGGACATCTCTACTCAGTGCGCACGGGAACCCAGGGCCGGGGCCAAGACGAGCCCCCGCCCGCGTGGGGAAACTGAGGCACAGGCACAGTTCGGCGCTGCTCCTGGGCCACTGGGCTTGAAGCTTCCAAGGATGGATCCGCCAGCCCTGCGTGTCTCCGCTGTCCCCACCAGCCGTGTGGCCCCAGCGGGTCACGGCCCACCCCCGCCTCGCCCCCGCTGCCCAGCACCCACAGTTTACAAAATGCCAGCCTGTGCGCCCCCCCAACCCCGCAGCAGGCACGTCGGGCTGTTTCCCCAGATGAGGAAGCTGAGGACGGGGTCGAAAGATGACACGCGGGGCTCGTGGCACGGCCGAGACCCCGTCAGCCTCCTGATGGCCAGGCCCACCTCGTGCGTGTGTCTGTCTGTCGTCCACTCGCTCACTCCCTCTGGTTTCCGCTGCAGCCCAGTCTCTAGGGGTCCCATACTGGGTTCAAGGACCCTCTCCAAGGACCCCCGGAAGCCTGAGGACACAGCCTCTGCCCAGCCACTCTGGTCTAAGGAGGATGCCCTGGGAGCAGAGGGCCAGGGGTGCCGGGCATCCAGGGAGCCAAAGCTGCTGCCCAGGGGTCAGGGTTCTCTAAAGGGGGCTCGCCATTGATCTGCGTGTGCCCTGGGCGTACGTGGGTGTGCACAGCTGTGCTACAAGGGGTCTGGGCTCTTCTCCTCTCAGCTCATTCCACCCCTGCTCTGAGTCCAGCTCAGGGCCTGGCACAGAGTGTGTTCGGTCACTTCCCTGAGCTCTGCCCAACCTCAGAGTTGCTTCCCATCGAAATTTTCTGGGCTTGCAACAATGGAGCACTGCTCTGGGCCTCACGTCCTGGGTGACATCCTTCTGGACGTTTAAACAAACTGTCAGCCATCATGTGTGAAATAGAGTCCCAAGTCCTTGCCTACCGGGACCTGCCAACCTAGCACCCTCCTTCCATTGGCCGCGTGTCCCTAGCCAAAACTTCCCTCTGCTCCACGTACCAAGGCCCCCCCTCCCCTATCCCCTAAGGGCTGGCACCTGTGTTCCTGGCACCCTTCCCAGGGGCTCTGCATTCTGTAGGTCCCTGCCTCGACATCACCCCCACAGAGGGCTGGCCTCTTTGGACCCCAACTAAAGCAAAACCCAGCCTTAGCCCTGCCATCCTGGTGTGCTGTGAGCCCCTGCCTCCTGCGTCAAGAGGCCAGACAGAGAAACACGCCCCCACAGCAGTGCCCCACCACCCAGAACCCTGCCGGGGCCATAAACAAGCCCGGGGAGCAGCTGCTGAAATGGCTCAGCCGAACTTCTCTCTCCTGAGGTTAGAATCTTCTGGTTAAAAACGACAGAAATGACCCTTCTGTGGGAACGGAGGCATGAAGAGGAGCGTAACATGACCCAGACACCTTTACCTCGCCCCTCCCCCATGCCACCAGTTTGGAGGCCACCTCTGCCCCCAGACACCATCATCTGTGGGGTCTCTTAACTGGCCAGAAACCCTAGAGCTTGGAACTTTCCTGAGAGAGTAAGCTCTGAGTGGCCGNGAGTCTTATGGAAGAGACAGGGGTGGAGGAGCCCAGCGGGGCGGGGTGGGGGGCACGAAGGCTCATCAGGGCAGAGGGCACTTGAGTAACCATCTGAAGAGATCCAGGACGAGCCACACACACATCCCAGGCAGAGGGGCGGGTTCATGGTAGGGTCCAGATGGTGCGGTGTGGGGCGAGGAGATCAGGAGACGCGGGGGAGGCGGGAGCCATCGAGGGTTCCAGCGAGGAGGAGAGCGGACTGATTCTAACAGGTTCCCGGGCTGAGTGTGAACACTCCAGGGATGAGGGGTTCATAGAATAGGAGATGAAGGGGCTGAGGCTGCCATCCACAGAGGCGAGGAGACACAAGTCACGTTCTGAAAATAATGTGAAAGGCAAAGCAACAGATCTATGATGGATGAGAGGAAGGAGAGAGGAAAAAAGAAGCCAAGGAGTCTGGCCAAAGCTTCCTGGCCAAGCAGCTGGGCAGCTGAGGATGGGGCCGGCTGAGGATGGGGCCCGCTGAGGATGGGGCCCACTGAGGATGGGGCCAGCTGAGGGGAGCAAGCTCACAGAGGAAGGCTGGGAACCTTGGAGGGGACACCGAGTCCTGCCTTGGAGTCCACAGAACGGGTCTTAGTGAAGCTGGGAACTTGGGAGTGGGGGAGGCTAAGGTCACCTGGGGGACGGGACAGGCACAGAGGAGGCCTGGGACCTACGCCCGGTGGGAGCAGGCGGTGGGGAGATGCCAGCAAAGGAGGGAGAAGCAGCCCCTGGGGGGGCAGAGGGGACCCAGAGCGGTGACCAGCACAGACGCACACGCAGAGGACACCACAAGCCGACCCCACCCGGCCGCGCCGGCGCGGCAGTCCTTGCTGATCCCTTCATTCCCTGGACACACCTCAATGAGCACCTATTCTGTGCTAAGCCCAGTTGGCCTAGCCGCATGGGGGCCACCCCGAACTGGCAGGGAAGTGGGGGCAGGCGGGTGCAGGCACTGGGGAGAAAGGTGGCACCGCCCGCCGGGGGCTGGAAAGTCGCGGTCGCTCTGGGGGACACCGAGCTCAGAGCCGACCCTACAGGCAGGACGGGGGCAAGGTGGAGAGGAGGGGTGCTGGGCTCTGGGGCCAGTGTGTGTTAGTCACTCAGCCCTGTCTGACTGCGACCCCATGGGCTGTAGCCCACCAGGCTCCTCGGTCCATGGGATTGTCCAGGCCAGAATACTGCAGTGGGTGGCCTTTCCCTTCTCCAGGGAATCTGCCCGACTCAGGGATCGAACCCAGGTCTCCTGCATCGCAGGTGGATTCTTTATTTTCTGAGACACCAGAAAAGAAACGCTCTCAAACTCCCAGGTGAGCCGACTGGCGTATAAGCTGAGCCAAGCCTGGTTGGGTGGGGATGAGGGAGAAGAAAAGGGGATTCTGGACCCATAGTTTCCAAGAAAGGCTTGGCTCCGCGAGATAGAGACTTCTGATTTACAGGCTGGATTGACACTTTCTCAGGACCCCAGCAATGTCATGGGTCAGGAGCCCCCCCGCCCCCAGTCCCCACCCTGTTCCGGAGCCTGGGAGGAAGCATGCTGAGGGAGGACAGCAGATGCCACTGACGGCACGGCTCACTGGGGGTCGGGAGATTTAGAGCAGGGGCCCCCAACCCCACCGGTCTGCGGACTGTTAGAAGCCGGGCCACGCAGCAGAAGGTGCGCCATGGGCAAGCGGGCACTGCTCCGCTGCCGGTCCCCATCGCTCACGTTACGGCCTGAGCCATCCCCCTCCTCCCCGTGGAAACCCTGTCCCCACAAAGGCAGTCCCTGGTGCCAAAGAGGGTGCGGACCGCTGGCTTAGAGGAAGTGCCCTTCCATGACCCTGAACACTCCTTCCCAGCTAAGGAACTAGGTCTCACAGAGGGGATGTGACTGGACCAAAGTCCCACGACCTGCACGTGGCCACAGGAACAGAGCTCGGAGTGCCCGGCCCTTTCCTCCCTGCCGCAGAGCGGGCCGCAGAGACAGGGCTCCTATCGTCCCAGAGCCCAGCCCACGCGGAACACTCTTCCCCAGGGCCCACGACAGTCCTCCAGGACAGGGCGCAGCAGGCCAACACAAGCACAGGGCCCCCAGAGGCCGCCAGCCTGCCGAAGTCCTCTGCACTCGGCGCCACTCGGTCCTGTCCCGCGTTGGCGTGCGTGCCTCCAGTGACGGGGGGCTCGCGACCTACGCAGGCTGCCTCAGTGTGACACGTTTGCTGAGTCGTTACTATGACATCAAATCCAGCAAGTTCTCTACACGGACTCGCCTCACCGGCACAGTGACCCTTGGAGGCAGCTGCTATCTCTCTTCACGGGTGAAGAAACTTGAGTCTCAGAGAGATTAAATGACTGGCCTTGGGTCCTACAAGTAGAAAGTGGCAGAGCCAGGGCTTGAACCCAGGCGGTCTGGCCGCAGAGGCCACACTCTTCACCCGGGCACCCATCTCCTGTCTCACAAGCCAAGGTTAACAGAATGCGCCTGGAGCTTACAAACGCACCACAGAAGACACGTTTGTGGACAGACAAGTGCTGCAAAGAATGAGTGCTCACAGACGAGAGGAACACGTGCGTGGAACAAGGATGGAGAGGAGGCCGGGGTCCAGGCAGCGTGACGAGGAGGGAAAGGCGGAGCGAATGGCCATAAACCTTGCTGAACGGAGGCACCTCTGTCTTTAACCCCAAACCCGTCTTCCAGCCGCCCGGCAACCCCCTTGAGAACAAAGTCATCTGTCGGACCACCAGGAAAACCTGCACACCGCATCCTGGGAGGGTGCGGGCAGGCCTCGTGGTCCATCCTCCCAGACACACACACACAGACACGCCCCAGACGGGAGGAGCTGCCGGCAAGCAGGCTCCGCAGGGCTCATGTTGTGCCCATGGCCGGGGGCCGGGGGGGCAAACATGTCTGCAGTGGCCACGCAGACGCCCAGCAGTGGCGGGTGAGGCAGAGGGCATGCCCAAGCTGGGCATGGTCCCCAAGCACAGAGGCGAGGGGGGGGGTCTNTGTGAGTCTGAGTGAACTCCAGGAGCTGGTGATGGACAGGGAGGCCTGGCGTGCTGCAATTCATGGGGTCGCAAAGAGTCGGACACGACTGAGCGACTGAACTGAACTGAACTGATGTATATTATTTCTCATATTCTTTTCATTATGGTTTATTAGAGGATACTGAATATAGTCCTCTGTACTACACGGCAGGACCTTGTTGTTTATTTTATATATAGAAGTTTGTATCTGTTAATTCCAAACTCCTAATTTATCCCTGCCTTACCTTCTTTCCCCTTTGGTAACTGTAAGTTTGTTTCCTATGTCAGTGAGTCCATTTCTGTTTCATAGATAAGTTCATTTGGATCATATTTCAGATTCCACATGTAAGTGATACCATACAGTATTTTCTCTTTCTGACTTATTTTGCTTAGTTTGATCCTCTCTAGGTTCATTCATGTTGCTGCAAAAGGGATTATTTTACTATTTTTTATGGCTGAATAGTATTCCATTATGTATATGTACCACATCTTCTTTATCCATTCATCTGTTGATGGACATTTGGGTTGCTTCCATGTCTTAGCTATTACAAACAGTGCTGCTGTGAACACTGGGGTGCATGTTTATCAAATTACAGTTTGATCTGGATATATCCAGGAGTGGGACTGCTGGATCATAGAGCAACTCAATTTTTATTTTTTTAAAGGAATCATCATATTGCTTTTCATAGTGGCTGCAACAATTTATATTCCTACCAATAACATTGGTAGCATTTCTCCAAACCCTTTCCAGCATTTGTTATTTATAGATTTTCTGATGATGGCCATTCTGACTGGTGTGAGGTGATACCTCATCGTAGTTCTGACTTGCATTTTTCTAATAATTAGCAATGTTGAATATCTTTTCATGTGCCTATTGATCATTTGTATGTCTTCTCTGGAGAAATGTCTGTTTAGATTTTCTGCCCATTTTTCAGTTGGGTTGTTTTGTTGTTTTTGTTGTTATTGAGTTATATGAGCTGTTTGTATATTTTAGAAGTTAAGCCCTGTTGGTCACATTATTTGGAAATATTTTCTTCCAGTCTATAGGTTGGTTTTTCATTTGTTTATGGTTTCCTTTGTCATAAAAAAAAGCTTATAAATTTTATTAGATTCCATTTGTTTATTCTTGCTTTTATTTTTATTGCCTTATGAGATTGACCTAAGAAAACACCAGTATGATTTATGTCAGAGAATGTTTTGTCTATGTTCTCTTCTAGGAATTTTATGGTGCCATGTCTNGTTTATGGTTTCCTTTGTCATAAAAGCTTATAAATTTTATTAGATTCCATTTGTTTATTCTTGCTTTTATTTTTATTGCCTTATGAGATTGACCTAAGAAAACACCAGTAAGATTTATGTCAGAGAATGTTTTGTCCATGTTCTCTTCTAGGAATTTTATGGTGCCATGTCTTATATTTGAGTCTTTAAGCTATTTTGAATTTATTTTTATATAGGGTGTGAGGGTGTGTTCCAACTTCATTGATTTACATTTGGTTGTCCAGCTTTACCAGCACTACCTGTTTTAGAGACTGTCTTTTCTTCACTGTATGTTCTTGCCTTCTTTGTAAAAGACTGACTATAGGAATTTGGGTATATTGAGTATATGGGTTTATTTCTGTCCTCTCTATTCTGTGCCATTGATCCATATGTCTGTTTTTGTGTCAACACCATGCTGTTCCAAACTTCTGTTAATATTGATTAATAACCTCTTCCCATGAATCATGAATGTTTTAAATGGCATCTAGAATACTGAATTTTTTCCCAAAGTTTTCAATTGACTTTGTCCTGATCCATCAGAGGAATTACTGTCCATGCTGGTTACAGCCTTATGAAATGCATTTCCTAAATTAAGACTTCAAGCTGAAAATCCTCCTTGATCCATGGGCTGCAGAAAGGATGTTGTAATAGAAGGCATGAAAACAGACCTTAGTCTCATTATATATCTCCATTAGAACTCTTGAGTGACCATGTGCATTGTCAATGAGCAGTAATATTTTGAAAGGAATCTTTTTCTGAGCAGTATGTCTCAATAGTGGGCCATGTTGTAAACAGATGTGCTATTATCCAGGCTTTGTTGCTACCTTGATAAAGCACAGGCAGAGTAGATTTTAGTATATTTCTTAAGGGCCCCAGGATTTGCAGAATGAGAAATGAACACGGATTTTAACTTAAAGTCACCAGCTGCTTTCGTCCCTAACAAGAGTCAGTTGGTCCTTTGAAACTTTCAAGCCAGGCATTGACTTCTCCTCTCTAGCTGTAAAAGTTCTAGATGGAATCTTCTTCCAGTATAAGATTGTTCTTTCTGCATTGAACATTTGTTGTTTAGTGTAGCTACCTTGACTACAATCTTAGCTAGATCTTTTGGATAACTTACTGGAGCTTCTATATCAGCACTCGCTGCTTCACCTTGTACTTTTATGTTGTAGAGTGGGCTTCTTTCCTTAAACCTCATCAATCAACCTCTGTTAGCTTCAGGCTTTTCTTCTACAGCTTCCTCACCTCTCTCAGGTCTTGTGGAACTGGTGAGAAGGCCTTGCTCTGGATTAGGCTTTGGCTTAAGGCAATGTTGTGACTGGTTTGATCATCTCTCCAGAATACTAAAAATTTCTCCACATCTGCAATAAGACTGTTTCACTTATCATTCTTGGGTTCACTGGAGTAGCACTTTTAATTTTCTTCAAAAACTTTTCCTTTACATTACAACTTGGCTAACAAAAGGCCAAGCTTTTGGCCTATCTTGCATGCCTTTTTCAATTAAGCTTAATCATTTCTAACTTTTAAGTGAGAGATGTGTGACTCTTCTTTTCACTTGAACATTTAAGAGGCTACTGTAGGGTTTTAATTGGCCTAATTTCAAGATTATTGTGTCTCAGGGAATATGGAGGCCTGAGAAGAGGGAGAGAAACAGGGAAATAGCCAGTGAGTGGGGCAGTAAGAGCACATACAATATTTATCAATTAAGCAAGTCATGTATGGATGTGAGAGCTGGACTATAAAGAAGGTTGAGTGTCAGAGAATTGATGCTTTTGAATTGTGGTGCTGGAGAAGACTCTTGAGGGTTCCTTGGACTGCAAGGAGATCAAACGAGTCAATCCTAAAGGCAATCAACCATAAATATTCATTAGATGAACTGTTGTTGAAGTTCCAATACTTTGGCCACCTGATGCAAGAGCCAACTCATTGGAAAAGACCCAAGTGATGGGAAAGATTGAGGGCAGAAGGAGAAGGGGGTGACAGAGGATGAGATGGCTAGGTGCCATCACTGACTCAATGGAAATGAGTTTGAGCAAACTCCAGGAGCTAGTGAAGGACAGGGAAGCCTGGTATGCTGTAGTCCCTAAGGTCGCAAAGAGTCACACCTGACTTAGTGACTAAACAACAATAATGAAGTCTTACACAGGCATGGTTTTTGCTTTGCCCCGCTCCTTACTATAGTAAGCATCAAAGGTCATTGATCACAGATCACCATCACAGATATGACAATAATGAAAATGTTTGAAATATTGTGGGAATTACCAAAATGTGACACAGAGACATGAAGTAAGCAAGTGTTGTTGGAAAAATGGTGCCCACAGACTCAATGCAGTTTTGCCACAAACCTTCAATTTGTAAAAAGCACAGTATCTGCTAAGTGCAATAAAGAGAAATGCACCAAAATGTCTGCATTTTTAGATATACACTCATAGGAAATAAAATATTGGGGATTAAAAAAAATGTTACATTTTACACTGAATGCAACTCTCTGAAACTTGTTTCTGCCCCACAACAATTTGTCTTGCAGATCTTTCTTCACTAGATCGAATCCAGTCTTTCTAACTGCTTCACTGAAGTTCACTGTATGGATGTATCAGGGATTTTTCCTCACTTGCCTACAGGTGGACATTTAGGTTGCTTCCCAAATAGAAGAGTTTTTTGTTTTTGTTTTTTTCAAATTGCAACTTCACTGAGAGATCACACCATAAAATTCATCCTTTTAAAGTGTACAATTAGTAGTTTTGTGTGTATGCACAGATTTGTACAACTATCACCACTATTTAATTCCAGAACATTTTCATCACCCTCAAAAAATAGTACCCACAGGCAGTCACTTCCATCCCCACTCTCCTCAGCCTCTGGCAACCACTAATTTACTTCCTCTCTCTGTGGATTTGCCCATTCTGGAGATTTTGTATAATGGAATCACAGAATATGTGACCTATTTGGCTTCTTTCCCTTAGCCTTTTCAAGGTTCATCCACGTTATGGCATGTATCAGTACTTCATTCTTTTCTTTGGCTAAATAATACTCTATTGTATGTATTTATCAAATTTGTTTATCCATTTTCAGCTGATGGACATTTGAGTTATTTCCAGTTTTCATCTACTATGAATAATACTGTCATGAGAGTTGATGTACAGATTTTTTCTGTGAGCATATGGTTTTAATTCTTTTGGGTATATATCAGAAGTGGGATTACTGGGCCATAAGGCATCTCTATGGTTAACTTTCTGAGGAACTGCCAAACTGTTTCCCAAAGTCACTGCATCATTTTACATTGCAATGAATATATATAATATAAAATATAAAAAATATGTATGCATATATTATTTTTTAAGGGCTTCCCTGGTGCTCAAATGGTAAAGAATCTGCTTGCATTGCAGGAAACCTGGGTTTGATCCCTGGATCAGGAAGATCCCCTGGTGGAGGACGTGGCAACCCACTCTAGTATTTTGCCTGGAGAATCCCATGGACAGAGGAGCCAAGCAGGTTACAGTCCTTGGGGCTCCAGAGAGTTGGATACGACTGAGCAACTAACATTCATGCATATTTTTAAAAGTAAAATGTAACATATTCATGGGGTAAATGGATGTGTTTACTCTCTGGAAATATCACCAACCATGTTGACAGCAAGCTGAGAAACACACTAACGCAGCGCTGCCTGGTAGAACCTTCTGAAAGATGTGCTGTCCAATATGTCAGCCACCAGCCACATATGGCTACTGAACAGTTGAAATGTGACACCTGTGACTTAGGAACTTTTAATTTTGTGAACTTTTAATTGTATTTACTTTTAGTGAATAAATAAAGCATGATTCATGTTTTCTGACTAATGGCTACCATATTGGACAGCAGAGTACTTATTCTCTCCTTCCTGTAAAAACTCCAAGTTCCCCCCCTCAAATCACCTTGAAGATATTGAGAAAGTGACCTTCTGCCTGATCTGTACCTCTGAGCTCCAAACTAGCTCCTGTCGCAGACATCATAGAGAAGAAATTCAGAGACTTCAAGGTCTTAAATCAGAACTGCACCCATTGAAATTCAGCAATCTCCCAACTTTTTCAGAGATATATTTGGAAAACCGGCCCTTTGCGTATCTCCTTTATGCTTTCAGCTCACTCAATTTGAAGAACTGTCTTTATTATCTAGTTCTTATTACAAGAGCAACACATATTTGGCATAAAGAAGCATGAGAAGGAAACACAAACTACAGGTAATTGCTGCTAATATCTTGTGTGTGTAAGTGTGTATATCTGTGTGTGTTTGAACGTGTGTGTGATCATGAATGGAATTTATTTATATTTCAGTTTTGAGGACAGGAACAAAAGTGACAGTGGAACCAACCAATCTTGTTTTCTTGTTCACAGCTCCTTTTTATAGTTCCTGTGATAAGCTGCTATTTACTTACTGTGTTCTCATGTGCGCTGGGCTTGTGCTGGGCAAGACCCAGTCTCCTGGGGGAGAGGGACATCAAGAATCCATCAGCCCAGCGTGACAAGGTTCTGATGGGGTGAAGCAAGGGTAGGGGAGCATAGGACAGGAGTGTCCACTACACTGTGGGGAGCTGTAGAAGATGGCAAAGGTACATTTGATTACATTTGAGTTGGAAGAATTCACGACACAGAGAAGACGGGGAGGGGTACTATAGGCAGAGAGAAGAGCGTGGGCAAAGGCTTTGGACACGAGGGAGCAGGCATGTTCAGGGAAGGGAGAGTGCTCTCGTGTGGTGAGAGAGGTAATACCAGGGTCCCCTGTGGCTCATCTGCTTTACTGTCATTTAATTCTCCTATTTCCCTGATGAGATAAGTCAGATGTCAACCCCATGTTATAGGCAGAAGGTGAGAGCTAAGAGAGGAAGTAATTTGCTCAAGTAATTTGCTCACTGGTGAGGGCAAAGCTGGGATTCCTGTCTGTTGAGCATAAAGCTTAGCCTTTTTTTTTCTATTTAACTTTTATATTTAATATTTTTTACTGAGGCATCTTTGTGACAGCAATCCTGGTGCATTTACTGGCAGTTCAGAAAATTCAGTCTTCAGTTCAGTTCAGTTGCACAGTCATGTCTGACTCTTTGTGACCCCATGAATTGCCTCACGCCAGGCCTCCCTGTCCATCACCAACTCCCAGAGTTCACTCAGACTCACGTCCATCGAGTCCATGATGCCATCCAGCCATCTCATCCTCTGTCNTAGAAAACCTCATGTCCTGAAGTACATCTTTATAATGTCATAAGACACGGTGCTTGTTCTGGGGTTAGGGAGTTTCTGAATTAGGATAGGAAAAATGACCTCTCTCTTTTTAAAAAAAATTAATCTTTGGTTGAAAGTTAGCATTTTCTTCAGCAGGAAGGCAGGCAATCAGCCACAGAGGAATTAGCAGGGTTTGTCACCCATAGAAATCAGATTTATGATGTTATATTACATTTGTTGCAGATACCTTGACATATTCCCACTTGTCACTACCTCAAATTATAGTAGTTATTTATTTGACTTGCTGCTAGGTCTTGTTTATTTAATACGTTAATAAAGAAGAACATTGTTTTACTCCACAATAAATTTGTTTTTTCAACATTATAATAGCTATTTCAACATAATTGATTTTCTTTGAAATCCTGTGTATCTTATTTTATGTATCTATGGTGAGATCAGGCTTCACCAGATTACCAAAGGGGTCCATGGAACAAAAAAGCCGAAGAGCCCCTGTTTAAGATAAATTCTGAAGAGCTGGGGACAAGGAGCTGCAAATGACTCTCTGAGGGTGTACCTGAGAGTGGGTACCATTTTCTCATGATGCCAGGGGGTGATTGATGGCCTGAATATAGAAATCAGAGATGCAATTTTTTTTTGTTTGTTCCAGTTGGTGGCACCCCGTCCTCCCCCGCCAGCTGCCTCTCTGGATCTCTGCCTGGCCCTGTGTTGGTGGTGTGAGCCTTGGGGCCCATGCTTGCGAATGACAGTGAGCCTGGCTTGCCCTTGGTCCTATTTTAACCTCCTTCTGGGGCATGGCCAGGGTGCTGAGCTCAGCCCCTAAGCGATGCATGTTAGCTTGGCAGGAAACTCTGTCTTAAAGAGGAATTTTAAAAAGTGTGCTAAGCCAAGCCCCAAATGCATCCCAGCTTCAGGGGAACAAGACACTGTGGGCAGATACCCCTGGAAAACATTAAATGGGGCTCTGAAAGGAATGGTCCGCTTGCCTGTGTTAGGACATTCTGTTTCTGAACGTTTCAGTGTGAACTGTTCATTGGCGTGACTTTTATAGTGCACTTTGTGAGCTCACACCACAGAGGGGCACTTTAGTGCTCCGAGGGGGCTCACATGTCCTGCCCCTGGGCATGGTCACGAGTGTGTTGTTGACAGAATTCTAAGAACACAAGCCTGCCAGTGAGGACGGTACCCTGAGTTGATCTATGCTCCATTGTCCGAGGACAGGCATGAAGGATGGTTGGAGATGCCCTACCCCACTGCCATTCCAGCCTGCTAAGTCCCTAAGACATAGCTCGCTTTTCATTTCCTCCCTCAAATATCATTTTGGCCCACCTTATTTCTGTCTCCTCTACTCTGGAGACACTCATCATTCAGATAAACCATTTGCCTTGTGCTGAAATGGATGCACTCATGAAGTATTTAGGGTCAGACAGCCATGGATTCAGATTCCAGCTCAGTGACTCACTTGTGCACGCATGGTAAACTCACTGATGAAGACAAACATTTACAACCAACTTTTACATTAATCCGTTTCCCACAAAAACACACACATGAAGTTGTGTCTTTCCTCCTTAAATTCATGCCCAGTTCATTCTCTCATTATTAATCTTTCTCTGTACTGCTGAGGCCTGGGTGCCTTACTCCTCCCAGCCCCATCTCAGGTTTCTTAGGGAAATCAAGGCACCCTTGGCTGTTCTACTGTAAACACTGTTACTCTCGGAGTTAAAATATCAAGGCACTTTTATCACTCAAACTGAGACACTTTTGAGAATAAGAGAGGGTTATAGTAATCATCAGAGCCCTTGGTAACAGACGTAAGTGGAGACTGGCCCAGGCAAAGTCGGATGTCTGGTCACCCCATTATGGAGCAATGCTATGTCACCCACAAACAGACTCAGTGTATCTTTAGAGTGTTAACAGAGCTGCTGGGCACCTTCACTTTTTTAGGAGATGCTTGGGTTTGATCCCTGGTTTGGGAGGATCTTCTGGAGAAGGGAAAGGCTACCCACTCCAGTATTCTGGCCTGGAGAATTCCGAGGACTGTATAGTCCATGGGACTGCAAAGAGTCAGACATGACTGAGAGACTTTCACTTTCACTTTGATGTTAAAGAAATCAAAGTAGACTTCCTGGGAAAAATTAGAATCTTGGCCTTCTTCCCATTTATTTTAGGGCCGTGTGTGTGTGTGTGTGTGCCTAAGGCAGAATTTAGACTTTACATTTGGAAGTGGGGGCAGCATTCATTTCTCAGTACCTCGGACCTTTCTAAAGGTCTTAATTGGGCCCCGACGTAGAGCTACCAGAATCGTGCCCTCCTCTCCCACTTCTGTGGGGATCAGTTTTGACCACAGCCCTCCCAGAGGTGAGAGGGAGGTGACAAGGGCTGAGAAGGGCAGGGAAAATGGGGACTAACTGGCAATAGACTGGTCTCCCAGAGGCAGTGGAATGGCAACCTTTCATAAAGGATTAAGATGTGGTCTAATTTTCAAGCTCATACCTTGTGTCCTCTCTGGTCTTCACCTATCTAATCTTTCTTCATTGGCCCCATAAGCAGACCCATACTGACATTTTGGTTTCACAAAAGCAGTCAAGGCAGTTTCCTTTCAACGTGCTTGTGGTGGTCTCAAGGAATGCAACAGGTCACCTAACCTCTAAATCTGTTTCCGCAGTTGTAAACTGAGCAGAACATTAATACCTATCTGATAGGTCATTGGGAGGTTCAAATAGTAGGTGAAGTCTGGTGCATACTGTACGAATCATAGCTGCAGTTGCTGTTCTTATTGGGAGTCTAGTAAGTACATGTCTCTGGGCCTGAAGGACAGGAAGATGAGTGAAACCTGGACCCTTTCCTCCGGAGGTTTGCAGTATGGTAACACTGCTGAAGATGTACCTGTCAGTCCTGATTCCCATGAACGTGACAAGCACCATACACAAGGTATAAAGGCAACCATCACTGCCTGGGAAAGAGGTGGGGGCCAGGAAAAATTTCCAAGAGAGGTGTCCACAAAATCAGGGGTCTACAGGTGGGCAGGATACGGACATTCAAAGGTACAGGAAGAGCATTCCTGCCAGAGGGGACAGTATGAAGAAACACATAGACGGAGGAAAATACAAGGTGTACTTAGGGAAACGACAAATGATTTGAGTCACAGCACTCACCTAGCACTCGTATTAGGCAAGATGGAAAGATGTGGTCCCTACAAGAAGTTCTCATGTAAGTCGCGAGGTTGCTAGAGAGAGCATTGCTGCAGTGTTTGGGGTGGACCACGGGCACTTCCTTAACCTCAGGGTTTCTCTTTTCATGGGGCCCTCCAAAGCCCCAGGAAGGATCCCAGTGTGTCTCCTCCAGGTTGAACTATTTTGTAAAGTTCTCATGAGTAAGATCTATTGCCTGCAACATGTCTGTTTCCACTCCAACTTCCCTCTGCTGTATTTCCCTTCATGTGCATGTTAGTATAGGGGTCATGGACATTTCGGGGAACCAGCTAAGAGTTAAAGATATGTTTCACTTGGGTTCTTTTGAAAATACATATGTGGTGTGCCGTATTTTCTTTTTGTATGGCTAGGTTATCACTAGTCAGGATTACTGCTAAGTGGAAAACCAGCTTTTAGAAATACTCTCTTTGTCCATGATGCCAGCCTTTGTGACTTCAAGAGGTAGGACCAGAGGCTGATTCAAGGAGAGTCCTATGGTACATGTGGCCTCAACCGCACCTATGTGGTGCAGAGGTGAATCCAGCTCTGAAATGTATGCAGCCAGAAATTAGGCTGTGAAAAGTGTTCTAGATTTTATGTGTTTAACCCCAAAGCCCAAATTTGATAAAAGCCTTAAAGGGTATATGGCATCACTCATGTGTTGAGAAGCTGAAAAAAGTCTAAAGCACTCATAATAAAAGAGAAATTGTGACTTAGCTTGCTAGGGGAAAGACCCAATTATTTTTATATTCTTTATGTTCTCACCAGGATATGATGCCTCTTGGAGGCTGAATAATAGGCAGCCACTCGCCCTTCCTTTCCACTTTCTCAGAATAGGCTCTGCTTTCCCTAGGGCTTTGAGCTTCCAAAAATCAGGGCTTAGAGTCCCACACCTAGGATCCCCCTGATAATGAACACTTTCAGTCTTATCTTATTGCCTAGATGAGAATTCAGGTTCTGGCACTAATCAGCTGGGTGAAAAAAGTGAAAAAGTTAAAAATGTTAGCTGTTCAGTCATGTCCGACTCTTGGGACCCCATGGGCTACAGCCCACCAGGCTCCTCTGTCCATGGGCTTCTCCAGGCAAGAATACTGGAGCGGGGAGCCATTTCCTTCTCCAGGGGATCTTCGCAGCCCAGGGTTTGGCATTGCGGACAGATTCATTCCCATCTGAGCCACCAGGGAAACCTCAATCAGCTGGGTAGCTTGAGGCAAATCACTCAATCTCTCTGAACTCCAGTTTCCTCATCTGTAAAATTAAGGCAACAATAGTATCCACTTGGTAAGTCTCTGGAGGGGAGTGAATGAGAGAATGCAGGGAAAGCACTCTTGCTGCGGTGTAAGCCAGACACACGGCAAGACCTAATAAATGTAGCTATTAGTATTATTATTAGCAGACATGGTTAGGGAGCACAGTGACTGCGGAAACACCCTGCAGATGTGGGAGAAAGCAATTTCCCAGTGTGGCCTGACGGCCATCTGTTATTTTTATGAGCCACACGCACTCAGGAAAGGCACTGCCTGCATTACAGACCTTACGAGGGCCATCTGTGATGGCACTGCAGCTACACACGCACACCCGCTGGCGCCTCTGTGCTCTGTTTCATCCCAGCAGTCCTGGGTGCTTCCACAAATGGCCCCCAAACTGTCATATCCGACAATCATGACCCTACACACATCATCCTTCCCCGTCCCCAACCCCTGCCCCAGGCCTCTGACTGTTACAGCAAAGCTGAGGCTAATTTGTTTATCCATCACTGAGAGGATAAATCCTCCTCCTCCTTTCTTCCACAAATATTTTTCATGTCTAATCATCACGGTGTCTTCCATGATTCTAAGACTTTAGGAAACTCACAGAGAAGTTTCAAAAAAATTTTGGTGGGGACAAACATAGGGGTTACCAACTTCTTATCTTGTCAAGTAAACACTGCATACACACACACACACACACACACACACACACACACACAGAGTGACTATCATCACCACTTATTACCATCATTCCATTAAAGAAATGTTACTTCAGTTTCCCAAAATAGGACATAGTCTTTAGAATAAAAGAACAGTCATTTATATTGAGTACATTTGGAAAAACACAGAATTTTCCTAACATTTTTTTCTCATTTTTGTCATAGCCAGTACAAATTTTATCACTCATGGGCACTAGACCTCAGACAAATGTCTGGAAGTACTGTAGTAATAGCAAGAATAATATAACAAATGTTTACTGAGTGCCAAATATGGAGTCCAATAGACTCCATTTACTAGCTGTATGACCTTGGGAGATTTAATGAACCTCTCTGGACTCTAGACACAAGGTGGGTGATGATACTGGCTCTGCAGAGGGGCTGAGAGAATTATAAGCTGTACAGAATATTCAGTGTTGAGCAGTGTACCCGCTGCACTGGAGACCTGCTTCCACAATGCTCATTCAACTCGCCTTCTCCAGGGAGGCTGTAGCTTGAAGAATTCACCTTCCCTCCAGTCTTCTGCCATATGGACTGCCCTGAAGGACTGGGCAGGATTGAGGATGCTTCTGGCTACACTGGGCAAAGTTTAACCAAACTCTCTTGGCTCCCCATGGAGTGTTCATTCCAGGTACCAGGCATGAGGCGGGGGGGACTGGTGCTATGCTGGTGACATAATTGCCTGTGGGAACTGGTTAAAAGTTGAGACTCATGGTCTCATATGAGAGAGTCTGATACAAAGGGTCTGTAAGGGGAATTCCAACAATCTATGCATTTGAAAGCAGTTCCCTGCCAGATGTTTCTACTGAGCATGTGGGTCTGCTGATGGGTTCTGACTTTTGCGTTGAGACATTTTGTTTACCCAACTCATAAGTGTTAATTGCTCAATTGTGTCTGACTCTTTGGAACCTGATGGACTGTGGCCCGCCAGGCTCCTCTGTGCGTGGAATTCTCCAGGCAAGAATACTGGGGTGGGTAGCCATTCCCTTCTCCAGGGGATCTTCCCAACCCAGGGGCTGAACCGTAGTCTCCTGCATTACAGACAGATTCTTTACTGTCTGAGCCACCAGGGAAGCCCCTACTAACTCAGAAGAGTGTCTGGCATAGCATGGTGTCTTGTGAGCCCTGATAAATGGGGTCTCAGGAGAGCCTGGGAGGAATCTTCTTGGTTGTGTTTCACCTAGTAACCTCAAGGATATTCCAGATGTATCTCTTGCTCTCCTGTATCATAACCAATCCATCCCCAAGTCTCTGAACCATCTTCCTTCCACCTTCACTGCCACCAGCCTAGTCTAAATTGCCATTAGCTCTCACTGGGATTATATTCTAACTGCTTCATCTTTGCTTTGTGCCCCATATGGCTGCTTGAGTCGTCTTTTAAGCACACAATTCATACTCTATGCCTTGTTGGCTTCAAATCCTTCAGTAGTGGCTGGTGCAATTTATCATAAAACCTAAAATCCTTAATGTGGCTTAAAAGCCCTGGCGTGGCCTGGCCTCTGCCCACACCTCCAGCCGTGACTCGCACCTGGGGGCCCTCTGTTCTCCAGGCTCTGTTAGCTCCTTGCCAGCTCCTGCCTCAGGACTTTCGGGTGTGCCTTACCTCCTGCCTGGAGCTCTCTTCTTCTCCCTGCTCTGAATTAACTCTTCCAAACTGTTCAGGGTTCTGGTTAAATGCCACTCAGGAAGCCCTGTGATATATGGATCCCTGGTGTATACCTCTAATAGCAGCACACCACTTTTCTTCAAACCATTTATGTTTGTTTGCATGTGGGTATTTTTCAGATTACCTGTGTTCCCCACTAGGACTAAATTCTATGAGAACATGGAATAGCTGCTTTGCTCTCCACTGGAACTGCAGCACAATACCCGGACCTAGTAGGCTTCCAATAAATATATAATTATTCAGTGAATGAATGAATGCATGATAAAGATGTGGAACCAGGTTTCCAGATGAAGGTCAAGATCCCACTTTTTCTTCCTGGTTGGGATGACTAGATGCCCAGCATAGAGAGACCCATATCCCACACAGTACAGGAGGTAAGAGAAGGCCTAGCCTTGAACTAGACTGTGGATCATCTTCTCTAATATTTTATGAGTCAATCTTTTTAAGGGGTGAAAAGGGAATGGAAGGTTTTATAACAGGGTTTTGTAACAGAACTAGAATAATCAGCTTTTGACATGGTGGCTTTGGGGTTCCTGGAGAACATTTGCTATGAGAGCAGGTTGGGACCAGAAAGCGAAAAGATCAGACATCGCTTTTGGGCACTGGGCCAAGTAAGTACCTGTTCTGACAGACATGGATTCAAGTTTTGTCTCTATCACTTACTTGCTGTGTGAATTTGGGCAAGAAGTCTAACCACTTCGAGCTTCAGTATCTTCTGTCAAGAAGGAGCTCCCCTGTCAGGGCAGCTGAGAGGATTAGTGGGATAATGTCTGTAGAGGGTCTAGCAGAATGCCTGGTATATAGTATGTGCTCTATGATAATATGACCTCACTGGGCTATGAGCCTCCTGCAGGCAGGAACCATGTTTGCTTTGGCACAAGAACCCAGGGATTAGTACAGTATCTGGTACATAGTAGGTGCTTTAAGAAGTCTTCATTAATGATTTCAGAGGTGGCTGAATATATTTTCCTTCAGTAAGATTTCCCATTTCTAGGAAGAATGGAATGCATATAAATTGCTTCTCTGGTGTCTGACTCTCTACAACCCCATGGACTGTAGCCTACCAGGCTCCTCCATCCATGGGATTCTCCAGGCAAGAAGTGGAGTGGGTTGCCATGCCCTTCTCCAGGGGATCTTCCTGACCCAGGGATCAAACCCACGTCTCTCACGTTTCCTGCACTGGCAGTTGGGTTCTTTACCACCTGGGAAGCCCCTAGGAAGGATTCCCTGTGTGTAAAATTTCCCCTCACTCAAACCCAGTTACTTTCCTTGTGAGCAACTCAAATCTCTGTGTTTTGAAACCTCAGAATCAGAAATTTCTTGTGTTTGTGGGGGTGGCTCCGTTCTGAGTCATCCCTGAGACCCCCACCCTCCCTTATGCTCCTGTGGGAGGTGGAAATTCATCAGGCCTGATCTGAATGAGAGGACTGGAGAAACAAATCAATGGATAGAAGGATTCCAATTTGGTTCCAGTACTACAGAGAGCACAACTGTTTCTTTGAAATTGACCTTCATTTATTTGGAGGGAAAAGCAGTTAGTTCAATAATGGCTTCCTGGTGCCTTTCAGCATTTTAAAAGACGGAAGAAAGATTTGGAGCGAGGCAAGGTTCCAGTGTTTTCTAAACAACACACCAAGCTCAGCTACCAGTTGGCTGCCCAGCGCTTCCTGCTACCCACCCCCACTCCCATCTTAAACCCCTCCCCGACCCTCCCCAGTGCAATGCACATCCCTCAATAGCCCAGGCACTTCTTGAACCCTGACCACCCCAGGCGTGTGGGAGTTGGCCTTCATTATAATGCCAGGCAGCTGAAGACTGCTTGGACATCTTGCACATGGCCCATCAAGTAGAAATGCTGCTATATTATATTCCAATTATTTCCTGTCCCTCCATGGCCTGATTCCAGGGGCTGAATAAAGGCGTTCTTGTTTGGTAGATCCATCCCTGCTCCTGAGTAAGTGAGAGCTGGTCCCTGGCCCAACTCTGTTGAAGCCACAGGGAAAGGGTGGGGAGGAGATAGGGAGGGTGTTACAGGTGGGGAGGGCTGCACAGGAGATAGGAGGCCTGTCTCTGCAGGCAGCCCAACCGTGCTCTCCAAAATAAAAACAAGGGAGGAAAGAAAACAAATGGAACCCCTAACCAGGACCCTGTAGGGGGCAAAGCTATTTCCTTCCCAGGAGGAATCCCAACCCTCCTCTCCCATGGAGAAGGAAAACACAGAGACAGAAATCTGGTGCCGCCCAGGCACCTGGCTGTCTATAACCACTGGAAGTTTACTCCTACCTGGACTTCTCTGTTTGCCAGCCGCTGTCTCCGCCCAGATCTGCTTTCTCTCTTCAGAGTGAAAAGCCTTTCATGGAAAATTTAGAATTTGGAATCTGCAGATTCCAAAGGAATTATTGTTCTACATCATGTTACTTTTATTTGGGTGTTATCTGAACTCAGAAGAAGCAGAAGTCCATCTCTCCATTTTGCTCAGATGCTCTTTCTAAATTTGTAAGAACATGTTAATCAAATACGTTCTCTGTTTGAAACTCTTGAGTAACTTTTGAAGTCCATCCCAAACTCAATGCCTGGAGTCCACATTCCTTACCCTGCAGGATCTGGAGGTCCTCAGGAGAAGCGTGTGGATGGAGTCTGCTCAGGGACAGCACATTGGGAGACAATGGCCGGCCAGAAAGTGTTCAAGTCAAGCAGAAGAGAAACAAGCTCTGATAAATCTCTGGGTGGCAAGAATGCCTCACTTTCTGTGGCATGGAAGTCAAGGACCTGAGCTGTTAGGAAGATAAGATCTAGGAAAGGGATGGACAGAAAGAGGGCAGAAGTTGAAAGAGTATAAAGGGAGAGAAAACTGAGGGTGGGCGTGAAGAGCGGAGTGCAGACAGCAGCCACACTGTCCTGCACCAGCATGTGGGTGGGCAAGTGCTAACCTGTGCAGTGTTTAAAAACCTCAGTGTCCAGGAGGCTGGCGGCTAAAGGGAACTGAGAGATCCCCTGGCTGGTGTGTCTCAAAGCCTGGTGGTGGGCAGGTTAAGCATGTGATTCCTGGGATTTACTGAATTAGCTTCTCTACGTGTTAGGCCTTAGAAGCTGAACTTTTATTAGGATCCACAAATGATTCTGATCTTTATTAAAGTTTAAGAACCCTTGATTTAGTCCAGCCCTTGGTGTTCCCTGGAAGTGAGACCTGAAGCCCAGACGGTAAAGCAACACACTTGGGGTCACAGAGCTAACTGATGGCAAAGCTCACGTACAAACTATTGCTCCTGACCCTCAGAGCAGTGCTCCTTCCATTGGAACATGTTGGCAGCTTTTTCACTTGTTTCCCTTGCCCCTAAAGTGAAAGTCTGCAACTGTGATCCATTCCCGCATCTTGCTGGAACCTTGTCTTTCCTGAGGATGCTCTGGTCACAGCCTCTGTCAGCTGAGGGTCAGGGGAAGAAGGAAGAAAGGATAAGATCTAGTCAATAGTTCCCTTCTGAGCCCTTAATAACAGGTATAGGATCATATCTATAATCGAGCATTTGCTGTGTACCAAACACTGTATTAAGTCCTTTCCATGCACTAGCGCAAACCGCATGGAGCAAATAGTAATTAGCCCTACTTTACAGATGAAGAAACTGAGGCTCGCAAAGCAGTCATCATTTGCCCAAGGTCACATGGCTAATTAGTAGCCAAATCACCCCATGTGACCATGACCTTTGTATGGTCCAGTGCAGTGTGAACTGTCATGCACTTTAACTGGACAGGCCTGCAAAAGGGCCCTGAGACCTCAGGAAAGAAAAGAATGCTGGGCAGTGGGATGTGACCGCTACTGTGTATAGAGCTACGAACCCTCTCTGCTCAACACAATGAAAATATTTCTGAAAGGCACTAGCTCAAAAGCTAGCCTTAGAAATTACAATATGAGTGTAGGTTAAACAGCTTTTTTTCTTTGTCATTCTTAAATGGAAACTCCTGACATCTGCTTGCCCTCTTTCTATTTGGCTCTTTCTTCTGCAAGCAGTGTGTCTTCAGGATTTTCGTGACTTGAGGGATTGGTTATGTTCGGTTCCAGCTGAGCCCCTGGTGTGACTGCAGCATTAGTGGTCCATGGCACGTAGCAGCCGTGGCCTCTTCTGATATCACAGCACATGACTGCCATGATCACCTCCCTCCATTCATTTTCTGGAGCGTCCCCCAGGGACAGGAAAAGAAACTAAAGCAGATTGCTGCCTCAGAGAAGGGACAAGTGTTTCCTGAGCTATGTGGACAGGATGGCACAGAATCCTCTTCTAGGTTTGCCTCCTAACAATACCTCTGCTTCATCCTTACAGGAAGGCAGGTAGCATTTTGAACAACTCACTTAGTAGGACTCCCCAGTCAAATGAAGATGGGCACATGTTTATAGGATAGGAAGGGCTCAATTTCATACTAGCAGGATTTGGTGTCTAGCAACTGAAGGTGAGGGGCAACTATAATTTAATTCTGGGCATTCCATCAATCACCAGAGTTTGGGACATTTTGGGATATTTTTGGATGACCCTCTGACCATCATCCTTCTCTTTCAAATCTCAAAGCTTTAGATTAAGGTTGGTTGGGGGTGTGAGGCATAAAATGCTCTTGCTAACCCATAATGAAGGGAGTACGTGGAAGTGAGAGGAAGTGGTAAGGGATGGGGGCAGAACGCAGCCTCTGCAAAGCTTTAGAGGACTGTGGGTCTCTGCAAAAGCCCTGGAAATGCTGAATGAAAACTGCCTTCCCATGTCCGAGCTGCCTGTCTGCTTCCCAAATGCCGTGTCTGCGGTAACTACAAACTATTTTGTATGCTGCATTAGTGACAGACACTGCCTTAGCCGACAGACACATCATTACAACTGAAATAATGCTGGTATGATGTTCAAGTCCAGTGTCCTTTTTAATTATTAAACCAAGGCTGTTGAATGAGTCATTCCACATACCAGATTTTCCTCCCATGGTTCTGTTTCGAGTAACTCGTACCTCCCCTTAGCGTGTTCTGCTAACACCTGAGTTGGTTCTTAGCCAGCTACCCAATCTGCAAAGCCTTTGCAGAACAAACAAGATTCCCCAGCCTCCAAACACACACAAACTGCATAAAAAAACCAAAACCCATGAAAACTTTATAGTAAGCTCATCAGTAATCCCCAAAGTTGAGGATGCCCAGTTCCCCTCGGCCAGTCCCCAACTTACCAAGTGGTAGAGCGATGAAGAAGGGTAACCAACACAAGATGAACATGCCGACCACAATGCCCAAGGTCTTGGCTGCTTTCTTTTCCCGGGAGAACTTAAAAAGTTTGACAGCTATGGAACTCCTGGGGTTATGGCCCTTGGCCTTGGTACTGCTGAGGGGATCCTCGTGAAAGTTCTTGGAGTGGATCCTCAAGGTCAGCTCCTTGGAGTTGGACATCTCCTTCATGACTCCAGCCTCCAGGTTCTTGGTGGTCCTCTTGGCAACGATGTAGACGCGGCAGTACATGACCAGAATGACCGCCAGGGGGATGTAGAAGGAGCCCAGGGAGGAGAAGAGGGCGTAGAAGGGTTCTTCAGTGACCCCACATTCCCTGTCATCGTTGGGTGCCGGCTCCTTCCACCCAAGAAGAGGCCCAATGGAGATGACTGTGGACAAGACCCAGACACCAAGGAGCGCCAAGATGGCCCTCCTCCTGGTGACCAGCGATGGGTACTGCAGAGAGTAGCGCACCCCGACGTACCGGTCGATGGAGATGGCGCACAGGCTCAGAATGGAGGCCGTGCAGCACAGGACGTCCACGGCGGCCCAGATGTCGCAGAAGATCCGGCCCAGCACCCAGTAGCCGAGCACCTCCAGGGCAGCGGAGAAGGGCAGAACGGTGAAGCTCAGCAGCAGGTCGGCCACGGCCAGGTTGACGATGAAGTAGTTGGTGGGCGTCCGCAGGTGACGGTTGCAGGCCACAGACAAGATGACCAGGATGTTGCCCACGATGGCAAAGAGGATGAAGGCGCCCAGCACCAGGCCCACGGAGATGGCCCTGGTGATGTCCAGCTGAGGCAGTGTAGAGTTGGTCGAGGTCTGGTTGGGGCCAGTGAAGTTGGCATTTTTCAACTCTCCCCAGTGGGCAGGTGCTGATGTGTTGTGGCCGGTGTCCAGATCGGGATTCATTTTAGAGTCCGCCCTCCATAGCCAGCGGCGTGACAGGGCTCAGAAGGCTGCGGGGAAGGCTCTTCGGCTGCCCTGAAACTTTGCTTCCCCCGTGGTCTTCTTCCCAGAGGTGCCCTCCTGGCGAGAAGGCATCTCCCCCGGGCAGCGCAGCCCGGCAGCGCGTCTCCTGCCTGCGCCGAGCCGCTCGCTCGCCTGTCAGCGGGAGGAGGAGAGAAGGGACGAGGCGGCAGCTCCAAGTTTAACGGTCCCGGTCAGGCGCGCCAGGCCGGGCTCGCGGGGGGCGGCGGGGAGGAGAGGCTGGCGGGCCAGGGGGCGCCCGGCTCTGCCCGGCCCGCGGCGGGTCTGCGGACGGCGGCGCCTCCGCCCAGCCAGCGCCGAGGAGGGTCTGCTTTCAATGAGCCGCCTCTGGGCTGACTGCACGGCGGTGACATCAGGCGGGGGAGCCCGGCGCCCTGACTCCGCGCGGCACTAGGGGGCAATGCGGGTCCAGCGAAGGCGCCCGCAGCCCCGACGCCGCCACCCAGCAGGGCTCCGAGGCCGGCTGCGCCCCCGCCGCCCCCGGGGGGCAAGCCGGTAGGGTGTGCAGTGAGCGGGGCGGGGTCGGGCGACCTCAGCGTGGGGATTCCCCTGCCCTCCATTCCCCCCCACACCCCGAGTGGCCCTCTGGGGTTCTTTTCCCTCCTGTTCACCGCGCAGTTTCAAAATGGGGGTGGGGGTACTTGTTTTTAATGAGGGGGGTCTGGAGTGAGCACCCGGATTTAAGGGGCTATGCAACTTGCGTGGAACCTAAAAGAGGCAGAATTCGATGGTTACGCAGGTTAGAGGGCCTTGAGTCAGGTCTGAGACCAACTCCCATCCTCACCTCCCTGGGCAGCCTTTCTGGTGGGAAGCTTCTTGTCATTCATTCATTCGCTCACTCACTCATTCATTAAACAGATTGTTAATCGGGCATCCACTGTCTGCCCTGGGTTCTCTTCTAGGTGCTGTGGGTGTAGCAACTGAACCAAGGAGATAAAGACCCCTCTGTCCTTGGGGAGCTTATATTCTAGTGGGAGGAAACACAAATAAGTCAGCAAATTCTCAGATGTGCCCTAGGTGGACAGGTGTAACAGAAAATAAAGCAAAGTTGGGAAATGGAATGGTTTGGGGGCACATTTGAAATTTTATTTGGGTGCTCAGGATTTTACTGAAGTGATGTTTGAGTCAGACCTGAAAGAAATGGCAACGAACTGTAGGCTATCTGGGAGTGGCACTGGGGGTGGGGGTAGGGAGGGGACTTGGAGAATCCATATTATTTGTNAAGCAAAGTTGGGAAATGGAATGGTTTGGGGGCACATTTGAAATTTTATTTGGGTGCTCAGGATTTTACTGAAGTGATGTTTGAGTCAGACCTGAAAGAAATGGCAACGAACTGTAGGCTATCTGGGAGTGGCACTGGGGGTGGGGGTAGGGAGGGGACTTGGAGAATCCATATTATTTGTTGATTTTCCCCCCTTTCTGCCTGATATCCATGTTGGACATTCAGCTATAGGGACACACTCTCCAAGGTGGATGAATGGTACCTAGGAGAGAAGGTGTGGCTAAGGATGCTGAGGCAGAGCCTCATGTTAGTTAACATGTATCCATATGTCCCAGTCCCAGATAGCCTGCTAAGTACTTTTCCTATTTTCTCACAACACTAGGAAAGATAAACTGTTCTCATAACCATTTCATTCTGCAGATCTAAGGTGCAGCAAAACTGAACCCTTTGCCTATGTTCACATGGCCATCAAGCAGAGAATTAGGGAGCTGAACTCAAACGCACGTCTACCCAAAGCTGAGCCCTTAGCTGCTATGTCACGCTTTTCCTCCAGAAGAAAGAAGGGGGTGAATCCCACCCCCAGCTTTATTGAGATATAACTGACATATAACATTATATAAGTTGATTTGAGACACTTATACATTGAAAAATGATTACTATTATACTGTTAGCTAATACTTCCAACATTACCATTTCTTTCTTTCTTTTTTTTTTTTTTTTGCGGTGAGACATTTAAAATCTGCTCTCTTAGCAACTTTCAAGTATATAATATAGTACTACTACAATCACCATACTGTACATTAGATCCTCAGAACTTATTCATCTTATAACTGGAAGTTTGTATCCTTTGATATCCTTTGACCAACATCTCCCCACCCGGTCCTTCTCTGCCAACCCATGGTAACCACTTAACTCTGTTTCCATGAGTTTTTTTTTTTTTTTTTAAGATTCATATATAAGTGATATCATGTAGTATCTGCCTTTCTCTGTGTGACATATTTCACTTAGTACAATGCCCTCAAGTTTTATCCATGTTGTTGCAAATGGCAGGATTTCTTTCTTTATCTTGGCTGAATAATACTCCATTGTGTATATACATCAATCTTCTTCATCCATCCATCAGTTGATGGACACTTATTTCCAAGTCTTGGCTCTTGTGAATAACATGGGGGTATAGATATCTCTTTGAGATCCTGTCTTCATTTGCTTTGGATATATATCCAGAAGCAGGATTGGTGGGTGATATAGTACCTCTATTTTTAATTCTTTGAGGAACCTCCTTATTGTTTTCTATAGTAACTATACCAATTTACATTTGAGATAAATGTTAATTGATTGTTATAGATGGAGCTATATTCAAAATAGTCAGTTTTGGGATCCGAGCCATTAGTGGTGGCAATAAACTTACATTTTGAGTTTCCACTGATAGTCAAGCATTTACTCAATTTATTTTATTCTTCACAACAACCTTTAAGAGAAACATACCATGCTCCACTAAAAGTTGAGAAAACCATGATTCAGAGAAGGTTAGTGCATTCCTGAGGTTGTATGGCTAGCAGACATGCAGCAGATCAATGGGTAGTGATAGCTGGAGATTGAAAAGTAAAGCCTATGCTTTCCTTTATTCTCATCCAGAATCCTACATCTTCCTACTTCCTGCCCTTGATAATCATATAGCCTGGTGTTCAAGGATGGGGAACCAGGAAACCACTCAAGATGATTTACACTTCAGTTCTTCATCCTAGAGGTGGGTCCCTAATCTCTTTTGGGGGATATTGTACACCTATCTAAAGATTTACTCTTCTCCCACCATAATTTACAGACTCTCAAATGCATAAAATATAGAATTTCAAGGAGTTCCCTAAGATTAAGGAATCTGTGGTTGAGAGATCTCTGAAAACACTTTTTCTATTTCAATTAAACTGGCTTAAGTTGTATTTGAGCATTTTAAAATAAGAGATTCACAGGTTTATAGTGATTCAGGTCTTTCAGAGCTGGCAGAACCCTCACTTGCCCGTTTTCTCATTTTGGCAGTAGACCAGGAGGTAGAGGAAGTTGGTGAACTCCCATAACTATTCAGGTGCAGAGCTGGTTCTCAAACTCCATTTCCCTGGCCCACAGAGCAGAGGGAAGCCACACATGGTAGCTACTCACGACTTATACAGTGAGATGTGAGATGGGGACAACTTAGGCAGGCCTCTGCCAGGGGTCCTTGTGAAGAGAAGAGACTGTCCTTTGTCTTGGGTGGCTCATGTACTAATCTGGAAATAGGGCCTGAGCTAGATGGTCTTTTGAGGTTTTCTAGTTTCCAGTGGTCAGCTTCCTTTGCTGGATAAAGTGGCCTCTGATAGCAACCTTGCTGCCCCTTCTCCCATGCATCATCCATAGTGGGGTGGGAGCGGGGTCTCATATGCTCAGCTCCCTTCATCTTCATGTATCCTCAAGTCTAGGATGATGGCACTTCTCTTGAACTGGTTTACTCCCAAGGCAGAGTGGGAGGAGGAAGAGAACGCCGTAAGTTGGCAGAAAGCTGGCAATTAGCACAAAGTCAGGGATGTGGGAGGGAAAGAGTGGGGCAAATGAGGAGCAAGTCTGAAGTCCACATTTTGATCGTGGCAGCCCATTTCCCACTTCTCTGGGCATTAATTTTACCAGCTATTGAACAGCCAGCAACACACACTGAATTTACAGAGACTGTGCCTACATAATCACAGTAACCAGCTGCAGTGTGAAAACTTAGCCTATCTGACATTTTTCTACAGTGACAAAAGGCAGGAAAAAAAAAAAGAGCAAGTATGAGATATAGATTTGGTTTATACTTGTTACAAAAGAAGGTAGTTTGTTACCTAATTGAGAACTTATGTCTTGATTTAGGTGTCCAGATGTGGATTTCAGACAGACATGCTGTCATTTATCGACATCTTTCACGAAAGCAAAACACACATCCCATCATAAGGCAAGCAGGCATTAGCCTTAACAGGAGCCATGTACCAGGACTCCACTAAGCACCGTGTTCATGATCTGCTGCTCCTTTCCTCCCTTCACTGGAGACGCCTCTTAACCCCTCTGGCTGATATTTGACCCACGGAATTGACCATTTGTTTAGGTGTCATGAGGATATTTCATTTTCTTGGTACTCCCCGGGGCAATGCCAGGCACAGAGCTCTGACTCACTCAAGGCTCAGGGAAGAAGAACCTTTTCATTATCCATCTGATTACATTAGAAACCTCTGATGCTGCAAACTGCCATTTCTGTGGGCCCTCTAGGAGAAGATGCCACTGCGTTTGACCTGTGGGGAGACCAAGGCTGTGGGAAATTCAGAGATCTGCTTAGAGACCTGTGGGAAGAGACCTCTCAACTGTGGTCGTGCACTTTTGCATGGTACTCCCTCTCTACCTCTCTCCAGTTTTCGGTTCAGCCAGCCATACACAGGAGCACCTACTCTGTGTAAGGCATCATGCTAGGCACTGTGGGTGAATCAAGTTGAATCAAATCAAGCAAATAATAACCTAGACTGAGCTAAGTGCCTTAGGAGATGATGACGATGGTAAAGCACCCTTCAGAGAGGACCTACTCTGTGGCAGGCACTATTTTAGGTACTCTGTGTGCACTTACTCAAATCTTTACAACAATGCAAGGTGGGAAATATCTCCTTTTACATATGAGGATACTGAGGTTCAGAGAGGTCCTGTGACGTGGCCAAACCCATTCAATGAATAAGCAGCATGAGTATTCAAAGCATTACTGTCTGGCTCCAAAGCTTGCATCCTTCTCTCTGCATCAGATTGAGATTAAAAAAAAAAAAAAGGAGCAGAAGGTTCAGTGTTAGCCCTGAAGATTGAATGTGATCAGGCTCCTGAGCAAGGCAGAGGTTCAGGCAAGGGACGGCATGGCAGAGCTGTCTGGGTGAAAGGTTCTGTAGAGGAGCTCCTTGGGTCAGGCTTTCTTGCCTCACAGGCCAGCACTCAGTCTGCTGAAGATCTAAGAGCCAACTTGGTGACTAATCCTGCTTCCTTTATTTAGTAGCTGCTAATGTGACCTTGGGCAGGCTAGTAAAGTACCTGAGTCTGAACACTGGCACCAAACAGACCAGGGTTTATGTCCCAGGCCCATTAATTTATTAGTTGTGTGTCCTTGGGCAAGTCACTCTGAGCTGTGGTTTCCTCANTGTGACCTTGGGCAGGCTAGTAAAGTACCTGAGTCTGAACACTGGCACCAAACAGACCAGGGTTTATGTCCCAGGCCCATTAATTTATTAGTTGTGTGTCCTTGGGCAAGTCACTCTGAGCTGTGGTTTCCTCATTTGTGACATGAAGATCATAATAGTGCCTATCTCAGAGGACTGAGGTGGGGATTAAATGTGATACGGTGTCGAGTGCCTAGCACAGTGTAATAGTCTATCAGCCAGGAGTTTAGTGCTTACCACGTGCTAGAGTAGACATTGTGCCCCAAATGCCTTATGTACCTTTTCTGGTTTAATTCTGATAATAATATTATAGATGCTGTTATTATTGACATTGTAGAGATGAGCAAACTCAGTCTCAGAGTGGTTGCCCAAGGCGACAGCTGGCAGGTGGCACCACTGGAATACAGAGTACCCAGTAAATGAAACTTAAAATGAAAAAAGAATTGGAGGTGTGAGGCCTCTGCTTCATGAGGTACGCTAGGGTCTCTGGGGACCTGAAGGAGGATTTCTGTCCCTGCTGTGGTCCAGGAGGGAGAGGAGAAGCACCCTTTCTTCTGAGCAGGAGACACTGGCTGCCGTCGAGGCATCCTCTGCCTCCCAAGTCGGCAGGTCAGAGGCTCCCGGGGTGAGGGAGTTCAGCTCCCTCGGGGCAAACTTGCTTTTCTCTCTGGTGATTATAGTTTGTCAGTCTTTGGTGAGCAACGATTTCCCTAGCCCAAATATTCTATTTGCACCACATCTCCTGGTAAGCGAGTGAGTGGGGTGGGGGGTGGAGGGGGGTGGAGAGAGAGAGAGAGAGTTCAGAGCAGCCCTTTGCAGTAAGCTGGTGAAGATTAATTGCCAAGTCACCAGGGGCTAAAATCACATCACATGGTCCAGGAGAGCCCAGGAGCTCTGAACTGGGAGAGGTGGGGTGNGGTGGAGGGGGGTGGAGAGAGAGAGAGAGAGTTCAGAGCAGCCCTTTGCAGTAAGCTGGTGAAGATTAATTGCCAAGTCACCAGGGGCTAAAATCACATCACATGGTCCAGGAGAGCCCAGGAGCTCTGAACTGGGAGAGGTGGGGTGGGGTTTAAGGGGGTCAAAGCACAGAGTGTGAAAAGCCTATTGGGTCTGGAACCAAGAGTGTCCTTTCTTTCTTATGCCCTATGCCCTATCTCCTGTGGGACAAGGTGAAAGGATCACCAACACCAACTCACAGTGCTGCAGACAGAGGGCAAAGGGGAGCACACGCCGTTTTCTTGAGAGATTCTGGTTATGCCATTAAGCCCATCACTTTGTTCAGAAATCTGTGTTGGCCCCCACATTTCTCAAGAAATGGTCTTTGGGTAGCAGTCTGGTTTAAAAGTGGGCACACTGCTGTGTTTGCACCATGCTCTTCACAAGACAGATGTATTAACAGTTGTCCACATCAGGTGTCAATGGAGATTTTGCTGGAGCTAAAGCTCTTCTGAGCTGCTTTGTATTGCCACTGCCAAGATTTACTTTTTTTTTTCCCTGAGCAATGGGTTTGCTTGCTTTCTTTGTTAATGTGGGTGTGTGTCTATATAATTTCATTTATTTATTTTGGGCTGTGCTGGGTCTTCGTTGCTGTGGGGGCTTTTGTCTAGTTGTGGCAAGCGAGAGCTCCTGTCTGGTTGCAGTGTGCAGGCTTCTCATTGTGGTGCCTTCTCTTGTTGCAGAGCACAGGCTCTAGGAGGCGTGGGCTCAGTAGTTGTGGTTCCTGGGCTCTAGAGAACAGGCTCAATAGTTGTAGCACACAGGCTTAGCTGTTCCATGGCTTGTAGGATCTTCCCAGACCAGGGATCGAACTCGTGTTTCCTGCATTGGCAGGCGGATTCTTCACCACTGAACCACCAGGAATCCCCAGGATTTACTTTCTAACCACACTTGTTGACATTGTCAAACACGACAAAACAAAAGTTATGGCAACAAGCTCTGTACAGCTGACTTTTCAAGGCCTTGGTCCCTTTGGGCTCCACTGCTAGAATCAGGACCCAGACTTCTGAAATGTCAGACTCAGAAGGACCCTACAGGTCATCTGGTCCAAGGTCAGCGAAGTATAATCTCATGGACCAACTCTAGTCTTGAACCTATTTTTGTACATAAAGTTTTATGGAACACAGCCATGCCTGTTCACTTGGGTATGTCTCTGGGTGCTTTCACGGTACCATGACAGAGTTGTGGAGCTGTAACAGAGACAGGCTGCCTTGCAAAACCTAAAATATCTGCTCTTTGACCCATTACAGAAAATATCTGTTGCATACTTTGTAAACACTGTTGCATCAAATGTTTATTTAGTCTCACTCTCTTATTTTACATGCAGGGATACAAAGGTCCGGAAAGGGGGAGGGATTTACCTAGGGCAGAACCAGTGTCCATAGCCTGAAGGTTTGACTCCTCCCCCATGGCTTTTTATGCCACTGAGGTCATCAATTCCTGCAGCTTGGCATGGACTCAGAGTTTGAATCCTAGCTTTGGTTGACCAGATGTGTGATCTTAGGCAAGCTACATAAATTCTTTCAGCCATCATTTTTCCATCTGAGACTTGGGAATAATGCTTTCTATTTCTTGAGATAATGCACAGCAACATAGGTGGTTGCAAGAATTAAAGGAACTATAGTCTGTAATGATTTAGCCTGGGACTTGTCTCATAAAAAACACTCATCCCAAAACAGCACTACTATTATATTGATGTTCTCTGTAATATCGAGCTTCCCAGTGGTGCTAGTAATAAAGAATTCTGTTGCCAGTGCAGGAGATGTAAGAAACACGGGTTCGATCCTTGGGTCAGGAAGATCTGCTGGAAGAGGACACAGCAACTCACTCCAGTATTCTTGTCTGGAGAATCCCATGGGCAGAAGAGCCTGGGAGGCTGCAGTCCATAGGGTCCTACAGAGTTGGACATGACTGAAGCCACTTAACACGTCTGTAATTTTATATGTATTAATCTTATTCCTTGCCCTCACTCCAAATTTCAAAAGAAAAAGTGATATCCCTTCCCAGTTGTCCTTTATCTTTTTGGGTCCTAGACCTTATTGAGAATCTACTGAAAGCAGTGGACACATTGCTTTACTCCACACTTTTTCTGAATCCCTAGTAGGGGCTCCTTCAGTGACAAATTCTTGGCAGGGCCCCTTGATCAGTTGATCAGCATCCTGTTGCTTCTTATTTTTTTTGCCCCTGCTAACTTTATCTTGGTGTAACCTCTACTACTCTTGAGCAACAGAACGAATTCAGTGTTTTACCATCCATGGTGGAGGAGAACTTGCATAGAATAAAGTAAATGGACGCTGGCCTTCTTTGTCCTCCTGGAGTTCACAGTGTAAGATGGATAATGGAAATGTGCATCTGAGGATGTAGAGAGAATTGTGCCTGACATTGAACAGTAATATGAGTTAAATAAGGAAACACATAAATATGTGACGTAGGTCTCGTGTTACTCTCACTTCCTCTTCTTCCTCTTTTGGGTTCTTTGAACCAAACCATCAAACCTCTTTTGGGGGATTTTCACTTGTGGTGGTCACCAAGTTCAGAAAGGTCTAAAAGAAGTGATGGGAAACTTTTTCCTTGGGGGCATCTAAAAATTGTATCTGGACAAAGCGTTAGAGCCAAGCTTTGGAGTAGACAGACCGGGCCCCTAGGGAGCAAGGCAAGGAAGTGATGTCATAGAGTGATCTGTGCCTCCTCTGGCAGAGGTGACTGGGCAGGACCCAGGGATCGGGGTGGACATATTTGGGAAATGTGTGTGAGATCACGTCAGGCCCCGTGGACATGGTGGAGGAGGGAGGCGTGTGAGAAAGAGGCAGTTGGCTTTGCCCATCTCGATCGCGTCCTGAGGAACTCTGGGACAGGAAATGCCCCGCGTTTCTCTACTGTTTACTGGATGCCAGACCCACAGATTTGGAAGGTTGCCTTGGGAATCACGAAAAGATGAAGGGAGAAGGAGGAGGAGCATTGGTTTTCTGCCTCTTGTGGGACTTCCCTGGTAAGTGCTCGGGGATAGGGTATGTGGAAGACTTTGTAGAAACTTCCAGATAGGGGCTTCCCTGGTGGCTCAGACAGTAGTAAAGAATCCACCTGCAACGCGGGAGACCTGGGTTTGATCCCTGGATTGGGAAGATCCCCTGGAGGAGGGCATGGCAACCCACTCCAGTCTTCTTGCCTGGAGAATCCCCACGGACAGAGGAGCCTGGCAGGCTACAGTCCATAGGGTCGCAAAGAGTTGGACATGACTAAGCAACTGAGAACATAGCACAGAGCAGTTAGGGCATGGTGTGAATTACAAGTTCTTGGAAAAGCTTCCAAATGTCTCCCTAATTCTTTAGAGTACTATCTGCTTAGACATAAGCATTGCCCTCTTCCAACAGTCCTATGTTAATTAACTAGGAGTATAGTTACACATCAAGCCTGTGTCAGGCATCATCTTATTTAACCCTACAAACAACACTTTTGTAGAAGACACTCTTGGCTCCAATTCACAGGTGAGGAAACTGAGGATAAGAGTGATCTATTAACTTGCTCAATATTATTCAGAGATGGGATTAGAACAGATATGGTTTGACTCAAAGGTGGCACTTTTCACCTCTTAGATAACCTTAGTTTGACTGTAGGCTGACCTCACAGATAAAGTGACAGGAATTTCTGGGTGTCTCAGCAGGTCAGAGACCTTGGTCAGAGAGACAGAATTTGTTCTGGTCTGTGTGCTCCCACACAGTGTGGGCCCTTCTCTGGGTGAGATCTGAGGACTGCGTCTTTCCTGCTAACCCCTCCCTGGGAACCTCAAGTGAGGGCAATCAGGCGTGAGCCTTACTTCTTCCAAGAAGAAGTGTAGGGGACCTGATTTAAAAATTGCCTTTAAGGACTGCAAAAGTTATTGATTTTGTGATGGGAATCAACTGTTGTCTATTTGTCTATCTCAGAGAGAGAGACAGAGAGACCAGATATAGCCTCCTAAGACAGCATGAGAGATATCAGTTAGACCTAAGGAAGTAGTTTATTAAACATTGGATTAAATTCAAGTTGCTGCCATTTCCTAGCTTTGTCACTTTGGGACTTTGTTTAGTTAAGCTTCTGTTTATTTGTAAAATGTGGATTTTAATAATTCTTATGAGGATTAAATGAAACTTTTCCTGGTCCTAGAAAGCTCTCAGCTAGTTATTGTTGATGTTTTGTATATCTTAAAAACATACAACAGGATTCTCAGTATCTAGAACATGTAGATACAGATTTTCCTAGTTGATCTCTCACTGATACGTTCAACCTCTTACTTGCCAGTTGATATAACTGATTTCTTTTTTCTTCCCTTATAAATACCCCTAAACAAACAGTGGCTGGAAAATAACATAAATACAAAGGACAGTAACATTTGTTGAGAGTTTTCTGTGTGCTGGGCTGGAGTTATGTGCTTTATATGCACTATTTCATTTTAATACAAGCATTTTGGCCAGTAGGTGGAAATAATATACCTGGCCTTTGAAAGGCAACTGGTGAGACTAGCTCTACCACACCTAGAGAGCTCAGGACCTCCTGGAAATATTACTTCACACAGGGATTCAAAATGAGGTTGGAGATCACCAGTATGGGTGTTGATGCCTTGGGGGTGGGGTGGGGTATGTGGGTGGTGGGTTCTGTCAGCTTGCTGTGCAGAGGGAAAGGGAAACAGCTTGACCCAGCAGGCAGGGCAGCCAGTAATTCTTGATCTCTGGTAGAATCAATGTCAACAGGAGTTTTGCATATCAGACCAAAGAGGCTCACAGACCCTAATCCATCACATCAGAGGTGACTATTCATGCCCTAGAAAGGCAGGGAAGGAAGGGGAGACCTATGTGAAACTCCACCGGCTATCAAAACTGCAGAGAACCAGAAGGGAAAGAAGGGAGGGAAAAGGGCAGGGAACAGACCAGTAAATATATATTTTCAAGTAAATCCCAGGAGTGGAGTGGAAGGTAAAAAGAAAAAAAAAAAAAAATTCAGGGACTTCCCTGGGGGTCCTGTGGCTAAAATTTTGCACTCCCAATGCAGGGGGCCCTGTTCTACCCGTGGTCAGGGAACTAGATCCCATATGCCTCATCTAAAGACACCACACACTGCAGCAAAGATCCAAGGTCTCATGTGCTGCAAATAAGATACAGCACAGCCAAGTAAATAAACAAAAATAAATATTAACAAAACACTCATAAACCTTAAAAAAAAATCAGTCTAGAGCTATAGCCTCTCAAGTCAGTCTGGGGAACTTGTCCCTAAAACAGCTGGACCAACTCCAGGTATAAAAGCTCAGACTTTTTGTTGTTACCTGAAAACTTTAGTAGGTTCCTTCACTCAGACTGCCCACTTTACCTCTTCTTGGTGCTGCTCTACTGGGAACCTAGGAATTTAGAAAGAAATAAAGAGCCACTTAGCAGTAAAAGTTTGCCTACCGAGATGCTCAGACTTTACTGAGCATAAGTGCCACCTAGAGTAGCCTTAAAATGCAGATCTTGGGACCTAGCCCCATATATATATATATATGTAAATTTCCTTTTTGTCTTGTGAGTTAAATTTTGTTTAGGAAGATAGCATTTCAGACAGGTCTGAGAAATAGCTCCAAAGAGGTAGAAGGGAAGGTCAGTACATATATGATTTTGGTGAAGGGGGAGGACATGCAGTCAAGAACATATTTTTTTTGCAAAACGTCTCTGTAAGTCATAAAGAGTAGACATCACCATGAAGAATTTTAGTTCTTTTCTAGATATAAGGAGGTACAAGAATTGTAGCCTACGATACTTTGGTCCAATAGATATGAAGTGAGGTCCAGGAATTTATATTTTTCACAAGTAACCCATTTTTCATGTGTCTTCTGCTGCAGAAGATCAGAAGACCACATTTTGAGAAATGTCATTTTAGTCCATCATTCCCATTTTACAGATCATCAAATTGAGGCCCAGAAAGTACAAATGACTTTGCTGAATATCTCATAGGTGGGTTCTTGGAGGGTGTACATCTTAACCTTAGATTGTCTGCATACCAGTACTACCCATTAAAAATGACTCGTCTCCACTTGCTGTGGTTTATTCCTTGCCAGGGGCCCATGGTTCTTCACATCTCAAGTCAGGGGTCAATTCCTCAGTGATGATTGTCTTTCTCCTCTCCACCCTAGTCTAGGTGAGGTTCCTTTTCCCTCTGCTCTCAGAAAACCACATCTCTCTCCTTCATGGCATCCCCCCTGGTTTGTGTTTTATACTCACTCCTTCATGTGATTCTTGGGTCAATATCTGCCCTTCTCTCTAGATTTCAGACTCAATGAGAGCAGGCACATTGTTTCCTTTTGCTCATCTGAGGAGCCAGTATGCTGTCTGATGGATCCCATGTGCTCAATAAATATTTATTAGATGAGTAATAGAATGAATGAGTGAATGAAAAGGGCAGGTTGATTTCAGCCTTAACTGAAACTCAAAATAAGGAAATCTTTCTTCCTTCAGTGGACTTTCTCTAGACATCTTTTTTGTTCTTGTTTTTGACCCACTTTTTTGATCCCAACATCTAATCCCATCCCTAAAACCAGAGCCTCTTGTAGGCAAAATTGTGTAGAAGGAAGTTTGATCTGTTTGATTGTCTTTCTTTTACTCTTTCTATTTTTCCAGTGAATTTTGCGTTGGAAATCCACTCTCCTCCTGCAATCTTCCCTTCCTTTCAACTCTAACCCTTGTCCAAGATCCCATTGCTCTCTGACAGGTGTGAGGTGATATCTCACTGTGGTTTTGATTTGCATTTCTCTGATGATTAGTGATCCTGAACATCTTTTTATATGTCTGTTGGTCATTTGTATGTCTTCTTTAGGTCCTCTGCCCACTTTTAAATTGGGTTGTTTATTTTCTTGATATTGAGTTGTGTTAGTTCTTTGTATATTTTGGGTATTAATCTCTTACTGGATAGATTGTTTGCCAATATATTTTCCTATTCAGTAGGCTGCCTTTTTATTTTACTGATAGTCTTCTTTGCTGTGCAAAAAGCTTTTAGTTTGATATAGTCCCATGTGTTTATTTTTGCTTTTGTTTTCCATCAAAAAAGACAACAAATAAGTGTTGGCAAGGATGTAGAGAAAAGGGAACCCTCTTGTGCTATTGGTAGAAATGTAAATTGGTTGCAGCCACCATGGAAAACAGTATGGATCTTCATAAAAAAATTAAAAAAATAAAATTGCCGCATAATCCAGCAATTGCACTTCTGGGTATTTACCCAAAGAAAACAAAAATGCTAATTAGAAAAGATATATGCACTCCAATGTTCACTGCAGTGTTATTTACAATAGTCAAGATCTAGAAGCAACTTAAGTGCCCATAGATAGAATGGATAAAGATGTGATATATGTATATACACAAACACATACCCAATGGGAAATTACTCATCTAATAAGAAAAGGAAATCTTGTCATTTGTAACAACATGGATGGATCTAGAGTATATTATGCTCAGTGAAATAAAGCAGATAGAAAAAGACACTGCATGATCTCATTTATACGTGGAATCTAAAAACCAAACCAAACAAAAGGAAAACAGACTAATAGGTATAGAGAAGAAACAGAATGAAGAGAGATGACAGGGTAGACAAAATAGGAGAAAGGGATTAAGAGGTACAAATCTCCAGTGATAAAATAAACAAGTCACAGGGATGTAATATTCAATATAAGGAATATGGTCAGTATTGTAGTAATGACTCTGTATGGGGACAGATGGTTGCTAGCCTTATTGTGGTGATCATTTCATAATGTATGTAAATGACAAATCATTATGGAGCATACCTGAAACTAACATAATATAGTACAGCCACTGTATTTCAATAAAAGTAAAATTCCCAGTGCTCTCAGATTGCTTCCAGACACCCCTAATCCTGACCTTTCTAACCTGTTCCTGATCAAAGTCTACCTGTCCAATATCCTATTTCCTGAATGCCCTGTGCATAGCAGGACAACTCTTTAAAGTGACAGCTTCCTGTCAACAGTGGATAATCACCTAATCTGTTGTTCCTTATCCTCCCCTTTAATGTGATCACCATTCTCTTAACCTAGGAGCTGGTCAAACCTTTGATATTAGGAATAATCCTCTATGGAGCCCAAAAAGTATTGATAGGAGGAGGTTTCTAATGATTAGCAAGTGTTTATTGAGCACTGTGTTAGGGTTTGAGGAACATATGAAGGTGAACAAAGAGCATTTCTTCCTCCCAAGGATCTTTATGGGAAGGCAAGCATTCAATAATGGTGCAGGAGACTTTAGTATTAGTTGTTGTTGAATAAATGATGGTAACAACATTATAAGTTTAAATCAGACGATGTGTATAACACAGTTTATATTAGGCCAGAGACATAGTAGGCCCAGTCAGTAATGTTAATTCTTCTCTCTTAGGGATGGAGAGATTTTTCAGGGCTGGAGTCAGCTAACGGGTCTCCACTAAGGAGGGCATTCTTTTAGTAGCTCTGGGAGCATGTTCAACTTCTGAAGAAACTCTCTCAACTACATAAATGTGCCCATTTTTATTCAAAACTGATTTCTATTAAGCAATAATTACAGAAAAAGAATATATATATATATACAGTTGAATCACTGAATGACTTTGCTATATACATGAAACTAACGCAATGCAGTAAGTCTACTTCAGTTTAAAAAAAAATTACAAACAAACGAAAACAAACCAAACTTCCCTGATGATCCAATGGTTTGTAAAGCAAAAAAATAAATAAATAAAAAATAAAAAGCAAAAAAAAAAAAAGAATCTGGCCATGCAGGGACACTGGGTAGATGTCCACAGGCCTGGGAGCAACGAAGCCCGTGTGCCACAACTACTGAAGCCCACTTACCCTGCAGCCCATTCTCTGCAACAAGAGAAGCCACTGCCCAAGAAGCCAATGAAGAGTAGCCCCCGCTTGCTGCAACTAGAGAAAGTAGCAGTTGATTCTAGAACAATGAGGGTGCAGAGAGGGGCTGAGGAGGAGTATAGGGGTCAAGACAGAAGGGTTTGCAGTCAGCCCTGGTCTTCTGTATCCACGGATCAATTGGGGATTGTGTAGTTATGCTGCTGCTAAGTCACTTCAGTCGTGTCCGACTCTGTGTGACCCCATAGATGGCAGCCCACCAGGCTCCCCCGTCCCTGCGATTCTCCAGGCAAGAACACTGGAGTGGGTACATATTCACTGAAAAAAATCTGTGTAAGAGTATCCACAGAGCTCAAAGCTGTGTTGTTCAAGGGTCTCTTCACATTCAGGCAGATCTCCTAGGACCCAGCACATCTGCACCTTTTCACTTGCTGTATGTACACAGAAGGGGAGAGAATCATAACTGGAAGAGGCTGCAGAGGTTGTGTGATCCTTCTCTCATTTACGGATAGTGGAACTAAGGGCAGACAAGTGACATGACCATGGTCATTCAGAGCCAGAACTGGGACTGAGGCTTCAAATATCCAACCCCAAACTCTTAAAATTCAACGTATCTAATATAACTGTATATTATTTGCATTATTTAACCACTAAATAAAAATAGCTTTCAAAAAATTATCAAACTATGTACTTATTTATGGTAAACCTCTGGAAAAGATAGAAAACAAAAGAGAAATCAACTTCTTATTCCACTATCCAGAGAGAGCATCTCTGTAAACATTTTGACAAATGTTTTAAGACCACACACACATTCTGCTTGGGCCCTTAGCCTCCATTCCACACACCTTTGTGCCCACTGCTGTGTGCTGGGCTTAGGCTGGCCCTCCCTTCCAGCTCTAGAAGTGGACACTCTGACCCAATTGGAGCCAATGAGAGCCCAGTGCCTCCTTGTTCATGGGATTTGAGGATTAGACTACAAATTGTTTAGAGTAAGTTCTGGAAGCATTCCAGCCATCATGCAATGACAGTGAGGGCACCTGTCTGGCTCTTGAGCTTACTGGAGCTGAATGATTGTGTCTGTCCTTCCCCTAGGACTTAGTAGAATAATCCCTGTGCATTATGGCAACTAGCTGGCTGTTAACCAGTGACTTTGATTCTCAGTAGAAGCACTTTGAGTAGGTCACTTTATCTCTCTGGGCCCAGTTTCCTCATCTTTAAAGTGGGATAAATGCTTTGGAGATTATAGTGAGAACAAGTTACTATTGCTGCTATCAGTACAAATAAAAATAATGACATTTACAACTGCCTTTGTTAATTGTTTGCTGTGATCAGGACTTAAGCCAAGCAGTTTAATATAATGTTTCATTTACTCCTCACACCTGCAGAGAGTAGAAGGGGGATCTGCCTATGCTTGCCTGTGTAATGGTGAAGGAATGAAGTACAGAACCAGATTCCAGCTGCCCTGGTTCCTGTCACAGTCATTTTGCTAACCGATCCCTTCTGTCTCTCTGAATGTCTGGTAGGAGGATCTTGGTGCATTTCAGAACCTCTTGGCTGGAGGCCACCTTTGCCCTCTACAGGGGACAGGACCTTGGTTCCAAACTAGAGAGAGGGAAGTGCTGGCTGGGCTGTCGCCGGGAGGCTGGGACACTGGCCAGAGCCTCCTCTGTCTGCAGTGCCCCTCTTTCTGGCTGGGCCCCAGGGTTCCCTAAGTAACCACAGGGACGCAGCATAGATTTATGGCCCCGCTGCTCCTGAGCAAGTACCTGACATGTTCTGTCTGAGAGCGATGGTGTCTGGCTCCAGATGACTCATCAGGAGGAGAACAGACACATGCAGGCAGCACAAAAGGAAGGAAAACCCACTTCTCACCTCCCCAAAGCTAGGAGACCAAGAGGAATCACTCTATCACACAGGCTGTTCAAAGGGCAGATGTTCAAGACTCCCACTTTATAGATGAGGACATCTGCTCCTTCATGGAGAACATGAGCATTGGTTGAGCTTTGTGCCAGACTGGCTTAGATCATGTGGGGAACACAAACGTGGAAAAAACATAGACTCTGCTGTCAGCAATGCTGAACTAAGCAAAGGGAGATGACACGAAACAGGGAACCATCGCCAGGGAGGGATGTCAAAGTGTGGCCGGGCTCCAGAGAGTCAGCATGTCAATCATTTGTATTTAAGTAGGTTCAACTTCACTTCACCCCACTTCACTTCATTCTTTTAGCATCCAGTAGGTGCTGAGAACAGCCAAGATGAACAAGAAACCCCCCAAGAAACTTTTAGAAAAGTGTTGGGATGAAACAGAGAAGTCAGGACATTTCTCTCTCATCCTCTTTCTTAGGAGTTCTTCCACAGCTCCTGCTGCACCAGACAGGTTCAACAATGTCTGTCTCAGTCTCTACCTGTTACCTCCACCTCCATCTATACATACATATTACTCAATGGCTTGCTATATACACTTTATGCACTTTCTATAAAGTATTATGCCAAAGAGACTTAATTCACAATAGTGAATAAATATGTAACACCCAGGAATAACTTTAACAAGAAACGTACAGGACCTAAATGGAAAAAATGACAAGACTTTAGTAAGGAGCATGAAAGAGGACTTGAACAAACGGAAAGATGTATTATGCTTCTGGAAGTCTTGTAAAGATGTCAATGTTTAATCTATTAATTTAAGGCAATTCCATCCAAAATATCAATGGGATTTGGAAGGAACTTAACAAAATGATTCCAAAGTACTTCTGGAAGAATAAATGATTAAGAATAGCCATTTTTTTTTTCCCAAAAAAAGGAAGGCTACATGGCGGGAATTGCCCTACCAGATTCAAATGCTGGATAATGAGACTGGCAGAGGGTAGGCTGGCAGATCACTGGAAGAGCATAGATCATCTGAAATAAGATCAACTATGCATGAAAATCAATATGTGATAAAGGTGACATTAATAAGTGATAAAATCGACACAAATGGTGTCAGTTTTGGATATTTGGAAAAAAATAAAGTTAGAGCCTNTGAGACTGGCAGAGGGTAGGCTGGCAGATCACTGGAAGAGCATAGATCATCTGAAATAAGATCAACTATGCATGAAAATCAATATGTGATAAAGGTGACATTAATAAGTGATAAAATCGACACAAATGGTGTCAGTTTTGGATATTTGGAAAAAAATAAAGTTAGAGCCTTACTTCTCCCCTTACATAAAATATAAATTCCACACAAATAGAGATTGAATGCAACCATCTAAATCATGAAAATACTAAAAGAAAGCATAGGTGCATAGTTTTAGCTTCTTAGGGTTAGGGAAATTCTTTTTAGCAAAGGCATTAACATCAGAAGCCATAAAAGAAAGAGTATGACTATAAATAAAAATGTAAAACTTATGTGGCAAAACCTTCCACATTATCAAGTTAAACCACAAAGGATATATTTAAAACATACATTCAACTTGTTTAAATAATAGGTAATTAACATTAGATATTTTAAAAATTCTTTTGATCAATCACAAAAAGGTGAGTAAACATTCATTATAAAAATGTGAAAATGATATGAATGGATAAATCATAAATAAAATACATGAGTGATCAATAATCATATAAAATTTGTATATTAATAAAGGACATGTAAATTGTATACAGTGGAAGTGAGAAATAGATTTAAGGGACTAGATCTGATAGACAGAGTGCCTGACGAACTATGGATGGAAGTTCGTGACGTTGCACAGGAGCAAGACCATCCCCAAGAAAAACAAATGCAAAAAAGCAAAATTGCTGTCTAAGGAGGCTTTACAAATAGCTGTGNCCTGGGTGTTCTTTGGAAGGAATGATGCTAAAGCTGAAACTCCAGTACTTTGGCCACCTAATGTGAAGAACTGACCCATTTGAAAAGATCCTGATGCTGGGAAAGGTTGCGGACAGGAGGAGAAGGGGTCAACAGAGGATGAGATAGTTGGATAGCATCATCGATTCAATGGACATGAGTTTGGGTAAAGTCCGGGAGTTGGTGATAGACAGGGAGGCCTGGCGTGCTGCAGTTCATAGGGTCTCAAAGAGTGGGACACAACTGAGCGACTGAACTGAACTGAAATTGTATAATCATGATATCTGGATTTTACCTACTGGACAGATAGTAAAGAATAAAACAGTCTAAAAAGTCTGTAAAGGGTGAGGAAAATTGTTTCATACAGTGATGGTGGGCATGTAAACTGGCACATTGCTAAGGGCATTTGACAATATATATCAAAGGACTTGAAAATATGAAAATCCTTTAACACAGCAATCCCACTTGTTGAAATTTATCTTAATAAAACCAGCAAACAAATGTGTAAAGATCTGTCATCATGGTTTTTTATATAAAAACAAAGACACACACATGCATACTTGCAGCCTGATTGGAAGCAGCTCAAATGTCTGCCAAGGGGGAACTGGTAATGTATTATTACATTTACAGTAATGTCTTAACTATAAACCCACACAGAGAATGCCATGAGGCCTTTTAATGACAATGATGTAGAATCATGTTGTGTATATTTAATGACATTTTGCTCATAAAATATTGAAAGTGAAAAAAACTGGGATGCCACACTGTATAAATGGCTCAAATCTACTTTTATATAAATGTTTAGATGCTTTAAAAAGAGGTAATAAGCAGATTGACAAATATTAGTTGAGATTATATCTGAGTAGGTAGAAAGATTATAGGTGATTTCATAATTTTCCATATTTTCTGAAGGTATTCTTTTTTTTTTTTTTTCAACAGCAGGCCTGTAATCAACTGTCTCCCTCCTCCTGCAAAAATTTTTTGAAAGGATGATGTCAATTGGAGTCAAATCTACTGAATAATATAGGAATCAAGATGGAAGGCTTTTTTACTTAGAGTTCCACTAAAGCTGGATTTACCCATTTCCTCACAAACAGTTTGGCCTATTTTGTTCCTTCTCCAGAAGTATTCATTTCAAGTTTCCTTCCACTTAATAATCCCAGTCCTCTCCACTGATTAGAGTCCCACCAGCCTTGGAGGGTTAGCTAAATCCCTGTGGACCTCCCTGGCCCTTGTAGCTGGATCCATTTGCCCCTTCCTCAAATTCTCCCACAGCAGCTCTGGTGCTGTCCGACACAGCTTCGGCACTGTCCACACCTGCCCCTGGGTGTCACATTTCTTTGGAACCTGTCCTATTCCCCTGTCTTCACAGGAGATTCAAGGTGGAGTACTGCAGAATGGGATGAGGGTGGGGAAGCCCCAGCTGAGAGAACAAAGACATCAAGTTGAAAGGCAGGTCAATGCTCACTTCCAGGAAGGTCTAAATGCAGGAATCAGGCAGTGACCAAATCTGTCTGGGTGGACTTGGAACCAGAGATGTGAGACCTACCAGGACCATGTGCTTTTAAGGACCCTTGGTTCTAGAAAACTAGTTTCAAGTGGATTAAGTGAAAACAGCAATTTACTGTGTTAGTTGAGTATCATAAGCAATTTAAAACCTGGCATGTATCTGCGCTTCAGGAGCAATTGGACTCAGGGTTCAAGACCCTTTGAATGACTCCTTACATACCTTATTTCATCTTTGTTTCTTTCCACAGGATGAAGCCCTCTTCCTGTGATTTACAAGATGAGAAACAAGGCCACAAAAAAGTCCTAGTTTTTATACCTTAGCATGTGGGCAGCCACAAAAAGCCAGGGTCCTTTACATCAATCTTATCCCAAAACTTCCATGGAAGGGTTCAGGTAAATCTGAGGGTCGGGGTTTATATCTGAACCAGTCAGCTGTCACCAGGCAATGACTTCTGTCATTGGATGGGCTTTGGTAGGTGACCAGCCCCGAACCATCAACACTGGCCAGGGAAAGGGCATCACATTTTTATGGTATGGGACCCATGGTGACCATATGGATAAGAGAGGGACAGTTCTTAGTAAGGAGCCTTGTAGGTGTTCGCTTCAGAGCACATAAGAGTCCAGAATGGAATGAAGGAAAGAAGAGCCTGACAGTTTGCCTAGAAAACCACTTAACATTTGAAAATTATTTTTATGATCCATCCAGCATATGACGTTTGATTTGATTGGACACCTGTCTTATTTTTTCCTTCTAAATTATGAATGCTTTGAGGTTCTGGACTTCTTTGTTGTCATTGTTGTTGCCCATCTCTCAGTGAGAGATTCTCTCCCAAGTATCTAGCTTAGCTTCTATTCGCTGATACTAACATCAGATAGTGAGAAAACTCCCAAGCAAAAGGAGCAGTCAATATTGCCAGGATAATGTCATAGAATGTTTTAAAGATTAAATGAGGTAGCATATAAAATCCTTGGATGGTGACTGGCATCTTGCAAATGGTCAATAATTAATAATAAAAATTATAATAAAATATTAAAAAATCACCTTGTTGGAATATATAAACATATGTTTAACATGCTAACAGCATCTAATGTCTATATTCTTGATTTAACCCCTAGGTTATGAACGTAAGTCAGAGGCATAATTTGCTGAGTATGATTGATAATTAGATGCTTATCAGATGGTGGGAATGTAAACTGATACAGCCATTATGGAGAACAGTATGGATATTCCTTTAAAAGCTAGGAATAAATCTACCATATGACCCAGTAATTCTACTATTTGGCACATGCCCTGAGAAAGCCACAATTCTAATAGACACACATACCCCAAAGTTCATTGCAGCACTGTTTACAATAGCCAGGACATGGAAGCAACCTAGATGTCCATCTACAGGTAAATGGATAAAGATGTAGTACATATATACAATGGAATATTACTCAGGCATAGAAAGACTGAATTCGAGTCAGTTCTAGTTAGGTGGATGAACCTAGAGCCTGTTATACAGAGTGAAGTAAGTCAGAAAGAGAAAAACAAATATTGCATATTAACTCATATATATGGAATCTAGAAAAATGGTATCGATGAACCTATTTGCAGGGAAGGGATGAAGATGCAGAAGTAGAGAATAGACTTGTAGAGACAGTTGGGGAAGGAGAGAGTGGAATGAATGGAGAAAGTAGCATCTCTTTCTCTCTCAGGTGAAAACTAGATAGCTGGTGAGAAGCTGCTACATAGCACAGGGAAGCCAGCCTGGTGCTCTGTGATGACTTAGATGGGTGCAATGTCGGGGGGTAGGGCACTCAAGAGGGAGAGTATATATGTGTAATTATGGCTGATTTGCACTATTGTATGGCAGAAACCAACACAACATTGTAAAGCAATTTTCCTCCAATTAAAAAAAATTTTTTTAAAGTATATAACAAATCCGTTAAGCATATGGCTCCCCCACCAAAAAAGATGCTTATCGTAGTTTCAATTGTCACACACACACACACACACACACACACACACACTCTTTCTGGGGATCAGGTTCTGTGATATAGTGACTTTTAAAATCTAAGGGCATAATTCTCTGTTATTATGCTTTATGACATCTCAGGAGTCTCTCTCTCTCTTTCTCTCTCTCTTTTCCCTTGTTTTCTGTGTTCACAGGAAACCACTGAACTTGTTGGGTTGTGGTGGTGACAGGGGTCAACAGGGATAATTCTTCAGTAGTTCTTACGGGTGATGCAGAAGCAGCCAAATACCTTTGACAGAATCACAGACCAGCATAATTTGTTTATTTCTTTAGAAACGTTTAAAAATATTATAGTTGATTTACAATACTATATTAGTTTCAGTATTTTAATAAATTATAATCCATTTAAAATTATTATGAAATCATGACTACATTCTCTGTGCTGTATAATATACCCTTGTTGCTTATTTATTTTATACATAGCAGTTTATGTCTATTAATCCCATACCACTATCTGGCTCCTTCCCCTCCTTCTCCCCACTGGAACTACTAACTTGTTTTCTGTATTTGTGAGTCTGTTTCTATTTTGTTATATTCGTCCATTTATTTTATATTTTAGATTTTACATATAAGTGATAATATATATCAAATATGGTATTTGTCTTATTTTACTAAGCATAATATACTTTAGATCCATCTACATTTTTGCAAATGACAGAATTTCATTATTTTTTATGTCTAGGAATATTTCATTGCATATATATGTATATATATATGCAGTATATATATATATGGTATATAAGATGTAGTATATATATATATCCATTCATATGTTGATGGACACTTAGGCTGCTTTCATATCTTGGTTATTGTAAATAATCCTGCATGTATCAATAAACATTGAGATGCATATATATCTTTTCAAATTACTGTTTTCATTTTCTTTGGCTATATATTCAGAAGTGAAATTGCTGAATCATATGGTAACTCTATTTTTAGTTCTTTGAGGAAATGCTGTACTACATACATTAGTGGCTGCACTAATTTACAATTTACATTCCCACCAACAGTGTATGAGGATTCCTCTTTTTCCACATTTTTGCCAGCATTTGTTATTTGTAGACAATTTGATAACAGACATTTTGACTGGTAAGAGGTGCTATCTCATTGTGGTTTTCATTTGCATTTCTCTGATGATTAATGATGTTGAGCATTTTTTCATGTGTCTGTTGGCCATCTCTATATCTTCTTTGAAAAAAATGTCTATTCAAGTCTTCAGCCCATTTAAACAATTAGGTGGTTTCATTTTTTGATATTGAGCTATTTATATGTTTTGAATATAAGCCCTTTATTGGTCATATAATTTGCAAATATTTTCACCCATTCAATAGGTTGTCTTTTCATTTTGTTGATGGTTTCCTTTGCTGTACAAAAGCTTTTAAGTTTAATTAGATCTTATTTGTTTATTATTGCTTTTGTTTCTTTTGCCTTAGGCTGCTGCTCCTGCTACTAAGTCACTTCAGTGGTATCGATTCTGTGCGATCCCATAGACGGCAGCCGACCAAGCTCCAACATCCCTGGGATTCTCCAGGCAAGAACACTGGAGTGGGTTGCCATTNTCGGGGCCGGGGGCGGGGGTGGGGTGGGGTGCGGAGTAGTCCCTGAAGTATGGCTCCCTTCCCCAGAAGAAGAAATTAAGAAAACCTAGTGTTTCCGCCTTTACCTGTGGAAAATTCAAAACTGCTACTTTTTTTTTTTTTCTCCTAGTTTGGTGCTCTGGTTGTCAGATGTCGGAAGGCAGTAGACAACATACTCTCCGTGGTTTTATATCCGTTCTGGAGTGCAGTGGTTAACACTGAACTTTGGTTCCTCTAACTCTTGCCTGGGTCGATAGAGTTAAGCTGGAGCTTTGCTTCGAAGGATAAATAAGGCACAGCCTCTCGACTGGACATAAATGGATCTGAAGACAGCAGTATTTAACGCAGCTCGAGATGGCAAGCTCCGGCTTCTCACCAAACTGTTGGCAAGCAAATCCAAAGAGGAGGTTTCCTCCTTGATCTCTGAAAAAACAAATGGGGCCACGCCACTCTTGATGGCCGCCAGGTATGGGCATCTTGACATGGTGGAATTCCTCCTAGAGCAGTGCAGTGCCTCCATAGAAGTAGGGGGCTCTGTCAATTTTGATGGGGAAACCATTGAGGGGGCTCCACCTTTGTGGGCCGCTTCTGCAGCAGGACATCTGAAGGTGGTTCAGTCTTTGTTAAATCACGGAGCGTCTGTCAACAACACGACTTTAACCAATTCCACGCCCCTTCGAGCTGCCTGTTTCGATGGCCATTTGGAAATAGTCAAGTACCTGGTAGAACACAAAGCTGATTTGGAAGTGTCAAACCGCCATGGGCATACGTGCTTGATGATCTCATGTTACAAAGGGCACAAAGAGATTGCTCAGTATTTACTTGAAAAGGGGGCAGATGTCAATAGGAAAAGTGTTAAAGGTGAGTTCATCTTCTTTTTAATTTTTTTAAGTGTTTGCCACTTATTTTCAGGAAGTGTGACGCATAATTTTAAGCAGTGGTGTTGAGTAAGCCAACATTGACAGGCCTGTTTTGATTAGGTGTCCCTTCCCAAAATCACTGTGTTAAGCAGCATTTTCTCTTTATTTGAAGTGACTTCCAATTCTTGGAAAGTGGGTTCCCCAAAGTTTAGTGGCAGTTGATCTGGGCGATTAGACTTGTGTTTACTTAAGAATATACTTTGATGTGATACATTATTCTAGGTTTTATTTTTTTTAGAACACCCTTGGAGTAGAAAACTACTATATTTAGTGAGTCATCGTTTTATTTTAGGTAGGCATTTCATTTGTTATTCCATCAGGGAAGACCAGGCCATACTGACTTGGAAGGATTAATATCATTGAAAAGAAGAAAATCTGTTTCCTTATTCCCTACTTATTGTGTGGCCAGTAGAAAATCCTTTTATTAAATATAGCAAGAGGGAAGTCAGATTTTTTTAAACTGCTACAGTGCTGAGAGCAAAACAAGGACTAGGTTAAGCAGATGTGGATTTGTTGACTAGCAACAGTGTAAATATCTTTGTCCAAAAGAGGAGCTCAGGTTTATGGTTGTATATACTTTTTTAGAACATTTTTTTAACTGTTAAAAACACTGCTATGATAGTATAATATTGATGCTTAATGTTATTTTCCTTACATATGTTTGTTTATACAAAGGAAAGTAATTCAGTCTAATATTAAAAAACTAAAATTTAAAGGAGCATACATACATGATAAAAAAGAATCATACAATACAAATTGGTTTGTAGTGTTTGCTATGAAAAATAAGTCTCACTACCTTTCATTTCTAGACCACCAACCACTATTTACAGTGTTTTGGTGTCCTCAAGATAGTCTATGGAAACAAAAGTATATTTGTCTGTATATCTCTCCCTCTTCCTTCTTTGTTACTTGATATATACTGTTCTTTCTTTTCTTTTTTTAATTTATCTTGGCTGTCATTCAACTCCAACACACATAACTACCTCATTCTGTTTCATGGCTACACAGTATTTCATTGTATGTGTGTGCATAATTTATCTAGTCTCTGTTGATAGGCAGTTAGGTCACATCCAGAAAAACAGTGCTGCTGTGAATGTTCTTGAACAAATGTGTGTCTTTGCACACTTCTATGAAGACAGCTCTGTTGTAAATACCTATAAGTGGATTTGCTGAATTAAAGTGAATGCTTATTTGTCATTGTGTTAGTGACTGACTGCCTCTCAGAGCAGCTAAACCTCAAAATTACAGGTCTCTACAAAGTTACTGGGTTTATTTACTGAAGTTAGTATAATCTTTTAAAAAAAGATTTGTCATAAAAATGATACAATCTCTTTGTGATTTTTTAAATAAAAATTTTTCCCACCAAGTATAAAAATCTCATAAAATTCTAGCACTTAGAGATAATCCTCCCAAAGATACTGAATTTTGCATTTAGATATATGTATGCAATTTTATTTTATATGCTCTTCTGTATCTGATTTTTGGCTTAATAAATGTTATCATTAATGGCATTAATTATAGCTCTGTAATTTCAATAGCTGCTTACTCTTCTGCTAATAAAGTTTTACATTGCTTTGCTTCTGGCTTCTCACTGTAAGAAATGTTTCTGTAAACATTCTTGTAGATCCATTGTTCCTGATTATCTTTGAGGTAGGTATTGAGTCAAAGGACAGGCATGACTTTTTTTTTTTCCTGAAACAGTCACCATTCTTTTAAAGAATGATTGTTTTGAAAGAACAAATTACTGCTTAATTGGCCATGTTAGTATTGGGAATGCTTTGAAATCATACTTAGAAGAGAAAGGGTTAAAAGAAATGGCTGCATGTTAGGCTTGTTGAATTTTTAGTTTGTTTCAGCTTTTTATTCATCAACCTAATGATGTACAGATTGTTGATAAGCTCATGTATTTAAATCAATTTGGAACATGTTTTAAACTCATGTCATTGGAGGGATGAGTACTGGTACTATGTCCCTTCTGTTTTTAGAAATTTTTTATGCTTCTAAAGGTATAATATTTGGGAGAACTGTACTGTAAATAGCCCATATTTTAGTTAGCATTTTTCCTTAGTAAACTGAACAATATTTAACTTGATTATTTGGTATTTAAGAAGACTGTTCCTTTAAACACAATCATCATACAGTTTTGTACTTGATGTATATGCTCTCTCTTGGCTAATTCTAGAGTTTTTTTTTTTTAATATACTTTTTTTTTAAGGTACATGTATTTTTTTATACCAAAAATTGTTTTATGTAGCTTCAATTTTATATACATATATATACACAAACATATATTATTATACATATATATATAATGTATCACTTTGTGTGCAGTATTTGAATTTTTGTATGGTGCCTTTAAATTTGACAGTGAGTCTTATTTAATGAATGTTGGGAGCAGATTAAAGTACATTTTTACCTCCCCCACTCTGATCCTGAAGCTTCCATTCTTTGATAATACTCTCTCATCTACTATTTAGATTTTTTCATTTTTTAATTTTATGGGTTTGGGGTAATAGGAAAACAGGAACCAATTGAAACTGAGGCAGGAGCACTGTAGAAAGATCTGGTAGAGCATCAAGAAAGGATTCTTTTCCCCCCACATTTTTTATCCTTATCCAAAAAATGGGAAAAACTGATAAGACTAGGGGTGAAATGGAATAATTTCTTAGGAAATTTTATTTTATATGTCAGTTGTTGGAAATAGTCTGAAGAAAGAAAATGCCAGTAGATTATGCTTGCTCTGCTAAAATGTAAAATTCATGTGACTTCTACCTTCCATTACTTTTTAACAGGCAGTTGGCATTTGAATATATTAGTTAACCTCTTTCCATTACTTTTTAACAGGCTGTTGGCATTTTGAACATGTTTTAACCTAAAGGTGGAATTCATTCATTAATTGAGAGTATTTATTGAGTTCCTTGAGTGTGCCAGGCTGTTAGGAAGGAAATGAAAACACACTCCACATTCTTACCTGAAAAATCCCATGGACAGAGGAGCCTGATGGGCTACAGTCCGTGGGGTCACAAGAGTCGGACATGACTTAGCGAAAACCACCAGCTTACAAAGATGAGTAAGACAAGATTCAGTCCTTTATTCCCTGCTCTTGAGGAGCTCATGGTTTGATTGGAGAGACAGTTCATAAGCAGATACTTAAACCATAATATGGTAAGTGCAGCAGTAGTGTTTTCTTGTCTTAGATTTTTGGAAATACTTTATCCCCAACTAACTCATTATCTGATGGGGCAGTGGATTCCCATGGCATTTAGAAAGAGGAGAAAAACTGATTTTATGTGCTTCTCCATTTAACATGCAGTTGATTTTTGAGACAGGAAAGTTGGTTGCTATTTAAACAGAGTCCCTAAATGAGAAGTGATTAGATAAGACCATCTTAGAGCCATCCACATTTATCTCAGTACTTCATAGTTATAGTCATTTTTGATTTTTTGACTTTAATTGGTCCTTTTTTATTTGAGTTTTTTGTTTTTGTTTTTTTGTTCTCTTCTTATTTGAGGTTTTTTGTTTGTTTGTTTTCAAATGCCAAAAACAAACAAAAGGCTTAGAGTAGGACTTTGCAGATCTATGAAAAACTTAAGTCCTTAATTCAGCTGAAAATTGAGCAGCTGAAAGTGATTGAGTGCTAGAGACCTATAGAATGGCTCTGAGTTGGAATTGGGGAGACTGGCCCCAGAGGACACACTATCCTTAGGCATGGGTCGATAACTTTTAATTATCCAGGATAATTAAACAAATTGGTAATCAGATAATTCCTGTACATTTTCTGTCGGCAAGGTATTACATTGTGGAGGCTTTGAAAAGACAGANTATCATCTGCATATCTGAAGTTATTGATATTTCTCCTGGCAATCTTGATTTCAGCTTGTGCTTCTTCCATCCCAGCATTTCTCATGATGTCCTCTGTATATAAGTTAAATAAGCAAGGTGACAATATACAGCCTTGATGTATAAAGCTTTAGGAGACTAATTAAAAAAATATTGCTATGATTTATGTCAAAAAGTGTTCTGCCTCTGTTCTCTTCTAGGAGTTTTATGGTTTCAGGACTTACATTTACATACTGAAAGTTTGTTTTATTTATTTTTTGGTATATGGTATGAGAAAATGTTCTGATTTTATTCTTTTACATGTAGCTGTCCCATTTCCCCAGAACCACTTATTGAAGAGACTGTCTTTTCTCCACTGTATGTTATTGCCTCCCTTGTTGTTGGTTATTTCTGAGTTCTCTATTTTGTTCTATTGGTCTATATGTCTGTTTTTGTGTCAGTATCATAATATTTTGATTGCTGTAGCTTTGTAGTATAGTTTGAAGTCAGGGAGCATAATATCTCCAACTTTATTCTTTTTTTCTCAAGATTTCTTTGGCAATTCAAGTCTTTCATGGCTCTATATAAATATTAATATTATTTGTTCTAGTTCTGTGAAAAGTGTCATGGGTATTTTGATAGGCATTGCATTAAATCTGTAGACTGCTTTGGGTTATATGGACATTTTGACAATACTAATTCTTCCAACCCAAGAACATGGGATATCTTTTCATTTCTATGTATCATTTTCAATTTCCTTCATCAGTGTTTTATGTTTTTAAGAGTATTTTATTCTTTTTGATGCAAATGTAATGGAGTTATGTTCTTAATTTCTCTTTCAGACAGTTTGTTATTAGTGTATAGAAAGGCAACAGATTGTTATATATTAATTTTGTATGCTAAAACTTTACTGAATTTATTTATTAGTTCTAACAGTTTTCTGATGGAGACTTTAGGGTTTTCTATACATAGTACTCTGTCATCTGCAAATAGTGACAGTTTTACTTCTCCCCTTCTAATTCAAACCAGCACAACTGGTGGAATCATAGGCAGAACCAGTGGAGATACCACAGACCAGCCTTGCCCAGGGCTTCTCTGACTGTGGTTTGCCATCCTGGCCAGGCAGGAAGAGGAGAGGGGGAGGGAAGGAGGGAAGGAGGGAG
>SJYV01008549.1:479781-634134 GCA_006410875.1 Neotragus pygmaeus
TTAGCTTGATGGCATTGGAAGTGGAGCTATGCCAGCCCCCTGGGCTCTCAGGCATACTTGTTTTTTCAGGCGCCAGTGTCCCCTGTTCTTATCCTGCTACTGAGCATTTTATAATTGGATAAGGAAGAGGTGTCCAAACTACTTATATATCCATGTAGATCAGAGTGACAGAGAAGGTCCCAGCAGGAGGGGACTTTGAAGATCATGGACCCAAATTATTCATTTTAAAGATGAAGGCACTGGGAGTCTGTAAGGAAAATTTTGACTCAAATGTTTACCAACATGGACAGGTCTGGGTCCTTTTGAGGACCCACCTGGGACAACTCTGTGAAGAGTTACCTGTTGGCATTCAACCTTGAAGAGAGGTGGACAAAGATTTCAGGAAACTTGGAAGATCATTGGAGGAGACATTTCTGGAGGCAGAGGAAGTTTAAAAAATCTGCCTAAATGACTACCTGTTTCATCCACAGGTGGGGCTGGTCAAGACAGCCGTAGGAGCCAGTGGGAGAGGCCAAGGAGTTCAGGGAAATAGCCCCTGGAGCCCAAAACTTCAGTTCCAGCTCTGCCACCTCCTTGTTGTGTGACTTTCGGTCAGTTGCTTGATTTTCTGAGGCTTGATTGCCTCCTCAGCTACATGGAGATAATAAAGCTCTTGTCAAAGGTTTCAAAGGGTTTCTGGGGGAAAAAATGAAAGGAAAGAAATGCAGGCAACTTCTAAATTGTCCATATTATATAAATAATTATTTGGGACTTGGACAGAGTTTGGTTACAGGGAGCTTTTTTTTTTTTTTTAATCTATTTTTATTTATTTGGTTGTACCAGGTTTTAGTTGAGGCATGTGGGATCTAGCTCTCTGATGAGGGATCAAACAGTGGCACCCTGCATTGGGAGCACAGTCTTAGCCACTGGACCACCAGGGAAGTCCCACATGAATTTTTTTTTAATCACTTCAGAAGGGAATTCTTGGATTCTTATGTGCTGGGCACTGAGTTAGACACTTCCCCCAATCACTGAATATGTTTAATGATCCTGCATCTGTCTTAGCAACCTGGAGGAATAAAATGCTTGATCTGCCCTGTCCTAGGCAGTACCCTCTGCCCTTGAGAATTTTGTCCAGAAGGATGTTACATCTGAGATTCCAGTGGAGCATGGCTGATGAATATGTTTCCTGAGATGATCACGTAGGAAAACAAGAATGAATTTGACAGATAACTTAATGTGCTCTTCAACATGTGGTTGGTTTTGCATTATATTAAATTTTCAAGCCCTGTGAAATAAGGGGTCCCTCTTATTTGGGTCCCTCTCCTTCCTCCCCACCCTTCCACACCCACATTCACTGAACAATAGAGATTGTCAGATATTCCCTCCCTTTCCTGACTCAGGAGTACACTGGAGAATTCCAGGAACATATTTAATCACTTAAAATTGGTCGGTGCCATCAATCTCTGGGGAACTGATACAAAAGCTGGGAATTATAACAAATGTTCTTCCGGAAGCACACTGCTGAAAAGATATCTCTTTTTAGGCTCAGGTTTGGTTTCAAATCCAAGGCTTTTAACATTTTAAGTTTATCTGAACTGATCTTGAATAAATGAATTGAAAGTGTTTTCTCTTCTTTCTTTGCCTATTGATAGCTTGTTTATTGAAACAGAAGAATGTTCCATTTAAAATTCATTTTCTTTTGAATTCTAGATAATAGAATCAGAAATTCTTAGTTTTGCTTAATCTGTAAGTAACAGGAGTGTTCTCTTATGATTCCACAAATCTTTACTGAGATATTTCTATATGCCAAGCAATTTGTTGGGAACTGGGATACAAGATTCATGGGTAGATGCTCAGCCATTCTTTCATTAATCTATTCATTAATTCAACAGGTATTTACTGAGTACCTCCTGCAGGTTTCAGGCACTGCGCTATGTGAAGGGGACACAGAGCTGAACGAGACAGAGATGATCCTTGCTTTCTTAGATCTTACAGTTTTTGCTGCTGCTGCTGCTAAGTCGCTTCAGTCGTGTCCGACTCTGTGCGACCCCACAGACGGCAGCCCACTGGGCTCCGCCATCCCTGGGATTCTCCAGGCAAGAACACTGGAGTGGGTTGCCATTTCCTTCTCCAATGCATGAAAGTGAAGCTCTAAAACATGGGCTGTGCCTTCTAGGAGCTCTCAGCTTGGTGGATGAAAATGACAGAGCCACAACACCTGCAAACTACTATGTAAGAGCTTTAGTAGAGCTGTGGAGCAGAGCACTCTGGAATGCCAAAGGGAGGATGGGAATGACGTTGGGGAAGGCTTCAGTTACAAATATTGAATGCGAGCGTTGGGTGTCTGAGGGGTGAGTATGAATTCCATCTCTACCTCTGGGTGCTCTGTGACGTTGGCCGCCCCTTGTCTTAGTGTCTTTTTCTTTATTAGTGAAATGAAGGTCGTTGTGTCATCTACCCCAGGCTTATCAAACTTGAACAAGGCCCTATTTGTAAAGCACTTAACACAGTGCCTCGGAGAAGGCAATGGCACCCCACTCCAGTACTTGTGCCTGGAAAATCCCACGGATGGAGGAGCCTGGTGGGCTACAGTCCATGGGGTCGCTAAGAGTCAGGCATGACTGAGCGACTTCACTTTCACTTTTCACTTTCATGCGTTGGAGAAGGAAATGGCAACCCACTCCAGCATTCTTGCCTGGAGCATCCCAGGGACAGGGGAGCCTGGTGGGCTGCCGTCTATGGGGTCGCACAGAGTCAGACACGACTGAAGCGACTTAGCCTAGCTTAGCTTAGCTGACACAGTGCCTGGAGGCTACCTCTCTTCTTCAACCCTCAGAGTTTATTCTAGACACATTCCTAGGAAGATGAAGACTCCTTTGGGTCTAAGATGTGGGGTGAGCTGGGGAAATAGGTCCATTTGGTCTTTGCTGCCATCCTGGTCTAGAAAGGTAATGCNTGGAGGCTACCTCTCTTCTTCAACCCTCAGAGTTTATTCTAGACACATTCCTAGGAAGATGAAGACTCCTTTGGGTCTAAGATGTGGGGTGAGCTGGGGAAATAGGTCCATTTGGTCTTTGCTGCCATCCTGGTCTAGAAAGGTAATGCCTGGCAAGAGGAAGAATACTGGGCTCAGGCTGAGTTCCACTTGTTGGCATAGGTCAGCATTTCTCCAAGTACGGTCTACATAGATAACTTTAGGTGGTGCGGAGGCCAACATTTTTATGTGTACTGCAAAGATACCATCTTTCCATTTACGGTAGTTCTATAATGCTTCCTTTAAAAATAAATTTATGTAAGTTAAAAAGACTGACTTGATTTAAAGGAGAACCCTAAGGACAAACCCTAAGGTATATGAACATGGTAAAACCACAAATGGTACTTTTCTGTGGAGCTCTGGGAAATACTGGCCTAGAACGAGGTTCTGAATACCAGTTCTCTGGTCCCAGTTAAGTGGAAGTTACAGCATTACATCCCAGAGAGTAGAGGCTTGACCCGAGACAGTGTTTTCTAAGGCCCTGCACGGTGCTTCAGGTTAGAACCCATCTTTGAGAGGCTGCTCTGTTGCTGCCTCACTCAGGATTATATGATCCTCTTTTGGTTATCTGCATTGTCTGTATCACTATCTAAAATTATCTTGTTTACTATCCTCCTCTGTGATTCTGAAATTCCAAACGCCCTGAAANTTGAGCATTACTTTACTAGCATGTGAGATGAGTGCAATTGTGTGATAGTTTGAGCATTCTTTGGCATTAAAAAATAAGTGAGTTATATTTTTATGTTAATCACTAATGGTTAAAAACATGTTGATGTCCTAGTTCCATAATTGTCCATGAGTGGAGTTAGGGCTAGAGGTTGCTCTCACAAAAGATGTTCCTCTAGGAAGAAAGCAGAGAGTGGAGAAAGGAGAGTGAGCACGTGTATTTCCTCACATATCTCACAACTATTTCAGTTTCAAACTGAATCAAGTAATCAAGGTCAGAATCGGTAGTCTCAGGAACTGTGTTGAGGAGATTGACCTTCAAGGTCTCTGCTTATTAATTCTCACAGGAAGAAGCAAAGTTATGTAATGCTTGACTAACCCTCTGAAAGTCAATATTACAGACACACGATTTTAATGAAAAGTATTTGGGTAGATTTTTAACCTTATAAATAAAAGATGCAATTTTTGTATTTGCTGTAAATCTGATCTGTTTCTATGGAAAATTGGGCCCTTGTATTTAAAAATCCAATCAGCAGAAAAGGAAATGGCGAGGTAATGATTTTGTGTCATTTGTCAGATCTGCATTTACTTTTGGCACAGTTGATGCTAAGAATCTCAGAAGTATTCTTCTTGTCTCTGAATCTGTCCTCACGTCACTGTCTGCTACTGTGTTTTCTGAAACTTTATGCATCCTTACAGTAAAATGGAAATATTAATCATCAGCTTTTTGGAATGGAGAGAGAAGGAGAGGGAAAAGATAGAGAGAAATAGCAAATGAAATTTGAATGTGAACAGAAGTAATTACACAGAAATGTATCATTAAAATTTTTCAAAACAGATCAGATTATAGCTGATCAGCTAAAATGAAATTTATGATGTAATAAACACAGCTTTTACCAGCAGAACTCAAATCATAGGGCCCAGGTTGACAATAAGGTTAAAAGTTGTTTAATCCAGTCACCCACCCTCACCACACATGAATCCCCTTTACCTCACCCACCCCTGCCCCAGACAGTGTGTGTGTCTGTTCAGTCATGTCAGTCATGTCCGCCTCTTTGAAACCCCATGAACTGTCTATCATCCACCAGGCTCCTCTGTCCATGGGATTTCCCAGGCAAGAATACTGAGGTGGGTTGCCATTTCCTCCTCTACGGGATCTCCTGACCCAGGGATCAGACCCACATCTCCTGCATTGGCAGGCAGATTCTTCATCACTGAGCCACTTGGGAAGTCCTGGGCAAGTGGAAGCCATTTTATGCCTAAACTGGGTAAAATTTTTCTCATGAAAGAAAAATTGCTTCTTCTTGAGGCAGCTATGAATCTTTGCACAACTGTATTAGAAAATACATTTTTATATTAATGTCAAATCTATTTCTCATGTGTTCTTTTATTCATTCATTCATTGGTGCCAGGCGCAGAATGTTACAGGACCGATAAATCAGATGTGGTCCACCCTCCCTGGGAATTTACAGTTTAGTAGGGCTAACACAGTTTGAAAATTAGAAATGGGATTGGTGCCCAAGAGAGAAGAATGAGTGTGTAGGAGCCAGCGATCAGGAGCTCACGGTGTAGAAGCTAGGGAAGGCCTCCCTGAGGAAGAGATACTTCCTGAAGGATGAGGAGGAGTTAGCAAGGCTCACGTCCTTCTTTCCCCTTGAGGCAGGAAGGATAGGCCTAAAGCCTTTTCAAATGACAGCCCTTCAGGTGCTTGAAGTCTTTTGTCTCTCTTTTCAGTCTTATTTTACTCCAGCACTTCCAAGTTTTGTTGTTACTCTTTTTTTGACAAGGCATTAAATATATTCACCATTTTATATTTTTTTATATTCACCATTTTAACATTATTCTTCATAAAATGTATCACCTAGAAACAAAAATTTCAGATGAAATCTGTGTAAAATGGGATTATCATTTCTTTAAGTTGTAATTCTGTTGTTGTAGCCTAATATATTCATTTCAAGAAGCACATTATTGACCCTCAGTGTCTTTATTAGCAATTAAAATCATTAATAAAATGTTTAATGTGTGTGAAGTCATATCTCTTCTATGTTTTTCCAGTAAGTGTTTTTAGACACTAGAATAGACTCTTACATTTATTGCTATTAAAGGTAATCACTTTATTAGGCCTCAGTTTTTCATATGAAAAAAATGGGAGCTCTTTTGGAATCTGATGTTGACTTTTACCTAACGTACGGTTTTTCCTGGTATGTGAGGTTTGGCCAGCATTTTCGCTATGAATTTTATTTAAATCCTGTTGCACAGGATACAGAAAGCAAGCATTTGGACTTCTTCTGATGACCTCAAGTGAGGTAGAAATGGGACGCTCGGTGAGGACAGTTAGCCCTATTCTCAATTTCTCAGTCTGTATAATTTTGAGAGTAAGGGATGATATTTGTTAAATGAATAATACTTTTTAAAACAGATAATACTTTATGCCTTAGCTTAGGCTGCTGTAGCTAGATACCATAAAATGACCAGTTTATGAACACCATAAATTTATTTTTCATAGATTTGGATGTTGGAAGTCCAAGATCAGGGTAGCAGCATGATTGGGTTCTGGTGAGAACTCTTCTGGTTTGCAAACTGCTGACATCTTGTTGTATCCTCCTGTGGTGGAAACAGGTGTGAGCAAGCTCTCTGGCCTCTTCTTTTTTTTTTTTTTAACTTTATTTTTATTTTATTTTACTTTACAATACTGTATTGGTTTTTCCATACATTGACATGAATCTGCCACAGGGGAATACGAGCTCCCAATCCTGAACCCCCCCTCTTACCTCCCATCCCATATCATCTCTGGATCATCCCCGTGCACCAGCCCCAAGCATCCTGTATCGAACATAGACTGGCGATTCGTTCCTTGCATGATAGTATACATGTTTCACTGCCATTCTCCCAAATCATCCCACCCTCTCCCTCAGAGTCCAAAAGTCCGTTTTATACATCTGTATCTCTTTTGCTGTCTTGCATACAGGGTCATCATTACCATCTTTCTAAATTCTATATATATGTGTCAGTATACTGTATTGGTATTTTTCTTTCTGACTTACTTCACTCTGTATAATTGGCTCCAGTTTCATCCATCTCATTAGAACTGATTCAAATGTATTCTTCTTAATGGCTGAGTAATACTCCATTGTGTATATGTACCACTGCTTTCTTATCCATTCATCTGCTGATGGACATCTAGGTTGTTTCCATGTCCTGGCTATTATAAACAGTGCTGCAATGAACATTGGGGTACATGTGTCTCTTTCAATTCTGGTTTCCTCATTCTTATAAGGGCCCTGATACAATTCATGGTGGGTTTCCCTCATGANTGATGGACATCTAGGTTGTTTCCATGTCCTGGCTATTATAAACAGTGCTGCAATGAACATTGGGGTACATGTGTCTCTTTCAATTCTGGTTTCCTCGGTGTGTATGCCCAGCAGTGGGATTGCTGGGTCATAAGGCAGTTCTATTTGCAATTTTTTAAGGAATCTCCACACTGTTTTCCATAGTGGCTGTACAAGTTTGCATTCCCACCAACAGTGTAAGAGGGTTCCCTTTTCTCCACATTCTCTCCAGCATTTATTGCTTGCAGACTTTTGGATCGCAGCCATTCTGACTGGTATTGAAGCAGTCAATAATACTTTAGTTGAACTAATTGGTCAAATTGTACCCAGCAGAACAGGGACTGCCAAAGTTGTCTGGGACTGTTTGTTCTATTGGCCCCTTACTTATGAGCCCTCTGCATGGCCCAGAGTCCTGCTTTGAATGTGGGTTCCCCTCTTAGCTCCCATGGCTCTCAGGTGGCTTACTTGTGAGCCTAAGCCTTTGTTCCTAGCTGAAGTGGAAATCCCTTGGACTAGATACCTGTTGTCCAAGTGCAGGCCCTGTGTTCTTCCCTCATATGCTCTTCTCCTTGGTCCCTGACTTGGAGACCACATTGGCTCCTGGCCCTGAATGTGGCATAAGTAAGAGATGTTGCTCACCTATGAACTCTTGATTCAAGTGGGTCCTTCTGGGCCTGCTGGTCCTGATCTCCCCAACATGTCAGGATGGCCTGAGACTAGCCTGGTGTTTGGTCCTGCCAGTTTCCATCTCTGATACTCAGGCCTAGTTCAGTCTTGGAGTCCTGATGGGACAGAGTTGAAGAGCCCTGGACCTGTTCTTCCAGAATATAGAGAACCCAACCCAGAACTTGAGTCTTGAAGGTTTTCCCAGGGAAAGTCAGAGGGCAACAGAGAGCAGGAAGTGAGTCCAGGGAGAGAAGGAAGAAGCAGGAAGTGGAAGGGAGTCACATTAATGGTATAGTGCCCAAGCTTATCCATGAGATGATGAGTAGCCACTCTAGCCACCATTAAAACACCAATAACATAGTGATTACTAAAAGCCCAGGCTTTGGAACCAGACAGACCTGAGCTTGAAATCTGGCTCTGTCGCTTGCTACCTTGGGCACGTTGCACCATCTTTCTGAGTTTGGGATCTCTCGCTTGTAAAATGGGGTCAGTAATGATACCTGCCTCTTAGGGCTGTTGAGAGCATTAAATGAGACAATGGATGTAAAGTGCTTAGCACAGTGCCTGGCATGCAGCTGGCAGTCAGTAAGATGGTGGCTATGATGAGAGACTTGTTCTTTGATCCCATCATTGGTGGCTGCTCAGGGTCATCAGCAGTATCTGATGAGGCATTGGGTTTTAAGGTATTTAGAAGCCTGGAGAGCATGATGTCGATATAGAAATAATTATTTTATTTCTCAGTTTTTGAAATTTGCTAACTGATGTGCTATTGAACATGGATTGGGCATCTGGCAAATAGTGCATGAAGGACTCCCACGACTAGGCTCCTAGTCTGATATTTTAATATGCAGTGGGATGGAAAGGCTCTTCCTATTGTCCTGGGGCCTTCTAGGACCATCAACATCGCTCAGTCCTTCCAGTTTAGCAAAGTAGGTTATAAGAGGAGAGGGTACATAGGACCAGGAGCTAAAGTTTTACCTGCTAGCCATTTCCCAGAGCCTGGGACTCAGGATGCCTGGGACTGAGTGAGCCAAGGAAGAGGTGACAAGGGACCTGGCAACAAGCCCTGATTTATGACCTGAGGCTCTAATTCCAGAAGCCACATCATTAGTTCCTTTGGGAAAGAGCTTTAGCCAGATGAACTGTCCTTCCAGCTGCAGGACTGAGTCCCAGGCCTGCTCCCAAGGGCAATGGTGTTTTTCGCACCCTTAAGGGAAAGAAAACCTGGAGAGCAAATCCTGGGATGAGGTCAGGACGGGAATCAACCCTTTCAATGGCCAGATGAATATCTGAAACAAAATGCCAGGCCCTTAACTGTGGAAAAGGGTGATAGAACTCATAACAAGATGATCTTACTGTCAGCTAGACAAAATGGAGTCCATAAGAAGGGGCAATGGTCCTTCACTTTGTATTCCACCCTTATCTTACAACTCCTACAGACGCCACAGGGGCTGATTCTGCTCAGCCGTATTTTAGATCTTTCCCAACATCCCAGCTGACATGGAGCCATCTTAGTAGAATCTTGGGATGTCCTGTATGGCCACATCTTTCACAGGTGGTAGGTTTTACAAACACCTACATTCTCCCCTTCTTTTTGGCAGAACTGGGTGGGTAGCAATATACAAAGTGGACCACTCTACTAGATCCAGCGATGAACCATGTTTGGGCTCATTCAAACATGATGATCCCATTCTCACTTGCTAACAGTTGGTTTAGCAGTGGTCATGTGGTCTTGCTCCCACCAATGAGACTTGTGGCAAAGTCTTCTGGAATCTTCTGGAAAGAGTTTTGTCTTTGATGAGAGGCATGAGAGGAGAAACTCTAGTCTCTCTTTTCTTTCTTTTCTATGTCATTCAGTGAGGATGTGGTATTTGGAGCTGTGGCCACCATCTGGTTACCATGAGGAGAGAGCAACGAAACACTTCAGAGAAGCTGACCCAGAGCCGTGAAATTGTTGAGCAACTGATCTAACCCTGCATCTGCCAACTTGCCAATTTCTGTTAAAGCATTAAAAGTCCTTACTGTTTAAGCAACTTTTAGTCAGATATGTTGTTATACATGTATATGTATCCCAAAGCATTTTAACATACATACATCATGGATACACATATTGTATAAATAGTACCTCTTCTCATTTGAGCTTCTCTCTTTCCTCTCTGTTCCCTGCCTTAACCCAAGAGACTCAGACTTGGTTGCCTGTAGGAGCCATATAGAAAGGTGAAACAGGCCCTGTGTAAGAGAAGCAAATTGGAGAGTGAGGAGTTTTAATAAAGTGGCTGGGGTCGGTTAACCAGCTCTAGCTGGTAGTGGCCATCAGCAATTCTAGCATGATGTGGTAAGATGATTTTGTTTTTCAAGAGAAATCAGAAAACTATATTTTTATGTCTAACTTCACAATTTTATATGCACATTTAAATTTTAAAGAAAGGTACTGCAGATGGTGACTGCAGCCATGAAATGAAAAGATGCTTACTCCTTGGGAGAAAAGTTATGACCAACCTAGATAGCATATTCAAAAGCAGAGACATTACTTTGCCAACTAAGGTCTGTCTAGTCAAGGCTATGGTTTTTCCAGTAGTCATGTATGGATGTGAGAGTTGGACTGTGAAGAAGGCTGAGTGCCAAAGAATTGATGCTTTTGAACTGTGGTGTTGGAGAAGACTCTTGAGAGTCCCTTGGACTGCAAGGAGTTCCAAACTAATCCATTCTGAAGGAGATCAGCCCTGGGATTTCTTTGGAAGGAATGATGCTAAAGCTGAAACTCCAGTACTTTGGCGACCTGATGCAAAGAGTTGTCTTGTTGGAAAAGACTCTGATGCTGGGAGGGATTGGGGGCAGGAGGAGAAGGGGATGACAGAGGATGAGATGGCTGGATGGCATCACGGACTTGATGGACGTGAGTCTGAGTGAACTCTGAGAGATGGTGATGGACAGGGAGGCCTGGCGTGCTGTGATTCATGGGGTCGCAGAGTTGGACACGACGGATCAACTGAACTGGACTGAACTGCATGGACTAAACCAACACATCTGAGAACTTAGTCTAGAGGTCACACATTGTGTCCTGGCTTTAGCCCCAAAATTATATCTCTTCCTTGGTTTGATCTCAAGTGTGGGTTGTGAGTGACTGCTTTTGGATTTTGCTGTTGGATGGGGTTGTGTTTGTGGCTTGGAATATACAGAGATGGGAGCTAGAGGATGGGGGAAGTGACAGCAAATGCCATAATTGTTGTCTGCCATCAACGCACTACATCTGCAAGACTGCAAACCTTTGCCCTGCAGGATGAACTTCCTCTTTTTATACTGCTTGTGATTTTACTAAAAGGGTCACTGTCATTCTCTCTACTAAGTCCCATTACCAGAGACCCCCTTCTCTTATCCACACATCACTATGGTTCAGGCTGTAAGGATGGCAGTGAGGAGAATCTATCCTACCAAACAGTCAAGAGGCTAATAAGGTTAGGGAGTTGGATGCAACCTCCTAGGAAGTTGCCATCCTATATGATGTCATTAGTGCTGTGGAGACACAGATTTTATCTGGGAGTAAGCCTCCTCAGTCCCATTTAGCCCAGTAAGTTCTCAGTTCTTTTTAGGAAAAACATATCCCATGGAAAATCCAAAGACATTGTCTGCAGAAAGAGGCTTGCATTGAAGTATCATTCCTCTTCCCTGCTAAGAGCATTTTGAGGGTGGGTGGATGTGTTCAAACACATTCTCCAAGCAAAGGTTATGGACATTTTAGACCCTTGCTAAACTAACCTGGGGACTCTCCTCCCCCAAGGCAAGTCCAGAGTCCTTGGGTCCCTGCGTGACCTAAGTCTACAGGCTATAAAATTGAAAATCTTTGTGTTTTTCTTTAGGTCATCAAATTTGAAAGTTTCCAGGGCGCCTCTGTTGAAAGGCATCAGAGAAGAGCTAGCATGGATTTCATGTGGTGCATTGTACACAGCCCAATGATGCCCTTCAGCGACAGGAGAGGATGAGTCACTACCAGCTTTGGGGATTGAGAAGAAATGTCAATGAAGCCATAAATAATAGGTGCTGTACTGACACCTAAGAAGGTTGAGGGCAGGAATTAGTTGGCAGGGAAGAAAACGGTGTGTGGGGGAGGTTAGCTAGAGTCCTACAGAGCTTCTGCAGCTCACTCCCATCTGACTGGAGAGCCAAGAAAAAAGGAAATTTCTTTCATTTTAAAGGAAAAATATGGGTGTGTTGGAGAGAGGGGTCCTTCTTCAAGGTCAGAGAGGCGGACTTAATGTCTTCTAGAATTCCCTTCGTTATGGCCGAGAGGGCTGGCAGTCAGAAACCAATGAATTTAAATACACCTTCAAGCATTTTGCAGAAAAGCAGAGTCCTTGGCCACTTCCAGGCAGACTAACATGCAGAAGTGCTAAGGGATGCTAGAGTGGGTTTCGGTTCCTGCCATCAAGACAGTAAGGGGTTCTGAAGGCATTTCCTACCCTCTGCATAAGAAACAAGCCATGAGGTTAAAGAGCTGGGGGGTGTGCTTCTACAGAAGTTCTCATCAAATGCTTTACTGGTGATTCATTCTGGGAGGACCAGCAAAGGATGAACATGAAGAAAATGACCAAGTGCTTCCCCATCTGAGAGTTGTTTCAACTGCTTGTCAGTCTCAATCAGAACCATCTCAGTGAGGGCAGCTTTAGAAGCCTATAGACAGTCTAAGGGGAAAGTAGGTGACATTACTCCTATTGCTTTCACTATATTGGATGTTTCTGCACCATCAACCAATATGTGTAGACTGAGGGGTTATGGGCCAAGGTGAGAACAATAACAACAGAAGCCATCATAGGTTGAGTTCTCTAAAAGCTGGTACAGAGACAGGGTTGGTGTTAGGGACCAATACCTGTAGAAGGGAGATGGACCAACACCTTGGGATTGGGCAGTGGGAGAGGTAGAACTCTGATGTTCATTTGTGTTGTTCTCCTGCAGTGTGTCCAAAAAAAACCCAGCCTTTATCAGTTTTTGGACATGGGCTGCCAGGGAAAGGCACAAGTTTGGGCAAGGTGGTTCTCTGTAGCTAACACAGTCCTGCTTGAGCTGATAACATTCACAGTAGTGGGCATGGCAAGTCTTTCCATGAAGTGAGAAATGAAGCAGTACATTTCTGTGTCCTTCAAAAAATCCAAATCTCAAATCCAGTGAAGGTCCTCTTAAGACAGCCTCTCAGAACCCTAAGCTGCCTCTGTGCTTACTCAGTCATATACAACTCTTTGTAACCCCATGGACTGTAGCCCACCAGGCTCTCCTCTGTCCATGGGAATTCTCCAGACAAGAATACTGGAGTGGGTTGCCATGCCCTCCTTCAGGGGATCTTTCCAATCCAGGAATCAAACCCAGGTCTTCCACATTGCAAGCAGATTCTTTACCATCTGAACCACCAGGGAAGCCCAAGAATACTGGAGTGGGTAGCCTATCCCTTCTCCAGGGGATTTTCCCAACCCAGGAATTGAGCTAGGGTCTCCCGCATTGCTGGCAGATTCTTTACCAGCTGAGCTACAAGGGAAGNCTTTACCATCTGAACCACCAGGGAAGCCCAAGAATACTGGAGTGGGTAGCCTATCCCTTCTCCAGGGGATTTTCCCAACCCAGGAATTGAGCTAGGGTCTCCCGCATTGCTGGCAGATTCTTTACCAGCTGAGCTACAAGGGAAGCCCCCAACCTGCCTCTGGAGCAAGGCAATTGGAGGAAACAACTGAAATGTCCATGACAGAGATCAGACCACGGCGACAACTCAGGGTTTGGATTCAGATAGACTTGGACTCAAAATCCACACTAATACTTACTAGCTATGTGACTCTGGGCAACTGCTGAGTTCCATGACCTGCTCTATAAAATGGGGATCCTAATATTTGTTGGTCCTGGGCCTGTGTGTCTTCAGATCCATGCCTTTTCCTCCCTCCCCTGTTCTATGTCTCAGGAACTGATTTCTGCAAACTGTTATTTCCATGCTTCTGTGGCAGCTAGCTTCTAGCTGGGTTTGGCCAATGGTGAGAGATCTGAGGGCAAGAAGAAGGGGCTAGCCAGGGCATTGGCCCCTTCCCTTCAGCTTCAGGTGGTGTCTCTGGCAGCAGCTGCATCTCCCTAGAGGGATCTAGTATCACACTTTCTGGGCAATGCATATAGGGCTTAAATTTTTTTTTAATTATTTTGAAAATTTTTTATATTTTTGGGGTGTGCTGGGTCTTTGTTGTTGCCTGTGGGCTTTGTCTAGTTTCTGTGAGTTGGAGCTACTCTATAGTTGCGGTGCATGGGCTTCTCATTGTGGTGGCTNAGGGCTTAAATTTTTTTTTAATTATTTTGAAAATTTTTTATATTTTTGGGGTGTGCTGGGTCTTTGTTGTTGCCTGTGGGCTTTGTCTAGTTTCTGTGAGTTGGAGCTACTCTATAGTTGCGGTGCATGGGCTTCTCATTGTGGTGGCTTCTCTGGTTGCAGAAAGCAGGCTCCAGAGCATGCTGGCTTCAGTAGTTGTGGCTTTACAGCTTAGTTGCCTTGTGGCATGTGGACTCTTCCTGGACTAGGGATTGAATCTGTGTTCCCTGCATTGACAGGTGAATTCTTAACCAGTGGACCACCAGGGAAGTCTGTGTATAGGTTTCTTAATAATGTTGATGAGCCAGTGCTTTCCTTAATGAAGATTATTTCACTCGATTAACCATCATTAGAGGAGCCTGGCAGGCTACAGTCCATGGGGTCCTAAGAGTCAGACATAACTTAGCGACTAAACAACACCACCACATGTAGAGAATGGGATATGGGATGGGAGTTTTAATTAGGACGTGGAAAAGCAGACATCAAAGTATGTCAATGTTTCCTGAACTGCAATGATCCCAATGAGTAATTAAAGTAAGGGAAGGAGGGTTGCAGGGTGTCAGATAGTGGTCGTGAGGCAGAGGAGGGGACCCTATAGTATAGGTGTTTGAACAGTTGTTGAAGTCAATGTTGCTAGCATTATTACAACTCTGCAAAGAACCCTCAAGGACATTTGAAATTGGCATTCAAAGCTGGTCAAAATAGAGCTTCAATCTGCTTTTATTACTCCCTCTCTTAAATCTTATAATGGTTTAGATGGTGGCTCCCCAAAGATATGTCCAAATTCTAGTGTCAGGCAACTATGCATGTGATCTTATCTGAAAAATGAGGTCTTTGAAGATGTTAATTAAGTTAAGAATTTCAAGGTAAGATTATCCTGGATTTAGAGTGAGCCCTGAACCCAATGTCTTTTTAAGGCAAGGAAGAGAAGATTGAGACCCAGGGAAGATGGCCACAGGAAGACAGAGGCAAAGATATGGGAACTTTGCTGCCAGAAGCCAAGGAATGTGGAGCTACCAGAAGCTGAAAGAGGCAAAGCCCTAGAGCTTCCAGAGAGTATATGGTCCTGCTGACACCTGGATTCCAGACTTCCAGCCTTCAGAACTATGAGAGAATAGATTTCTATTGTTCCAAGACAGTCTGTGGTAGTTTCTTATGGCAGCCCTAGGAAACTAATACAGACCCGCAAATTTCAGCTATATTGTGTAAGTAAGTTATTTCCTGAAAGCATAACTCTTTGCTGGCCTCAGGTCTTTGATCATGTTATATTGGATACACATCATTTCTATATAATGCATGCAAATTTAACTATTTATTTGGCAAAAAAAAATAAGGCTAATTGGTAGAGAGAGGCAGAAAGTAAGAGTGAACTAATAGGTAAGCTCTTGGGGCAGCTCTGCCCCTTTCCACATGTGAAGCGGTGAGCGCCGTTCTGGAGAATGTGGGAGGTGTGGCAGTGTCTGCTTCTCATCTCTCCCGTGGACCTCACACCATGTGATTTAAGAATTCATATGTAAGAATTTAAGAATTCATATTTTTCATCCAATGTAGCACTTTATTTTTTAAAATTAATTAATTTATTTTAATTGGAGGCTAATTACGATATTGTAGTGACTTTTGCCATACATTGACATGAATCAGCCATGGATGTACATGTGTTCCCCATCCTGAACCACCTTCCCACCTCCCTCCCCATCCCATTGCTCAGGGTCACCCCAGCACACCAGCTTTGAGCACCCTGTCTCATGCATTGAACCTGGACTGGTGATCTGTTTCATATATGATAATATACATGTTTCAATGCTTTTCTCTCAAATCATCCCACCCTTGCCTTCTCCTACAGAATCCAAAAGTCTGTTCTTTCCATCTGTGTCTCTTTTGCTGTCTCACATATAGGGTNTATTTTATTCTTTTCATTGCAATGGTGAATGGAATTGTTTCCTTAATTTCTCTTTCTGTTTTTTCATTGCTAGTGTATAGGAATGCAAGGGGTTTCAGTGTGTTAATTTTATATCCTGAAACTTTACTATAGTCATTGCTTAAATCTAGTAATTTTCTGATGGAGTCTTTAGAATTTTCTTTGTAGAGGATCATGTCATCTGCAAACAGTGAGAGTTTTACTTCTTGTTTTCTAATCTAGATTCTTTTTATTTCTTTTTCTTCTCTGATTGCTGTGGCTAAAACTTCCAAAACTATGTTGAATAGTAGTGGTGAGAGTGGGCACCCTTGTCTTGTTCCTGACTTTAGGTGAAATGCTTTCAACTTTTCACCATTGAGGATAATGTTTGCTGTGGGTTTCTCATACATGGCTTTTATGATGTTGAGGTATGTTCCTTTTATGCCTGCTTTCTGCATGGTTTTTATCATAAATGGATGTTTAATTTTGTCAAAGGCTTTCTCTGCATCTATTGAGAAAATCATGTGGTTTTTATATTTAATTTGTTAATGTCATGTATCACATTGATTGATTTGCAAATACTGAAGAATCCTTGCATCCCTGGGATAAAGCCCACTTGGTCATGGTGTATGATCTTTTTAATGTGTTGTTGGATTCTGATTGCTAGAATTTTGTTAAGGATTTTTGCATCTATATTCATCAGTGATATTGGCCTGTAGTTCTCTTTTTTTGTGGTGTCTTTGTCAGGTTTTGGTATTAGGGTGATGGTGGCCTCATAGAATGAGTTTGGAAGTTTACCTTCCTCTGCAATTTTCTGAAAGAGTTTCAGTAGGATAGGTGTTAGCTCTTCTCTAAATTTTTGGTAGAATTCAGCTGTGAAGCTGACTGGTCCTGGGCTTTTGTTTGCTGGAAAATTTCTGATTACAGTTTTGATTTCCATGCTTGCGATGGGTCTGTTAAGATTTTCTATTTCTCCCTGGTTCACTTTTGGAAAGTTATACTTTTCTAAGAATTTGTCCATTTCTTGCAAGTTTTTCATTTTATTTGCATGTAGTTGCTGATAGTAGTTTCTTATGATCCTTTGTATTTCTGTGTTGTCTGTTGTGATTACTCCATTTTCATTTCTAATTTTGTTGATTTGATTCTTCTCCCTTTTTTCTTGATGAATCTGGCTAATGGTTTGTCTATTTTATTTATCTTCTCAAAGAGCTAGCTTTTAGCTTTGTTGATTTTTGCTATGGTCTCTTTTGTTTCTTTTTTACTTATTTCTGCCCTAATTTTTATGATTTCTTTCCTTCTACTAACCCTAATGTTCTTCATTTCTTCTTTTTCTAGTTTCTTTAAGTGTAGAGTTAGGTTATTTATTTGATTTGTCTCTTGTTTCTTGAGGTAAGCTTGTATTGCTATGAACCTTCCCCTTAGCACTGCTTTTACTGAATCTCAAAGGTTTTGGATTGTTTTGTTTTCATTTTCTTTCATTTCTATGCACATTTTGATTTCTCTTTTGGTTTATTCTGTGATTTGTTGGTTGTTCAGAAGTGTGTTGTTTAGCCTCCATATGTTTGTATTTTTAATAGTTTTTTTTTTACCGCAGTTGACATCTAATTTTACAGCATTGTGATCAAGAAAGAGACTTGATTTCAGTTTTTTGAATTTACCAAGGCTAGACTTATGGCCCAGGATGTGATCTATCCTGGAGAAGGTTCTATGAGCACTTGAGAAAAAGTTGAAATTCATTGTTTTGGGGTGAAATGTCCTATAGATATTAATTAGGTCTAACTGGTCCATTGTATCATTTAAAGTTTGTGTTTCCTTGTTAATTTTCCAATATAACACTTTAAAGGAAACTCACAGATTCATCAAATGTTCAACTGAAGCCAATAGTAAATGACTTCAAGATTAGAGGAAACACTGGCTCTACTGGATTTCTTGAGAGATGGTATGTCATTCTCCAGAAGGATTCCTACTGAAGGGATTTTCAAGGAATGTTGACTATCATCTTGATATTTTGCATCAAATCATGCTTTATGCACTGATTTTAGAACCCAAATGCTGAATAAGATTTGATTCCTTTAAATTCACTTTGCTAAGAATTTTCTGGCATGCTTCAACAGTGGCTCGGCTGGTAAAGAATCCGCCTGCAATTTGGGAGACTTGGGTTTGATTCCTGGGTTGGGAAGATCCCCTGGAAAAGGAAAAGGCTTCCCACTCCAGTATTCTGGTCTAGAGAATTCCATAGACTGTATAGTTCATGAGGTTGCAAAGAATTAGACACAACTGAGTGACTTTCACTTTTGCTTTCAACATACCACTTTTTCCAAATAATTCTCCCTTTATTCCCTCATCTGTGCTGAATTTCTAGTTTCTTAAAATTCCCATAACATTTCCCTCCATCTCCTTGATGTATCTTCACTTGTAGGAATTTGTGCTTATATCAGGCTCCCTTGTGGCTCAGCTGGTAAAGAATTTGCCTGCAATGCAGGAGACCTGGGTTTGATTCTTTGGTTGGGAAGATCCCTGGAGAAGGGAAAGGCTACCCACTCCAGTATTCTGGCCTGGAGAATTCCATGGACTGTATAGCCCATGGCGTAGCAAAGATTCAGACACAACTGTGTAAGTTTCACTTTCACTTTTCAGGCTCCCTTACAGGAGCTCCTTAGGATTGGAATCTACATATCTTTGAATCCTTTGATAGAGATGGATGAACAGATGTATGTATGATGGATGGATAGACTGATGAATATATAGATCCAGAGAAAACTCAAATGGGAACTAATAGCCAAAGCAAAGAGAACCTTTTTACAGTAAGGTGAAGGTTGGTACACAAATTGGGACTCAAATGGACAAGTGACTTCATACCCTAGCATATAGCTGGTTTTCTTTCTTAGCTGACTTAAAATAAGACTAGGCATTTGGCACCCCTTTAAATTACTGGTACTTGGATATGTCTCTATTATAACAGGTTCTCAAAGAACTTTTCCCCATACCTCCCAGTCTAAATGAGTTCCCATCTCCTCTCTTGTATGCTATCACAGCATCCTTTTTTTTTCCTTCATAGCAATTGTCATAGTTTGAAACTGTATTTGTATTTTTTGACTTTTTGTCTAATATCTTTTATACCCTACTGGATGACATTACACTCAAGAAAGGTAGGAGTCATGTCTGTTTTCCTAACCCTAGTGATTTGGTGTCTAGCTCAATGCCTAACATATACTATTATGGTTAACAATGTTTGCTATTGATTGACTGTGTGTTATATGTCANATCTTTTATACCCTACTGGATGACATTACACTCAAGAAAGGTAGGAGTCATGTCTGTTTTCCTAACCCTAGTGATTTGGTGTCTAGCTCAATGCCTAACATATACTATTATGGTTAACAATGTTTGCTATTGATTGACTGTGTGTTATATGTCAGACACTGTTCAAAAGTGCTTTATACAAATCATCTCCTTTCATCTTCACAGCAACTCTATGAGCAGAAACTATTACTATTCCCATCTTATAGATGAGGAAACTAAGATACAGCAAAGCTAACTTCCCCAAAGTCTCATAGCTAGGAAGTTGCAGAAATGAGATTTAAACCGAGCCATGCTGGTCCCAAAGTCAGAACCAGTCACTAAATATTTATTGGGTAAATGAATGAACCATGATAAATATTCCTATATATGGTGGGACTTTGGGATTCAGAACTGGGAGAACATTTATACATTTTCTGGGCTGACCCTGTGGAAATATCTTCTACAGCAACTCTGAGAATTAGTTCTCCAGATCCTTCTGAAATGCTTCTGGTACTGGGGACTCACTAACTTTTTCAGTGGGGCTACTCTTAACTATTGGGATGTTCTTCCTTACACAAAGCTGAAATTCACTTCTCTGGAACTTCTACCTGTGGATATTTGTTCTGCCTTAAGTAATTTAAAAGAATTTTAGTCCCTCCCACATAGCTCTGATAGGAATTTTGAATTAGATGACAGCTTCTGACCCAGCAATAGCTCCAGCTTCTCCTTAAACCATAGGGTATTCAGTACTGGTATCGCTATTAAACTGTGGTGCCCATGTCTGGATACAAGGCCTCCAATGCATGCCAAGCACAGGGTGGGATTATTCATCTTTTGTATTCCTGGGGATTGGTGTGCTGCTTGTTAAACTGAAATTCGGTGATTTCATAGCAGTAATAAAAATCTCTTTATTTTATAGTTGAAAAATTACCAAACAGTTTTACATGTTCAATTTCAATTGATTTTCTCTGCAATGTGATACTTGATTTCTGTTATATTTTGAATCAAAGGTTTAAGGGTATTAGTGCGACAAAGAATGTGAAAGGTACTCTGAGGTCGAAAGAGAATGAGTGGCTTACCAAGTGTCAAGCTAGTAATAAAATTAATATCCCCTTTAAAATTATACTTTTTGGAAACTTTGTCCTTCTTATCATGATCTTTCATAAACCTGGTGTATTTCCCCTCTTTTGGTTCTTTTGAACATGTTAATTGTGGTCAAAATTGTATTGGCGATGAACCTCCTTTAACTGGAGCTGTGGGAACGATAATTAGAGGAATCTGGCACAGGGATATTGTGCCCACACAGTTGTGACATCTACTGAATATTAGTCTAAATGTTTCCTCAGGCAATGTAATATCTAGGCTTATACTTCTGTGTCACCCACAGACTGCATAGGCATCAGGTAGAATTTCAGCCATAAAACTTTGAAGAGTTCTACCAACCAAATCATTTCTGAACATAGCAATACTGCTTCAGTAGGATCCAAGATCATTACTTTCAAGACTAAAACACTGCCAGAAATATACAAATTTTCAACACTGATTACCAACTCCATGTGGGAAATTCCCAAGACCATTTGTCCAAAGCCTACTCATTTTTCATGCCTCCCTCAACTTCTGTCTGCTCTGACTAGTCTTTCTCAATCCTCTGAACTAGAGTGAAACTTTCTCTCCCATGTACTACCCTAGTACTTTGTATCACTCCAGTTAAAGGTATCCAAGTCCGCCTTATATTGTGTATGGTTTCCTGTTTCACTCAGCAATCAGTATTGCGTTTTATTTTTGCCCTCCATTTATTATTATTGTTAGCCACGTGCCAAGCCAAGAACATGACTTGTCCTGCCATTTCCCCTTTTATTTCATTTACTCTTTGCAGTGACCCTATGAGATAAATGTTTAGGACACCATATTATAGATGAGGAAACTGAAGTTTGAACACTGTCCTTTTCCTAAGATTTCATAGTAAGTTTATGCCAGAGATGAGCTTTTGAGTTCCTAAAGGAGAGGAACAGAGTTATGATTCTTTATTCCTCCCAGTCCCCAGCATAGTGTTTTGTATATAGTAGGTGTTTAATGATTTTTCTTTCTGTTGCTTATTGCACAGACCCAGAAACCATCACAGCATGTGGTACCATCACAGCATGTGGTACCAGAGAATCAAAGCCAGCTGGGTATGTAAGGCATTGGATGAGGTGAAATCAGTCCTTACATTTGCACTGAGATATTATGATAGGAACTCTCTGCTACTTTTCAACATGTGACCACAGGAGACACTGAAAATAAAGGGCAGTGGTCTACAGTTTTGATTTCAGTCTTGGGTGGAATAAAAGGCAGAAAATTCTTACTATCTTAGTTAGCCTGAGAATCCTTTCTAAGAAGAGATTCACCTTGGTAAGGGAAAAAAAAAATAACCTTGACAAGTCCTCTTACAATAGAAACTGGATATGTAGCATAACTGTGCCTGAGCAAAGAGGAAGGGCATATTCGTTGCTCTGGGAAGGGAGTAGGACGTACGAGACAGAGACAGAGAAGGGGTGGGAGAACCAGCAAGATACTGAATCAGCTGTGCTGGGTTGTGCATGATATAACTACCCTCCATAACTGTGTGATGTCTAGTCAATTCTTGGAAGCTAGCAAATGATTTGTATAGTTTTCTCTTGGAAAATGGGGGAAAGACTGCCTTGGGACACGGGAGTGGAATGGTAGCAGTGAATCAAACAATAAGATTCTAAGCACCAGGAAACAGCCAAGATCTTGAGGATGGTTTAAGGCTGGGAGTTCAAGGCAATGTCACTGAGATCTCAAAAGTTTTTGGGTCAAGCGTCTGTCATTTGGTAATGTAGCCACAAGTGGTCACGTGACTAATTTGAATTCAATTGGAATTCAATTCAACTGTAAACACAGTTTTTAAGGACTAACCCAACGCCAGGCACTGTGCCAGCCTGGACATCTTCTGTGGACTAACAGGAAGAAATTGTAAAATTGACCTCTGGGAGTGCTTCCCTCAGTTGTTCTGCCGAGAATTCTCTCAGTTCTGCTGGTTGCTCATTGGTTCCTAAGATAATTTACCCAGATGATTCTTCTAAGAGAAAGGACCTCAGTCTGGGAGCTTTCTGTCCCTCACTTTTCCCCATCAAAATGTGTCAATTGACGAGAAGCCAAAGGATTTCTTTGAGAGTGTTCTGAGCTTAGACGTAGGGGGCCTATGACAAAATCTCTGCTCCAGAGCTTTCTAGCTGTTTGACTCAGGGCAGAGCATTTCACTCTGGGGAGTTGTATGCACTTTAACTTGTCTCTCTATAATGATTTTTACCTATCTGTCACCCCATACACTCTGAGTGTATGCAAGCAGCGTTATCTTCTCTGTATCTTTAGCCCCCCTTATATATAGTTCTTGATGGTCAGTAATGTTTGTTGTAGAAATGAATTAATGAATGAGCACATAAGTCCTTGCTACTTCTGTGAAGCTTGAGTGAGCTAATGAATATGAAAGAAGTTTTAAAGAACCCCATTATTTGCTTGTTTATTAGAAATCTCATAACAGATAGCTGCCACATTTGAAATTATAAAGCTAAACCAATTTATTTAAGGCAATAATATTTGAGAGTGAGCTTTATGGGTTACCTCTGCTTGGGGGCTACTTGTGTCTATGCATGTGGATTTATGGGAAAAGTATATTTTAGGAAAGGAATTTAATTAACTCAGTAATTAGGGACAGCAGTGATGGGCAAGTGGAAAAAGAGATTTTTGGACAAGGAGCAGGCTTTCTTGGTTTCTTCAAACAGGAAATAAAATCTGCCAGCTTCAATTGTCTCCACAAATGCCATTACTATAGCATCTTTTCTAAGACTCCTGGAAAAATGCAGTATAGTTGTGACAGGCTATGTCTTTAACTCACTCTCCATTTAAAGTGAAGCAAAAGAAGCTCCAAACAAATGACCAAGCCACATAGTGGCTGTGGGAATTAGTGATCATCATGGGCTGGGAACCATACAAATTACGTTTTTTCTTTGGGTTTCATGCAAAAAAACTTCTCACATTTCAAACTGTGACTGTTTTGCACAAGTGATTTTTTTTTTTTTTTCCTGGAGCACCATGAATGATTTATGACGTTCTGACGCCGCATCCCACAAGATTACATAAAGAAGAGAGAAAAACAAGAGATTGAGCCAAACTTTAAAAAAAGAATATTTTTTAAAAGTAGATGTCATCTTGGCTTCAGTCAGATAACATTTTTTACTCACTGAAAGTGCTTGCTCATTCCAAAATGCACCCTATTTATGCAAGATCACCCCACCAATTTCCTCTCACTGTGACCAGCACACTGCCATCAAGTTTATGTTTGGTTCCCAGCACTGTCCTGTAATGTCCATTTGCCCCCATTCCTCCCTTTCTTCCTCAAAGTGAACTTGGAAGTTGGGCTATGTAAAAAGCCTCATTAGGTTGGTAGATGATTCTACAAAAACACTGATGGGAATAATATCTACCCAGCTTGTCAGTTTCTTAATTTTGAGCTAATAGAATTTCAGAGTTTGCAGGGGACTGGGATCATCTATTTCTCCCTGTTATGTGACAGATAAAGAAACTGATGACAAGAGAGATGAAGTGACTTCCCTGAGGCCACACAGTGAGAGGAGCTCAAGCAGAGCGATGGTACAATTCAACCTCGGGGTAGCGTGGTCTGTGCATATTGACCAAAAACTCTCATCTCCTTACTCAAGTTGTAACACTGGATATTACTTTTAAACTACAGGGAATTTGGAATCCCTGTTGCTGACTAGCTTATGAAGCCAGTTGAGGGTTGGGTAGCAGGCTGGGTGGGGTGGGATGGCCCATTAGAGTGGACAGAAGTGGCCAGATCATGGGGATGAGAGCTTGTTTGAAACCTGAGGTCTGGTCAGTGGGTCTCTATACAGTATCCAGTTTGAGGGGTAGGTGTAAGATGATCACCTGCATTTGAGACCAATGTGAGGAGCTAAGGTATGAGAGAGGGCAAGACAGTTGAAATGAGTGGTCAGGGTGTGGGCTATGATGGAGTATTAGGGCCACCAGGTGGGACAAAGGCCAACCACCAACTTACGGGAGCAGGATTGAATCATAACAAGTTTAAAGGCAAGGACAGAACAGTATGTGGACTATGACTCCACATATACATAAATCTGTCTAGACCAGTGGAATGGAGGGTACCAGACATATATTTTCCTGGTTAAGAGCATGGATTTATGAGTCAAAAATCCTGAATCTGCTTTTTGACTCTGCCTATTATCAGCTGTATGGTTCTGGGCAAGTCACTTAACTCCTCTATGCCTTAGTTTTCCCAACAATAGAATAAAACCTACTTTATCAATTTGCTGTTCTAAGATAATGTATATAAAACACTTAGCACAGTGTCTGGCACATAGTAAAAGTATGAAAAATGGTTGCTATATATTTTTTAGACTTGTTCTTTGAAATAAGGTAAACCTGGAGTTGAAACCTAGCTCTGTCACTTGTTAACTGTGTGCTCTTGGGCAAGGCACAAATTCTCCGAGCCTCAGTTTCCAATCTATAAAATGGGGATAATAATTTGCCACATTGTGGGGATGTTGTAAAAAAATCAACTGAAGTAAGATAAGTGACTCAGCCCAGTGGATTCAAAGAAAGGTAGTTCTAGGGAACTGGAAGGAGCAGGATGAAGTTAAAAAGTCAGGTGACAGAGGCAGAGAAGTGAAAGAAGCATGCTCATAAAAATGTTGACAGTGATTTTTATTTTCTTCTTTGTTAGCATCTGTGCTACTTGAAAAAAATTGTGTTTACAGTTAGCCTGTTGATTGAAAAGAAAAGAATGGCTAGTAAATAGAAAACTTTAAATGAACAAAAATAAAAGCTACTGCATGCTTTACAATGTTCTAGTGCTCATGTTAAGTAGATAAAGCCAAAGAAAGACAAGTTTAGGCTGCAACAGATATAGGCTTACGTCTAGAGAGTCCTCTCTTAGGTGGAAACCACTGTAGCTGTTTTGGATCAAAATAACCTCTTTTTTCCTCCCCAAATCACCTTATCAAGTTAAGTATTTAGAGGTTGTAGACATGATCATAGACAGTAGCAGAGAGATCCTGACTTTAGTCAATTTGTGTACTGATTTGCAGAATTTTAGAACTGGAAATAATTTCAACCTTGCTAAGAGGCAAGTTTTTGATGACTTTCTCCCTGTCTTAGGTCTTGAAGAGGGGTTTAAGAACCCTCTGAGATGGCTGCTGCAGTGGTATTGCTGCCAAATGATGCTTACTCTCCATCACTCCTTTTAGTTTTGAACTCTGAACTGCATTACCCTCATTCCAGTAACATCACTTTCTCTTAAAGATGTAGTTTGTTTAGAACAAATAAATGAATTCAACTTTTCAGGATGGAAAAATATTGTACAGAAATTATTAGAGAATAGTGTATTGAATTTCTATACACTAATCATGAATTATCTGGAAGAGAAATTTTTAAAAATCCCATTTACAATTGCACCAAAAAGAACAAAGCACCTAGGAATAAACCTAACCAAAAAGGTAAAAGACTTATATTCTAAAAACTGTAAGACACTGATGAAAGAAACTAAAGATTATACAAACAAATGGAAAGATACATCATGCTCCTGGATTGGAGGAATTAATATTGTTACAGTGGCCATACCATCCAGGGAAATCTACAAATTCAGTGCAATCCTTATCCAAATACCAAAAATATTTTGCACAGAACTATGCCAAGTAATTTAAAAATCTGTATAGAAACACAAAAGACCCTGCATGCCAAAGCAATCTTGAGAAAGAACATAGCTAGAGGTATCATGCTCCCTGATTTCAAACTATGCAACAAAGCTACAATAATCAAAATATAATGGTACTGGCACAAAAACAGATGCAGTGATCAATGGAACAGAATAGAGAGCCCAGAAACAAACCCATGCTTATATGGGAAGTTAATTCACAACAAAGATGACAAAAATAAACAATGGGGAAAATACAGCCTCTTTAGTAAGTGATGCTGAGAAAACTGGATTGCTACATGCAAAAGAAGCAAACAGAGCTACTTTCTCACACCACAAACAAAAGTAACCTCAAAATGAATTAAAGACTTAAACATAAGACCCCAAACCATAAAATTTCTAAAAGAAAACATAAGCAGGCTGTTCTTTTGTATCAGTCATAGCAATATTGTTTTGGATCTGTCTCCTCAGGCAAGGGAAACGAAAACAAAAATAAGCAAATGGGACCTCATTAAACTAAAAAGTTTTTGGACAGTGAAGGAAATGGTCAACAAAATAAAAAGGCAGCTTACTGAGTGGGAAAAGATATTTGCAAAAGATATCTCTGATAAGGAGTTAATATCCAATATATATAAACAGCTTATGCAACTGAATCGGAGAAGGCAATGGCACCCCACTCCAGTACTCTTGCCTGGAAAATCCCATGGATGGAGGAGTCTGGAAGGCTACAGTCCATGCAGTCACTAAGAGTCGGACACGAGTGACTTCACTTTCACTTTTCACTTTCATGCATTGGAGAAGGAAATGGCAACCCACTCCAGTGATCTTGCCTGGAGAATCCCAGGGATGGGGGAGCCTGTTGGGCTGCCATCTATGGGGTTGCACAGAGTTGGAAATGACGGAAGCAACTTAGCAGCAGCAGCAGCAGCCGCAGCAGCATGCAACTCAATACCAAAACAAACAACCCAATTTTAAAACAGGCAGAGGAACAGAACATACATTACTTCAAAGAAGAGATACTGATGGCCAACAGATTCATGAAAAGATGCTTAGCATCACTGATCATCAGGGAAATGCTACAAAATGAAAACAGATTCAGATACAGAGAAAAAATGGGTGCTGTTGCAGAGGAGAGGGACGTGGGAGGGGAGAAATAGGTGAAGNGAGACATGAGTTTGGTCCCTGGTCCAGGAAGATTCCACATGCCACAGGGCAACTAAGTCCATGAGACCCAACTACTGAGCCCATTTGCTGCAACTGCTGAAGCCCGTGTGCCTAGAGCCCTTGCTCTGCAACAGGAGAAGCCATAGTAGGGAGAAGCCCAAGCACCACAAGGAAGAGGAGCCCCTGCTTGCCACAACTGGAGAAAAGCCTATGCGGCAGTGGAGACCCAGCACAGCCGAAAACAAATAAATAATTTTAAATAAAGAAAATGTGAATGAAACACAACAAAACAAATTGCTAAAAAAAAAAAAAATCCTCTCGTGTTATTAATATACTAATGTGTCCCAGGAAGAGAGCTATGGTATAAACTTATTTGAGAAAGGAACCCTCTTGTACCCAAGGGACCCATGTTCTGTGCAACCAACCACTGGAGATGTTGATCTAAATACTACCCAGTGTAAGCTTGAGTCATTGAACAGAGCTGGTCAAAGATGCTATGGGCTGCCTTAACAGTAATGAGTTGCTGTCCCTGGAGGAGAGCAAATGGGTCCAGTGATCCTTTGGCAGGGAGACTGTGCAGGCTTTTGCATTGGTTGGGGTAGAGGATGGGCCAGGAGATCTTTTAGGGCCCTCACAACTTCAAGATTGGATGAATCTGTGATTCTTACTTGGGGCGCTCTATGTAGAGAAAACAGACATCAGAAGAATCTGGCAGGGGTTGGGTGTCAGCTGAGAGCTCGAGGAGGCCTCACGGCTTTCATGACGATAGGCTGATATACTTGCCAGAAACAATGGGCCAACTGAGGTCTTGAGAGGAGTAGTGATGTGCCCAAGGCCACTTAGTGAAAGAGCTAGTGGCAGAATGGGAGTTCTGTCCCCAGGCGCCGGCTCTCACCGGAGAACGTGAGCGGGAGCTGCAGCTTCACGAGGGCAATGTCGTGCTCTCTGGGGTGTGTGGCGTTCGGCTCAAGGATGAAGATCTTGGCCACAGGCAGGGATGGGAAGCTGCCCAGTCTGTCTGAGCCAGCCCTCACCTTCCAGTTGGGCACATCGATATGCTTCCTGGGGGCAGAGACAGTGCGGTTCAGGTCTGAGCCAAGCATGAAGAGGTTTTGCCAAAGCCTAGGTCTCCGGTGCCCTGGGGTGCTACATGTCCCTGCCTTGGAGGGAAATGATGGTGAGGGGTGCTGGAGAAGGGGCCATCTGAGGAATCACCTACTGCAGGTCAGATTCTAAAGGGGGACTTGATTCTTCTCTCTGGTGAAACCTGCCGGAAGAAACTTATAACTGGAGGGCTGGGGAGTGGGCTATACCCAGTGCCTGAGCTCTGGGTCCTGACCCTCTATCCTCTAGTGCATTTTACTGGTCTTGTTACTCATGTGGTACTTGCACTGTGGTCAGTTCTACTGTATACAGTAAGTCTACATATGAACCTTCAAATTGAAGACTCTCAAAGATGGGAATGTGTGTTTGCATGTCCAATCATGTAAGTTCATTAATGTGTCTGACGTTATTTGTAAAAGTTGGGTACCTAGGCTAACTTTGTTGAAGTTAATGAACCAGTTGGACTTACAATCGTATTCTTGGAATGGCACACATTCATATGTAGGGAATTTACTGTACTTGTCTTCTTCCTGACACCAGACACAGCTGAGTGCACATGGGAAAAGTTTAAAGCTTTTATCAGATTCTCTAAAAAGGTTAAAAATCACTGGCCTACACTCTGTGCTCCTCTGAGGCAGTTATGGCGTCTACTGCATGAAGGCACACGGTACCTAGTAGGTGCTCATAGATGGTGAATGAATGAACAGGTGAATGAATGAAGGTGAAGAGGACCTGGAATGGTCCTTCTCCAGAGGTATGGCAGCCCTCTCTGCTGGCTGGTAACAGAATACTTTTTTTTTTTAACTTCTGGGTATAATGAAGGAGTGGCATGGACCTAGGATTTGGAGCCACTTCTTGAAAGACCGGCGGAAAGGGAGGGAGTTCTCAAGCCTCCCTTGGAGTCCTCAGAGGCAGATGGGAAGTGCTTTTGTGCAATGAGTGATGTAGGGGAGAGTAAGGACACGGGGTCTTTGCTGGCTTCCCCACCCCCACCCCTGCCACCTAAAGGGAAGAAGTCAGGCCTGGTGACTGGTACCCTCTGCTAAGACCCCCAAGGCCTAACAAAGGATGTCATGTCCAGTGTCTCATTAGGCAGCCACACCCTGGTACATGGTCTTCAGGGGGCAGGGAAGGGCTGGAGGGCATCAGACAACAGATTGGAGACAGAGGTTCCTCCGCGGCTCTGACCCCAGGGGCTCCCCGCGTGCGCCTTACCAGAAGCAGTGGGCAGCCGTGAGGATCCAGTGTGGGTCTAGGATGCTCCCTCCACAGATGTGTTGTTTGTTGTACTGGATGCTGACCTGCCAAGGCCAAGAATCCACAGAGGCCTCCTTCCCACCCACCACCCGAGGGGCCTTCACGCTCTGTCCGCAGTCTGGACTCAGAGGGAAGGAGGAAGAAAGAAGGAGTCAGGCTCTTGGGGACTGGGGTTGTCCCCCTTAGAGCTCCCAGCCTATCCTGAGCAGGGTTCTTAGGACTGGGAATAGGGGTGGGGGTAGAGGACCAGGCCAATTTTGAATTAGTCAGCAGGAGATGCTTAGTGTTCCAGACTTTCCCCCAATCTCCATCTCCTTTTTTTAGCTTTGGATGGAGTTTATACTGGGAATATAGATGTGTCCATTGTGCTGGAATTCATGACCTTGAAACTAAACGTGGACCCAAAGTCCTGCCCAGAGGGGTGTCCCCAGCTGCTCCCACTGAGTAACAGTGAACAGATGCTCACAGGCTGCTTTGGGATTGGAGAGTGGGAAGAAAGTTCCAGAAATGGATCTTCCCATCCCAAACACACCTTTCTCCAAGTCCCTTCCCCTGCTCAGAGAGTCTCCCGATTTGACATCCTATTCCCTCTTTCACATCCCACTCTCCTGGCTCTCGCGTCTGACTTGCGAACTCTTGTAAAAAAATCTCCGGTTCCACCTCTCTGCCCTGTTTCCAGCCTCTCCAATCCTTCTGGCAGTCACTGCCACAGTGATGGTTCTAAGGGGGAAAGGCCACCACCCTCTCTGGGTTTGTGCCTGGAAGGGGCTTGTGAAAGACTTTCTAATTTCAAACATTGCTTTCTACACATCCCTCACTCCCGCACGCAAAGCTCCTTAGCATCCCTCTCTGTCTGTAGGGGAAGAGTTTAAACTCCTGCTCCTGGCAGCCTCCTGATATAAAATCGCTGTCTAGCCAAATCGATCTGCTGGTAGCTCCCTGAAAAGCCTTTCTGTTTTTGCTCCAGGAAGTCCCTGTCCCTGAGATCCTGTCTCCTCTCATGTTTATCTAAATCACTGTTCATTCGGCTGGGAAGAGAACACTGGCCAAGACAGAGAGACAGACCTGGTCCCTGCCCTCTTAGAGCCTACAGTTCATTCTGTGATGTTTAGCCTGAGCATTTTCTCCAGGTTGCCTGATCCCTGGGGATTTTCCTCTCCTGGCATTTTCACAGCCTGCCTGTATGTTGGCCAGCTTTCCTTGTTGTCATAGTTCAGTCCTGTCTTCTCAACGAGACTGAAGCCTCCTCTAGGGAGGATCTGTGGCTTAAGCCTTGTTCTGACTTCAGTGCTGCTTAGCTCAGCACATCAGGTGCTCAGACCTCATCAGTAACTTGGGATCACATGATAATGGGTAAAAGTCTTAACATCCAACAGGGATGCATCAGTCAGTTCAGTTGCTCAGTCATGTCCGGCTCTCTGCGACTCCGTGGACTGCAGCACGCCAGGCTTCCTGTCCATCACCAACTCCCGGAGCTTGCTCAAACTCTTGTCCATTGCGTCAGTGATGCCATCCCACCATCTCACCCTCTGTCATCCCCTTCTCCTGCCTTCAATCTTTCCCAGCATCAGGGTCTTTTCCAGTGAGTCAGTTCTTCGCATCAGGTGGACAAAGTGTTGAGTTTCACCTTCAGCATCAGCCCTTCCAACGAACATTCAGGACTGACTTCCTTTTGGATGAACTGGTTTGCTCTTCTTGCAGTCCAAGGGACTCTTGAGAGTCTTCTCCAACAACACAGTTCAAAAGCACCAATTCTTTGGCGCTCAGTTTTCTTCATGGAGAAGGAAACGGCAACCCACTCCAGTACTTTTGCCTGGAGAATCCCATGGACGCAGGAGCCTGGTAGGCTGCAGTCCGTGGGGTCGGTAAGAGTCAGACACGACTGAGCGACTTCACTTTCACTTTTCACTTTCATGCATTGGAGAAGGAAATGGCAACCCACTCCAGGGCTCTTGCCTGGAGAATCCCAGGGATGGGGGAGCCTGGTGGGCTGCCTCTATGGGGTCACACAGAGTCAGACACAACTGAAGCGACTTAGCAGACTTAGTAGCAGCTTTCTTCATAGTCCAACTCTCACATTCATACGTGACTACTGGAAAAACCATAGCTTTGACTAGACGGACCTTTGTTGGTAAAGTAATGTTTCTGCTTTTTAATATGCTGTCTAAGTTGGTCATAGCTTTTCTTCTAAGGAGCAAGCCAATATCATGGCTGCAATCACCATCTGCAGTGATTTTGGAGCCCAAGAAAATAAAGTCTGTCAGTGTTTCCATTGTTTCCCCATCTATTTGCCACGAAGTGATAGGACCAGATGCCATGATTTTGGTTTTTTGAAGGTTGAGTTTTAAGCCAGCTTTTTCACTCCCCTCTTTCACTTTCATCAAGAGGTTCTTCAGTTTCTCTTTGCTTTCTGCCATAAGGGTGGTGTCATTTGCATGTCTGAGGCTATTGATATTTCTCCTGGCAATATTGATTCCAGCCTGTGCTTCATCCATCCCAGCATTTCTCATGACGTACTCTGCATATAAGTTAAATAAGCAGGGTGACAATATACAGCCTTGAATTACTCCTTTCCCAATTTGGAACCAGTCCATTGTTCCAGGCATGCACACTACTAAACTGCAGGGAGGCATCCACACTGCTAAACTGCAAAGGCAGCGAGCGTGACCTTCCTCCTCTCAGGTGGTCCAGTTTCTGGCCATCTGCCAGGCTCGGCTTGGTTCTCCATGAGGCTGGTGGGATGAGTGGGACCTCAGAGCTTGTTTTTCCTTCTGATCGTCTCTCAGAACTAGGGGCTCTCCTGGATTCTGTTGGGCTGTTGGACTAAAGGGCTTCTTGGGAAGATGAACTTCAGGAAGATCAAGTGAATTACCCACGGTCACACTGGAAGCCAGTGGGACGGGTGCTGTCCAGATCTCCTGATGTCCTCCGCTGCCCTCCTGGCCCCGTGCTGCTCACTCTGGAACATGTTAGTTGAGACTATGGCTCAGTTTGGCACTTCCTCCATGTGGCCTCACACCTCTCTCTTTGCTCAGCCATTAGCTCCTGAGGACAGAGGCCAATTCTCTTACGTATCTTCTTCTTCCAGCTAGCATCCGACAGTGATGACGCATCTTAACTGTTCCATGAATCTTTGCTAAACGGAATAAGCAGATGAGATTATGTGGGCCCTGGCCAGGGGTGAGAGCAGGTAGAGGCTCAGTTCTGCCCTTTCTGGTTTTCCTACTCTCTCTTGGATCTCTGCCCACAACAAGTGTGGAGATATGGGTGCACAGTGGGAGGGAGTTCTGCTTGAAGGAGTGTTCACCTACAAGCCCAAGGTCCAAGGAGTAATGTCTGGACAGAATAGAGTGACATTTGGAGTCTGAGTGATTTAAGAATGAGGATGAAGGTCTTCTTTCCTGCTTATTGCTGGTCCAGGACCCAAACCCTCAGAGATGGGGCGTACTCACCAAGGCACTGCAGGGAAACCAGGGAACCTGAGAGACAGGGGCTGGAAAGGAGACACAGGCGTCCTGTGGTTTTTGCTTGTCTTTTGGCTGGGAGGCAGGAACTCGGGTCTCCTGGCACTATTGATTCCAGTTCCCTCCCAGCACTCGGGAAATATGAAGCCTTGCCTGGTGGGGCCTGTATAGACACCGAGCTGTGCTGAACTTAGTTGTTCAATCGTGTCTGACTCTGTGACTCCATGGTCTATACCCTCCAGCCTCCTCTGTCCATCGGATTCTCCAGGCAAGAACACCGAGGTGGGTTGCCATGCCCTCCTCCAGGGGATCTTCCCAACCCAGGGATCGAACACAAGTCTCCTGCATTGCAGGTGGATTCTTTACTGTCTGAGCCACCAGAGAAGCCCAAGAATACCGGAGTGGGTAGCCTATCCCTTCTCCAGGGGATTTTCCCAACCCAGGAATCTCACCAGGATCTCCTGCATTGCAGGTGGATTCTTTATCAGCTGAGCCACCAGGGAAGCCCCATATAGATACCATACTTCCACCCAGTTCAGTGCAACTGAACGCAATTGGATTCCACACCCCTGCTGATATGCATCTGCTATGTGCTGGGCCCTGCCTGAGTCACAGCCCACCCTGGGGCTCTTGGCAGCCTGAGATGGAAGAGAGCAGAGGGTGGACCAGTGTCTGAGGCACTGCAGGCTCTTCTAACAGAAGAGGAATGGGATTTTAGTGAAACTCCAGGCAAACAATCATTCTGCTCCTACTGCTGCTGCTAAGTCGCTTCATTCTGCTCCTTGTCCTCTCCTTTTTGAGATTTACTCTTTGATGAATAAGCAGCTCTCAACAACCTCCCTGCATGCTAAGGAGACATCATTCTCTCTGTGGGGTGACAGTGTTCCTGTAGCTGTCGGGCTTTGGCACGGGTGGTGGGCATGAGAACAGGACAGTNAAAAAAACAAAAAAACAAAACCTCTCCAAAACACTCAATAACTGCAGGTTTGAGAATGCACATGATGATAAGCTAGTGATACACTAATGGTGCTTCAGGGGGTTAGGCACTGTACACGCCCAGAATCCTTCTAATTTGGGAAATCATGCCTTCTTTTTTTTCTTTCCTCCTCACTTCCTCCTTATCTCCTTTAATTTGGCTTGGTTTTCTCTTCCATTAATAGAAGCCAAAGTACAGGAATATAAGGTATAGATCCCAGGCACAAGGTACATAATGCATATTAATATTTAAGTGAGATTCCCTATATTCCTGGATGTGAGATAATATTTTCTTAGCCCATGTCTCAAAGTAGAAGAAGCATACTGGACTGATGCAACTTTGATTGATTAAAGACAGAATAGTTGCACTGAGGGTAGTAATTATCCAATAACTAATCATTTTGACTAATCGTTATTTATATTTAACAAAAGTTTGGAAGTTTGGAGACATAAAGGCCAGTCCTGTGTCTGTCTTATATTCACAAGGTATCCTTGGACAAGTCTTTTCACCCTGGGTCTCAGATGTTCTCTTTGTACAACAAAGAAGTTGAATCTTTTCCTACTGAACAATTTTCATCGAGCAAAAATCCTACACACAACTCCAATAAAAAAACAAAGCAGGTTGAAGTGGAGCCCTTCTGGGTGAAGAGCCCATATCTTGTCTAGAGTTTTTCTAACTTGGGATACTATTTGTCTTCTTAAAAAACTTNCATCGAGCAAAAATCCTACACACAACTCCAATAAAAAAACAAAGCAGGTTGAAGTGGAGCCCTTCTGGGTGAAGAGCCCATATCTTGTCTAGAGTTTTTCTAACTTGGGATACTATTTGTCTCCTTAAAAAACTTCTTATGGACTTTTAAGATACTCTCTGGCACCAAGGAAAAAAACCCTCTGTCCTCAATGAGTGAAAGTGTTATTCACTTCAGTTGTGTCCCACTCTTTATGAATCCACAGACTGTAGCCCGCCAGACTTCTCTGTCCATGGGATTCTCCAAGCAAGAATACTGGAGAAGGGTTGCCATGCCCTTCTCCAGGGGATATTCCTGACTCAGGGATCAAACCCAGGTCTTCTGCATTGCAGGCAGATTCTTTATCATCTGAGCCACCAGGTTAAGCCCTCGCTGGTCTTAATTAAATGATACATCTGCCCTTAACAGTTTAGAAATCTTCTGGATCCCAGCGAGAAAGGGAATAGATCTAAGATGGAATTCCAAAGGGGCTGTTGAAGAAAACATCTTATCTATCATTTTTGGACTGCTTTCTCTGAAGGAAACACTGTGCTTAGTGTCTTGCAAAGGCCAGCTCATTTAATCCTAACGATCTCACTCAAAAGTAGCTACTATTATTATTCCCATTTTACAGTTGAGGAAACTGAGACTTAGAGAGGTTGACTAAGTGGCCTCGGGTTACAGAGTTAGGATCTAAACTGGTCTGTCTGTCTCCAGAGCTCATGGTCTTAACCATTTATCCAGCTTCCAGCTGCTGAGGTCAAAGGGATATGCTACAGGCTTGAGGATGGCTGCTCTATTTTATTATCTTGCTCACTGCTTAAAACCAGTAATTGTAAATTGCTTAGAAGTAGTTGCCAGATGTAATTTTTGTTAATGGATCTGTGTAAACTTGCATGTTATGAACATTAATAATTCACACCTTGAATGAGGTTGTTCATTGGCACACCCTCTTCACCAACAGTGAGACCTCCAGAAGAACTGTGATTCGTGTACTCTTGCAGACAGACTGTAGGATGCTTCGTAGACAACCCAGTTGTCCTTGAACTGGACAGGAAAGGCTGCTTTTTCTCTTGGCTGCCACCTTAGCTGTCTCCTGTCACTGTCCAAGTTCAGGAGCTCCTCCTCGTTTAGTCATCCAATCAGCTTGGAGTCCAGCTCCTGGCTGGCCAGGCACCTGTTAATCAGGATGACTTAAACCAAGAGCTAAGCCAACAGCCATCTTTATACGTTAAATGATGCAGACAGCCCGAGAAACATGTTGGCTCTGCACTGTCCTTCTGACTCATCATCCTCTGTATGACTTGACCCTCCTGTTCCCCTCACCCACTTCTGGGGTGTTTTTCAGTTTTCAAAGCATTGTAAATTCCATTATCTCATTTGATTCCCAAGTCACCTCTAGGAGCTAGATAATTCTGGCCCCAGTTTCCAGATGAAGAAACCAAGATGCAGTGGGTTTGCATGAATCAACTCAAATCATGTGGCTAATAATTTGCAGAACAATGACTCAAATCCAGGCTTTTGGTCTCCAAATAATATGTCCTAACTTTGATGTAGTCTATGGAATTTAAAAGTCTCTCTCTTTTTTCTTCCCTAGTTTGTCCTCCGACTTCATAAGCTTCAGTCTTTCCATTCATGATCCCATTACAGTGGCTGATAACTTTGGATCCTGGTTATTACTCCTTCTGGACAAAATAGTGACTCCATTTGTTTTTCAGTTTGCTCCTTCATTTTATCAGGCTCCTCCATCCATGGAATTTTCCAGGCAAGAGTATTGAAATAGGTTGCCATTTCCTTCTCCAGGGGATCTTCCCAACCCAGGGATCAAACCTGGGTCTCCCCTATTGCAGGCAGATGCTTTACCATCTGAGCTACCAGGGAAGTCATCATTTTATCATCCATTCACAAACATTTACTACATATCTACTGTGCACCCGGCACTGGGTTCAGGGTTGGGGTTACCAGGAAGAACAAGAGGCCATTCTGAGCTCCACCATGTTGGATGCCATTGATTAGGTTCTTCTTTTTCCTTCATTGCCTGCTTCTCCTTCATCCATGCCTTTGATGTTGGTCCAAAACAAACAGAAAAGCACAGGAGGGGAGCCTGAGCTGAGAATGCATATCTAGAGTACTGTCGAGGGTGAAGCTGAAGTATAGCCTGGGGGTGGGAGGGCAGGTCACTGCTCATACTTTGTGCTCTAAGCTCTGAAAGGAATGAGACTGCTTAGGGAGAAGCCACAGAGCAGAGGTGCCTGCAGGCTGGATCTGGGGCTCAGATGCTTGTGAGAGGCCTACAATGAGTTTTAGAAAAAATTGAATTAGTCACTGACATTTAAAAATAAAAAAGTACATAAAAACCTAGGTTTCTGGCTTCTCTTTAATGATGAAAGGAGTGTGTGCTGTGCTCTGTGACTGTGAAAATCGCTCAGTTGTGTCCAGTTCTTTGCAACTCCATAGACTCTACAGTCCATGGAATTCTCCAGGCCAGAATACTGGAGTGGGTAGACATTCCCTTCTACAGGGGATCTTCCCACCCCAGGGATTGAACATAGGTCTCCTGTATTGCAGGTGGATTCTTTACCAGCTGAGCCACCAGGGAAACCCATTTTTTTTTTTTAAAGTACATAAAAATCTAGGTTTCTGGCTTCTCTTTAATGATGGAAGGAGTGTGTTAGCTGTGCTCAGTGGGTATCCAACTCTTTGTGACCACGTGGACTGTAGCCTACCAGGCACCTCTCTCCATGGAATTCAGGCAAGAGTGCTGGAGTGGGTTGCCATTCCCTTCTTCAGGGGATCTTGTGACCCAGGGATCAAACTCGAATCTCTTGTGTCTCCTGCATTGCAGGTAGACACTTCACTGCTGAGCCATCTGGGCAAGATGTGGCAATACTGGGTCCACATCATAAGGTAACAGGTGGGTGGAGCTGGGGTGCGGTGGCTCCTTTAGAGGGTTCCATGTTTTCCAGGTCCCCACTGTCCCTGGAGGGCCTAGCGTTCTCATTTCCATTACTTGCCGTTACCCTGAAGACTTTTGAGTTTGTGATCCTCATGGAGCAATGGGTAGGACGTATAGCTGGGGAATATTCATGCTCCTCGGATAATGTACTCCTAGGTTGTTCTTTTTTTTCTACTTTCACCTCAAGCTCTTTCTCTTTGCTCTAGGTTCTATTCACAACACATGAGTTCAAGCTTCCTAAAGGGAAGGAAGGACCTCTTCAGAGGTGAAGTTCAAAGTATGCTGCTTATTGCAGTGGGTATGGGTGGAGGTGGTTTTTCCTACTAATAGAATGAAGCTCGTTCCCTGGATTCCAGAGTATTCATCAATAATCAATGTCAAGAATGGTGGAAATTAAAAGACTCCCCCACCCCCACCCTGTTCCTACCACGTAAAGAGAAAAGATAAAGAGGGTTGGGAGTTCAATGTTCAGTTTTAGAGCCAGTAAGCACTCAGACCATGGCTAGATACCAATTTGTTTTTTGCTCTCAATTGCCACTGGACTGATTTTTCCCCCTGCGATGTAATCTTGTTATGCTGCAGTTACACTGGACCATGTAAGTTCATCCTTGTTCTCCAATGAGACAAACACCCTCTTGCCTGCTCTTTTTGCTTTTATAAAAACAATCATTACAGTATTTTCTACTTTAGTCTGAATATGCTTTTATTTAAAAAAAAAAAGGAACCCAAAGACATATCTTGCACAGGCTCCAAAGAAAGCAATATCTTGGGTTCTGAGTTGTGTTTGTGCTCTGCTTGAATCCTCTGAAAACTCCGAAAACGAGAGTTAGAGTTCTGGATTTTAGATGTGTGCTGCCTGAAGCTTTCTGTATGATCTCAGAAAGGGCATTTTCCTTCTCTGGGCTTCAGGTCTTCATCTGTAGAATGAATGGGCTGGAATGGATCAGCCTTCCCAAAATTCAGTTGTTCAAAGACCCAATTTCAGTGATTTTTATCACAGCTCAGTATTGCCTGTTTTATTGTTAGTATACTATTTTTGACTGACAATGAAGTACATCTCTTTTATAACTCATTTCATATTGCTACTAAAAATGGAAAACTGTATCATGTCCCCCAAGTAGAAGAGAACCTTAAAAATAAGCACAGTGAGAACAAAGCTATGATCTTCCAGGCAGATACTGCTGGCTGCCAAATAATGGTAGTTCCCATCGGCTGAATGTCCTGAGCCAAGTCTGTTTCTCGTGAAATCGCTCATTTGATCCTCACAGTAACTCTGTGAAAGAGGGACTATTACCCCATTTTACAGATGAATAAATTGAGCCACAGGGAGGTTGATTGACTCGCCCAAGTCTCAAGGTCAGTGTGTGTCTTAGCTGGGATTTTAATCCAAGCAAGCTGTCCCCTGTTGCCTGTTGGTGCAGGCCAGCTGTTTCTGGTAAAAAAGGACATCAGCTAGTGTTGTAGAACGTTAAAGACACATCTAAAGGAGAGTTTCTCAGTGATGAAATTGGAAGGCATTAAAGAGAATCGAAGGAGGACAATTTGCTCACCAAGTGATTCAATATCCTCTACTCCTTAACTCATCCTGTGTGTTTGCCATCCCTTCTGTCTACCTGACTCTTCTGTGATTCACTTGCTCTGTACCTAAACCCTTATCTTACTCATTTTCAATGGCTGAATATCACATTTGGCCCCTAGTTGTTTTTCTTACACGAAATTTTAGAAGAAAGGCACAAAATGGGATTTTTCACACAAGGCCGCTCCCCTCCATTAGGAACACAATGGGAGTCTGAGATTAGCTGCAATCAGCTAATCCCCATAATAATTGCAATAATGATGTCCCCATAATATTGCAATAATGACTTGGAATATCTTTTAATAGCAGTTAACAAATCCTGGAGGGCCAGTGTGGCTCTTTGGCAATTGTCATTCACATCACTCAACATCTCTCTTTTCCATCCTGGATTCCTGGGGGAGTCAGGGTGGTGGCTGGCAACAGAAGGTAGGGGTGGGGGGACCACGGGGCAAGACCATCTCTGAAGGAGTGTGGAGCTGAGTCGGGCCTGAAAGACTGACTCATAGCGGGCCTGGGGCCAGAGTCATGAGAGGTTGATCCAAACATTTGTGCAAAGTGCTCTCTGATGTGCGCTAAAGGGCCCCCATAAATGTGACACGTTCCCCATCTTCTAAAAGAAGCAGTGGCAGGCACTGCTTGCAGGTGCAGTGGCCTGAACTTTCTGCCAGAAGTACAAGTCATTGATACTGTCTAAGCCGGCACACTCTGGTCCTCATAGCATCTGAGGAGGGGGTCCAGTGGCTGGAGTGTGGCAGAGTGACTCCATAGCACAGGGGCTGCAGGCCTGTTCTTACTTGTACCTTAATGACCATAGCGAAAACAGTTATGGAGCCCATGCTGTGTATCAATATTGGGCTAATTGATCAGCGTGCATTATCACATTCAGACCTCACAACAACTCTGTGGGGTAGTACTATTATTATTCCTATGCTACCAATGAGGAAACTGAGCTCTGGAGGTCAGTGAAGTAACTAACAAGTGGTGAAGCCAAGGTTTGAAGCCAGGTAGCCTGGCTTTAGAGCCAGAGCTTTTTTTTTCTGGTTGTACTGTTCAGCATGTGGGATCTTAGTTCCGCAGCCAGGAATTAAACCCACGCACCCCGCTTAGGAAGCACAGTCTTAAACACTGGACCACCAGGGAAGGGAAGTCCCAGTGTGTTAGTCGTTCAGTTGTGTCTGACTCTTTGTGATCCCTGGACTGTAGTCCACCAGACTCCTCTGTCCACGGAATTCTCCAGGCAAGAATATTGGAGTATGTAGCCATTCCTTTCTCCAGAGGATCTTCCCAACCCAGGGATCAAACTCAGGTCTCCTGCATTGCAGGCAGATTCTTTACCTTCTGAGCCACCAGGGAAGCCTGGGAAGTCCCAGAGCCAAAGCCTTTTTAAGCTGTGATATACGTTATTGGGCAGCTCCTAGGGGACTCACAGAATGGAAGGAGATGCTCTCACAGATGTATCTGAAAATGTTTGCTTAGGTCACTGCCGTTGAGTGACTCAGATCTAGCCGGACTTTAGCATTGGTTGATGTATCAGCAGTTACTTTTCTGCTCTGTAGTTTGGTGGGGCAGCTGATCACAGAATGTGTTGTGTTTTTATTAATCTTTGCTCTGGGATAAGCTCTGGAATTGGAGATATGAGGACTATCTGCTGTGTGACCTTGGGCAGACAGTTTAACCTCTCTGGGCCTTAGTTTTTGTATCTGTAAAGCAGGGGTAAATAGTACCAATCACATAGGGATATTTGTGGGATGAAATGAGTCAATATTTGCCAGGTGCTTAGATAGTGCTCGGCACTCAGCAAGATAACTGTCAATAAAGGGAGAGCAGGGACTTCCTTGGTGGTCCAGTAGTCAAGATTCTGAGCTCCCAATGCAGTGGGTCCAGGTTCAATCCCTGGTCGGGGAACTGGATCCCACATGCTGCAACTAGGACTCTGCATGCAGCAAATAAGGATCCTGCATGTTGCAATGAAGACTGAATATCCTTAGTGCCACAACTAACACTTCAGTCAGTTCAGTTCTGTCTGACTCTGTGCAACCACACGTACTGCAGCACGCCAGGCTTCCCTGTCCATCACCAACTCCTGGAGCTTGCTCAAACTCATGTCCATTGAGTTGGTGATACCATCCAACTGTTTCATCCTCTGTTGTCCCCTTCTCCTCCTGCCTTCAATCTTTCCCAGCATCAGGGTCTTTTCCAATGAGCCAGTTCTTTGAGTCAGGTGGCCAAAGTTTTATTGGAGTTGCAGCTTCAGCATCAGTCCTTCCAATGAATATTCAAGACTGATTTCCTTTAGGATTGACTGGTTGGATCTCCTTGCAGTCCAAGGGACTCTCAACAGTCTTCTCCAACACCACAGTTCAAAAGCATCAATTCTTCCGTGCTCAGCTTTCTTTATAGTCCAACTCTCACATCCATATATAACTACTGGAAAAATCATAGCTTTGATTAGATGGACCTTTGTTGGCAAAGTAACGTCTCTGCTTATTAAAATGCTGTCCAGGTGGGTCATAGCTTGTCTTCCATGGAGCAAACGTCTTTTAACTTAATGATTGCAGTCAACATATGCAGTGATTTTGGAGCTCCCCAAAATAAAGTCTCTCACTGTTTCCATTGTTTCCCCATCTATTTGCCATGAAGTGATGGGACTGAATGCAATGATCTTAGTTTTTTGAATGTTGAGTTTTAAGCCAACTTTTTCACTCTCTTCTTTCACTTTCATCAAAAGGCTCTTTAGTTCTTCACTTTCTGCCATAAGGGTGGTGTCATATGCATATCTGAGGTTAGTGATATTTCTCCTGGCAATCTTGATTCCAGCTTGTGCTTCATCCAGCCTGGCATTTCACATGATGTGCTCTGCATATAAGTTAAATAAGCAGGCTGACAATATACAGCCTTGATGTACTCTTTTCCCAATTTGGAACTAGTCCATTGTTACATGTCTGGTTCTAACTGTTGCTTCACTAACACTTAGCACAGCCAAATAAATATATATTTTAAAAAAGGAAGAGTGGCTGGTAGGACCCTAAAAGCTGTGGATCTTGAATACTGTCAGAGTTTCCTACATTTTCCCTTAGACTTTGCTGTCACCCCAAGGAATGTNTAACACTTAGCACAGCCAAATAAATATATATTTTAAAAAAGGAAGAGTGGCTGGTAGGACCCTAAAAGCTGTGGATCTTGAATACTGTCAGAGTTTCCTACATTTTCCCTTAGACTTTGCTGTCACCCCAAGGAATGTGGTCCTCTAGAGAATCTCGCTACTCAAAGTGTGCTCCATGGACCACCAGCAGCAGGATCACCCACGCGTTGTTTGAAATGCATATCCTACTCTAGACCTACTGAATCATACTCAGCACTTAGCGAGACCCCCATGTGATTTGTAGATACAATCAAGTATGAGAAGCAAAGCTTTAGAAATTTTAAAAACAAATGAAAGAAGAAGATAAAAACCTCAACTCTTCTCTTTGTTGGAGAATCTGTCCAAAGCATGTACTTTTGGTTTTCTAAGCTAGAACCTTTAGAATAGTAATACTTCACATATTGGTAGTCCTTTCCAATTAGACTAGAGAATGTCAGGACTCAAGAACAGGAGTCTTGCAGAGGACGGGTGGTAGATGGTGGGTGGTGGGTGGAACAAGCCCATCCAGTATTGCTTGCTTTGCAGTACCACCCAGTTTGGTACACAGAGCAGCCAATTTCCACTTTACAGATGTGAAAACTGAGGCTTAGAGCCCTAAGTGATTTTTCAGAATTTCCCTGCTACCAAATGTCAGAGTCAGGAGTAAGCCCAAGTCTTTTGATGTCCTAATTTAGGGCTCATTGCAGTTTTCACACTGTTCATCAACCATGAGTGAATCATTGCTGATTCTTCCTCCATCTCAGTTACGTACATAGCCTGTCACCAAGTGCTATGACTTTGTTCCACCAGGATGACTTGGATTCAGCCTATCATTGGGATTTCCCTGGCTCTAGCCTCAACTAAGCTTTTGTAATGATAGCAATATTAGTTATAGCATATTGAGACATTCTGCTCAGATCTTTCCTTGTAGTAATTAACTTGTCCCACTCTCCCAGCCACTCTATGAGATGATAATATTATCACCATATAATCACAGATGATGAAACTGAGGCTCCAAGTGAGGAAGTTGTCCATGATCAAACAACTGCTTGTTTGATAGGTGGGATTTGAATGTGCGAAGCTGTTCAGGCCTCAGTTTCTCACTAGCTTTTGAGCTGCTCTTCAAGTCTTAGTAGCACAGGCTCCTGTCTTCCCTCCTCTTCCTTTTGCCCTCCCGGCAAGACTTCTCTTGAGTAGCCTATTCCAGGGAAGCTTCCTTCTTTTTTCATTTTTGCAACACTCAGAAATTTCCATCACGCTTTATTATAAATTGTTCATTTAATTTCTTGCCATTCTCACGAGAGGGTGAGCTCTGTGCAGGCAGGGGCTGGTCACAGCTGTTGTTACAACGCAGTGATCAGCACAGAGTAGGTGCTCAGTACCTGTTTAATAAGTGAACACTGCATGAGTTTGGTTTCTTTACCTAGAAGAATCATATATGGAGAGAATCCAAAATGATATCTGTATCCCCGGCAGTATGTAAAATAGCTATAGAACCATGTGGATCATTAATATTTATTGACATGGAATCATATGTTCCTCTCAGTTATTCCTTCACTCAACAAGCATTCACTGATGGCTGAGACAGGCATTGGTATTTAGTTCTTTGGGGTTCTTATCCCTGGCTAGCAGGAGGCACGGTGAGGCCTTTGTAATCACTGTGTTTATCACCACCAGAATCCCGTTGGAGATTTCCGGCCAAGGTAAAAGGTACTCTGCCTCAGATGACTTCTTGGACATAGCTTGAGGTCCTGAGGCCCAGTGGCTCCACTGACCACAGCCTGAATCTGGGCCTGTGTACCAGCAGGTGCCCACAGGAGGTCATAGCCTGTGCCCTAGCCAGCTTCTTGGCAGAAACCAGTGTTGATGAGTCACAAGCCAACTGACTGGCTGCTACAGATTAGCTAACAGAATAAGTTGTTTCAGCTACTTGTGGTTCATCCAAGAATTGGCGCCAGAGTGGAAGCTGGGCACATCTTCCTTGGAGGGCTGAGAGCTGCTAGAGATAACAGCAGAGCTCAGATGAAAGATTTCTGGGTGGGGGCATCCAGACTCAAGGGTATGTGACTAACTCTTCCATCTTTAGAGTACAGTTTCATAGTCCATCTCTTGGTTGTCTTCTAACTGCTGAGAAGCCACAACTTCCTCAAAAGAAAGCCCTCAAAGGATGCATGTAGGTAATTTGGAGGGGTAGGGGCCATGGGGTGAGAAGACCCTTCTGGTTGATTCGCTGTGAAGGAGCTGGCCTGTGATCCATTTTGTCCGGCAGTCAATACTGGGTGGGCTTGTTCTACCCACCACCCACTATCCATCACTCTGGAAGAGTCCTGTTCTTGAGTCCTGCCATTCTTGTCTTCCTAGACTAAATGCAGCTGAATCCCTATTCAGGTCTCAGAAGTGTGCCTTATTGCAGTACAGGGAGGAAGGGGTCATAACTGGGGAGGGGGTGAGGGGTGAGTGGAGAGTCTTCTAGGTAGGCCTTTGGGAAATGTGCTTCGGATGCCCCACCTCCTGACTCTTGGTCTTTTTAGTAGCCCCCTGTCCCTCTTCCAGTGCCTCTCTTTTCTCTGAGCCTCAACTTCTCCCATGGGGCTGAGCAAAAGTTAAAAAGAACTTTCTTGCAAATGACAGTTGGCTCCGGCTCAGGTGCAGGCAAGAAGCAGGGACATGTGAGGCATCAGAGTGACTTGTGAGGCAAGATGATTTATTGGAATAGTAATTTGTTTTTGAACTTCCTCAATTTTCTTCTTCCTTCCCATTTCAAGCAAGTAGCTTGGCCCTTCAGAGCTTCTTGCCCAGGGATTCCTGTCAGTAGAAGCAGCCTACAGCCCATCTGCAACTTGTGAAGAAATATTACTGGTGTCCTGGGCTGGGGGGGTGGGGAGGGGGTAGTGGTGCAGAAAGAGGAGGCAGGGAGCAAGTTGGTCCTGGTATGGAAAGGGAAGAGAGGTCTGGGGCAGGGGCAGGCTGGGGTAGGAAGCAGGTGAGGCATTCAGCACATTCTTCAAGAGTGATGCTTTCTGACAGACCCACACATATTGGCTTACTTGATTTTTGGCAGAGAGAAGTGTAGATTAGCAGGGATTAGGAGAAGGAAATGGCAACCCACTCCATTGTTCTTGCCTGGAGAATCCCAGGGACGGAGGAGCCTGGTGGGAGGCCGTCTATGGGGTCATACAGAGTCGGACAAGACTGAGGCGACTTAACAGCAGCAGCAACAGCAGCCTTTTCAGAGTCATGAAGACNGAGAAGGAAATGGCAACCCACTCCATTGTTCTTGCCTGGAGAATCCCAGGGACGGAGGAGCCTGGTGGGAGGCCGTCTATGGGGTCACACAGAGTCGGCAAGACTGAGGCGACTTAGCAGCAGCAGCAACAGCAGCCTTTTCAGAGTCATGAAGACAATTAGATACCATTTGAAAAAAAAAATTGCATCTCAGCCTGTACTCAAAAATCAACACCAAACAGACTTAAATACAAAGGCAAGATGGCTACACTTTTAGAACAAAATATGGAGAATATTTTTCAAACTAGTATTATAAAGAGGTTACAAACAAAGATTACAAGGTAAACTATAAAGGAAAAATTGATAGACTTGAATATTTTAAATAAAAAACATCTGTTCTCCAAAAGACATCATTTTAAAAGTTAAAGGGAAAAAAAAGCCAACAAGTTATAAGTGGAAGAAGACATTTCCAATATATACAACTAACAAAAGATCAGGGCTTCCCTGGTGGCTCAGGCAGTAAAGAATCTGCCAGCAATGTAGAAGACCTGGGTTCGATCCCTGGGTCAGGGAGATCCTCTGGAGTAGGGAATGGCAACCCACTCTAGTATTCTTGCCTAGAGAATTCCATGGACAGAGGAGCCTGGTAGGCTGCAGTCCATGGAGTCACAAAGAGTCAGACATGACTGAGTGACTAACACACAACAAAATATTAGTGTTCCTAATATATAAAGGATTCCTTAAACAAGCAGATTAAAATTTTGAGCAAAATATTAAAAACATATGTTATCACAGAAAAGGAAACAAAAGTGGTCATTAAATATATTTCTTAAAGCTTTCATATTATATAATTGTAGGAAAAAAAATCACTTATGGATGATAATTCATATTCATCAGAGAGAGAAAACTGATAAATCAAGGGTTGACGAACAGCTGGGGGCAAGGAAACATTTATATGCTGCTGTTTAAAATACCAGTTGTTAAGTAACACCTTAGCTACTAATTAGGTACTACCTACACGATGAAACAAGAAGGATGAGAATACACTGTGCTGCAGCAATTCTGCTCCTGGGTTCGTACCCTAGAGAAACTTCTGCATGTGAACTCCGAGGGCTATGAACAAGAATCCACTGTGACACTGTCTGAAGTAGTAAAACACTGAACGCAACCCGAACGACCACTCATTCACATGAATAAATAAATTGTCACGTAGTCTACACAGTGAAAACTAATTACTGCATGGATTAAACTTAAGGACATGCTGCTGAGCAAAAAAAATAATAATAAAATTACTAAAATACACACACCAAAAGAGTGGTGCTTTCTGCTGTGTGTGGAGGTCCTTCAGGCCATGTGGACTGGGGCACTTATGGTGGCAACTCCCTAAGGGCATAAGAAGACTTTGTGGGGATGGCAGCTTGGAGCCTCAAGAAGATAGGACCTTGGAACATGAGAGCTGGTTCACAGCAGAGCACGGGGGAGGCTGTTGGGATCACTGAAGGAGGTGGACCTTGACACTTCCTGTGATTTCCATGATAGGCTGGAGAATGCAGACCGTTTTTCTGTTTCCATAGTGTCACATGATTATACTGATCATGTTGTGTTCTTATGCGGGGAGGGGATAGGGTGCTCCAAAAAAAGACTTTACTTCTCCAAGTTGTGGAGAAAAGAGAACGCTTGCACACCGTTGGTAGGAATATAAATTGGTGCAGCCACGATGGAAAACAGTACGGAGGCTCCTCAGAGTTGCCATGTGATCCAGCAATCCCACCTCTGGGCATATATCCAGACAAGACTATGATTCAGAAAGATACAGGTATTCCTATGTTCATGGCAGCACTATTTACAATAGCCAAGACATGGAAACAACCCAAATGTGCAACAATAGATGAACTAATAAAGGAGATGTGGTATGTGTATATATACATGCACATACATATACANGCCTGGAGATCTAGTCAGAAGAGAGGAAGGCAAAGGGCTGGGCTAGTGGATCTGGTGGCAAGGTGTGTGCATGCTCTTTGATCACAGCGGCCATGTTCACACTGAAATGGCAACAAGTCAAGAATGAGGAGGCAGAGTGAAGCTTGGCCTCCTGAGCATCATTTTATTGAATCTCACTTATGCATACATGCCTATTTGCCTAGTGATGGATTTGAATATTCTGTACAAACCCAGCTACAATGTTTTAATGAAAAAAGGAAAATAAGAGATGTTAACTTGCTGAAACAATAATCCTGGTATCCTGATGACGGATACCAGCCTTGGCAATACGGAATGTTTCTGCCCATCCTCCCAGGCTTGCCCTTGGGGTGTTAACATAGTATATCCTAAGCTTTTGGATGGATAATTCACGTTCCCTCTGAGAGCAATGTAATCAACCAAGCTGCTTTAGTGACCCAGCAGTTATTTAGAGGATAGAGCACACGTTCATCAGTGCCATCTCTTCTCTGGGTGTCACGAAGAGCAGAATCAGAGTTTGTGTGTGCAGTTGAGGCCAAAACTCAGCCCCCACGTGTCTTCCTTTATCAAGCACAGCTCCCCTCCTACTGGGCCCCCTTCTCTCTTCTTCATGGCCTCTGGCTGTGTTTGCAGGTCCCATTGCTGCATGACTGGGTACCGAGATCTTCCTGAGATGCTCAACAATCTCCCTAAGGCACTCTGACAAAAACCCATAGATATGCATCTGAAAAGAGGGGCATAGTATGGATGAGAGTCCCCAGTCTTGGTGATGATCACCTAAAAGATGGTGAGATGTAATAAAATCCACAAAATGAGAGAAGAGTTCAATCAAATACGAGATTCACCATCTCCTGATCTGTGGACCACGGGCTGAGGTTCTGCTTATAACATGAGCCTCTGTTTGCTCAGCACTCTTTTTTTTTTTCTCTTTTCATGGCCAGGAAAGCACTTCAAATCCATGATATCATTCCATATTTCACTCCAAATTCAAGATATAGACATTATTAGCCTCATTTTCCAAACAAGGAAGCTGAAACTTGAAGAGGTGGTATAACTCGGCCAAGGCCAGGCCACTGCGAAGTGGCAGAGTGGGAATGAGCCAAGCTCCGTCTGCACTGGAAGCCCTACGCTCTCTGGCATCGTTCACCTCCTGAGTCTGTGCGTCCTCCCCTCGATGTTGTTGATATGAGCTGCTGTGTGAAAGAGGAGCTCAGGTCAATACATGAGTTGCTGGAGATGGAAGGTCCACCACTCCTGTCTCTCAGCATCTGTGCTGACAGCTATGAAGAGAAGTCAGTTGTCACAGGTGCAGAGCCTAGTGACACTATCTCATCATTGCAGGGGGCAGAGTGTTGATCGGACACAATCTAATCCACCCTTGTGTGCACACAGAATGCCGTAGAACAATACCTCTCCAGAGATAGGATGCTGGCAATGTGAGAGTAGCTAAATAGCTGAACCAGAGGGCCCACAACCTCCATGTGATCAGGGATTACCTGTGTGTGTGGGAGGCGTGTGTCTCTGCAGCCTGGGTGATAGATTGGTTTTGTTAATTAATTGTGCACTTTAAAGTTTGTTACCACTTTATACCAAGTATCTCCTTAAAATAAGAGAGAGAGAGAGAGAGAGAGAAGCAAAACAAAAAACCTAATCTAATATTCAATAAACATTCTGCACCCAAACAGCACATCTTTGTCGGAAACCTTAGTTCCAAGAACCACTTACAGGCTTTCATCAACACATTATAATATTAATCAAGACTCATAATGCAGGGTGATTTGCATGCCAACAAATATATTTACACTGTAAATTGTTTGTTGAGGAGCCTTAGAGAGAAACGCAATTCACTGCCATGGAACTGAATAGGAAGAAAAATCCCTCACTAAAATCCAGAGAAAACAAAGAATCTTTGCGACTTGATCCTCTAGAGCCTTGGGTAAGAGATTCATTAACATTCTGTCTAATTCCTTACAAAGAATTTAGGTCCCAACCCACAGAATGCTTCTGAAAAAAAAAATCAGTTTCAATGTAAGTTTGCATGGAATTTATCCTCTTACTGGTATACATGAAAGAGTGTGCCTTGTGATCACAGCTTTTACAGGAGGATAGAGATCAGACCAGGAGATGGATGAGGAGATAAGCCCCTCCCTGAGAAGTTCCCGGGAATTTTGTTCAGGTCTCTGGACCATGCCTTGTTGGTGTGACCTTCTGACATAGATCACATGTGTCTGCTTCTCCCTGGTCCCATCTCTGCCTCTCTAATCAAGGCCACTAATCATCTCCTTCGGGGACCACTGTGTGAGCTGCCTCATCGGCTCCCTGCACACACTCTTGACTGTGGCTCCAGGTCTTAATTTATAGCACCCAAATCCCATTTATAGGATAGGAGGCTAGTCCTTGTAATAAATGGCAGGTGTGTGGCCCACCTGCCATGAACCCCCTGCTCTGGGACTTTTTCAGACCCCACTTAGAGGTCATCCGCTCCCCCTTTCCGGGCTTCCAGGCTGCCTCCGGGACCCCGCTGGCACACCCTCCCAGCACTTCGTATTCTCTTTCAGAGCAATTATCACAGTGAGCAATTAAATAATTATTTTAATTCATTTAATTTAAAGTCTATTTCCCTCATTCCCACTCATTTTCATAATGTATTCCTGAATATCATGAGAGATGCAGTACAATATACTTGAAGAGTGCTGTTGAAAATAAAATTCATCATCTTCATTCATTTGCTTATTTGGCCCACATAAATTTAGTGCCCATTGTACACAAATACTGTTCAGTGTTATATACACACACTTAATAAACCTTTGGCTTTTAATTCTACCTCTACTGCTTCCAAACTGAATAAAAATTGGGGGCAAGTTGCTAATCTTTTTTCTTTTTTTTAACCTCTTTAATATTCTCATCTGTAAGATGTAGCTAACAATAGTGACTGACTATAAGGAATATGGAGATTAAGTGAATGGATCTATATAAAATATAAACAAGGGTACCTGGTGTGTAGAATTTCTGAGAAGTACTAGCTGCCCTTAGTATTTTGACGATGACTGCTACTCTAGACAAAGAATATACGAGGCACCACAAGGAATACAATTTTTGTTGTTGTTGTTATTTAGTCGGTAAGTCACGTCCAACTTTTTGCGATGCCATGGACTGCAACCTGCTGGGCTCCTTGTCCACACAATTTCCCAGGTAAGAATACTGGAGTGGGTTGCCATTTCCTCTCCAGGAATAAAATTGACTAAATTGCAAACCCTGCCCTCGTGGGGCTTGCTGTCTGGTAAGCAACATAAATTGGAGATACCAGCACTCAGCACGTTTGTAAGTTGAATGCTTAGCAGACACGGCACTGCATCTCAGAGTCAGGTCATTTCAGGTGGTGTGAGAAATGAAAACTCCTATCCCTCCGACCGAGGAAGTGGAAGTTGAAGCGGGACTCCAGAAATCTGGTGCTGAACTGTCAACCCACCGAGGTCACAACCCCTGAGACTCGACATATCTCAAACACAATGAGGAAAGAGAGGCCTTTAATCCCTAGGGACTCTGACCACACAGTGACCTCGCTGTCCTCCTGGGCTCTGTCCCCATGGTGACTGCTGATTTTAATTTTATTTTATAGCAGAAATATAAGAGCCTTGTGAAGCAGCAAGTGGAAAGAAGACCTCACTGGAGTCAGAGCCCAGCCTCCCCGTATTCATCCAACAAACAGACTCCCCTCAGGGACTGATCCTGTGCCAGGCACTGGGCAGGTCAGCTCCATGGATGGCAGCCAGCTGGCTCTGAGCAGGTGGGAGTCATCCTTTCAGCGTCCTCCTGTGGACAGTAAGTGGACCTTCCCTCAGACACAGAGGCTGATCAGAGACTGCGCTTGCCCTTGAGAGACTGAGTCTTGGAGATGCTCATGCAAGGTCGCCTCTTGAGCACTGGGGGACTGGCTGTGGGTGAGGCTGCAGGGTGACAGAGTGAGGAGGCAAATGACTGCGGGGGTGGGCAGGCTCAGAAGTGGTTTCCCAGTTAACCTGACCCACGAGCTGAGCTGGAATGCGAGGAAGGACTGCGGGAGTGGGCAGGCTCAGAAGTGGTTTCACAGTTAGCCTGACCCACCAGCTGAGCTGGAGGGGTGCGTGGAAGTGTGATGTTCTGGGCAAAGAGGACACTCCAAGGAAAGATACGGGAGCAGACTTGGTGCCCTTAGGGAGACCAAGTCATCAGAAATAAGTGGGCTCTACCAAAGCTTCTGCTGAGGGTAGTGGGTGGCAGGAAGGGTGATGGAGGCCAGGGCAACGAATGTCTTCTGTGCCAAAGTGCTCATTTAGTTGTGTCCAACTCTCTGCGGGCCTATGGACTGTAGCCCACCAGGTGCCTCTGTCCTTGGAATTCTCCAGGCAAGAATACTGGAGCGGGTTGCCATTTCCTCCTCCAGGAGATCTTCCTGACCCAGGGATCAAACCCATGTCTCTTGTGTCTCCTGCATCGACAGACGGGTTCTTTATCACTAGCCCACCTGGGTCAATACTAAAGTGCTTTTTCCAATAGAGGCGCAGAAACTTTTTGTCATTAACAAAAAATTTTAAATGCACATAAAATTAGAGATGCCTGCCGGGTTCCTCGTCCACACGATTTCCCAGGTAAGAATACTCGAGTGGGTTGCCATTTCCTCTCCAGGAATAAAATTGACTGAATTGTAGACCCTGCCCTCGTGGGGCTTGCTGTCTGGTAAGCAACATAAATTGTAGATACCAGCGCTCAGCACATTCGTAAGTTGAATGCTTGGCACAGACAGTATGGCATCGCAGAGAGTAAGGCCATTTCAGGTGGTGTGAGAAGTGAAAACTCCTATCCCTCTGACTCCAGTAAAACTCTAAACCATATGAAACTGTTTTTTAGGTCAATAACAACATAATAGAGGCAATTTTATATGGTTCAGCCTAAATAGAATGAATATTGCGATATCTATCATATAGGTTTAGCAGCTACTAATATTTTTACCTGATTTGTTTCATCATTTTTCCCAGAAATATGTTTAAATTTCTGCCATATGGCATCTCTTCCGTAAATATTTACTATGCATCCCTAAACTATAGATTTGTTTCTACATAAATGCAATACAGTTATCAAGCCTAGTATAACCAACAAATGTCCACATCACCTAATAATCAGTACATATTCAAGTTTCCCCTGTTGCCTCAAACACATTTTATACTTGATTTATTCAAACTTGGACCCTCTCAACAACCAGAGCATATTTGGTTATGATGTTCCTTAAGTAAATAGAATTTTAAAAACAGTAGTTTTGGGGGTACTATATTTTATTTATATAATGAGGATCTTTGTGTATTCTAAATTTGACCAAATAATTTGTATGATTAATGGATTCATTCATGAAATAAGAATTACCCAGAGTCTAAATTTACCTTTATTTTCAGTTATGTGAACTGAGATATGGAAGATTACTTGATTTATCCTAGGTCACATGGTTGCTCAATAACGTGTCAGCTCTTTAAAGGTCCTTGCCACAATTAAAACCATAACTACTATCAACAAAGCAACCACACATACATATGTATATACACATATATATATACATACGTATATATGTGTGTGTGTGTGCACACACACACAAATGGATGTGATTTTTTTAAAAATCACCACTTTGCAAACCACACTAGTAACAATCAACTGAGGTGGGATTCACCAATGAATGTGAAAACTAGTGGGCAAACATTTGATGAGGACAAACTATTGACAGAATCTCAAAAGATCTTGCCAGAAAATATGGACTAATGTCAGTGAAAAATAACATGACAGTGGAAATCTTGGCAGATACAGCCTTAACCAAACGATGACACTGATAAGGAGAAGCACTAACATCGTGTGCCTCCCAGCGTGGGAAAAACACAGCACGTATGTGGTGTTCTTGCCAAAAATTGCATCGTCTGCATCTGGGCAGGAAGACACGTCAGATCCTCTAAATGAGTCTACACAAATGTCTGCTCCTTGAAACAGAAAAATAAACTAAACAAACTCAAGAGATACAACGACTAAGCACATTGTGTGATCCTGTGCTGGCTCCCTGAGTGAAAAAAATGTTAGAAAGAACACTATCGGGAAAATTGGAAATTTTTGAATAATAATAATGTATCAAATAATAATATTGTATCAAGATTAAATAGCCTAACTTTTATAATCATATTAGAAACATTGCATTCTTTGGAAATATGCACTAAAGTGTTGGGATAAAAAGCATGATATCTGTAGCTTACTCCAAAAGGGTGGGAAAAATGTTAATTCACAGTATGTCCCTTATCTGTCTGTCTATCATCTGTCTATCTATGTATCTACCTATCAATCCATCTATGCATCCATCTACCCATATAGAAGAGCATAAAACAAACATGCCAAAATGTTAATAGTAGGCAAATATTTTGAGAAGTTACTCTTTTGTACTATTGCATTTTTTCCCGTAAGTTTAGAGTTATTTCAAAGCAAAAATTAAAATAGTTTATATTTGTAAGCTACCTATGGTTACCACACCAACCATACGCATGAATGTGATCTTCTCCAAACANATATATATATATATATATATAACTGAATCACTTTGCTGTACAGCAGAAATTTACACAATCTTGTAAATCAACTATACTTTAATAATAAAAAAAAAAGACTACCCTTCAATCTCCAGTATGGCAGATTGTCAGTTCACAATAGGAAATAAGCATTAAAGACAGCAATATTCATTTTAAACTTGGATTTGATGGTATAGACTTATCCAGGGAAGGAGGATCTTTTCCTTTGACATGATTTCCATCACAACTTGCACATACCCTCTGTTCTTTTGGCATTTCCATTTATTCACTCTTTCCATAAATTTAATTGAGAGTCTATTATTTGTTAAGTACTGGGTTAAATGCAGAGAGTCATAATGATACACAAAACTGGCTCCTGCCCTGCTACCCCTGTTGCCGTGGGTCTTACAAGTCTTACAGGAGAGACATTTATTCATCAAATACTTCTACATATATATATATATATATATGAGTGTGTGTGTGTGTGTGTATGTATATATGTACATGGACTTCCCTGGTGGCTCAGACAGCAAAGCGTCTGTCTACAATGTGGGAGACTCAGGTTCAGTGCCTGGATCGGGAAGATCTGCTGGAGAAGGAAGTGGCAATCCACTCCAGTACTATTGCCTGGAAAATCCCATGGACAGAGGAGCCTGGTAGGCTACAGTCCATGGGGTCGCAAAGAGTCGGACACGACTGAGTGACTTCACTTACTTACTTATATATGTACATATATATATTCACCTGGACAAAGACATAAAGATAAATAGATGCTGCTATATGGGTGAGTAGCAATAGATTTGGGGTTCCCTGGTGGCTCAGAGAGTAAAGAATCCACCTACAATGAAGGAGACCTGGATTTGGTCCCTGGGTTGGTAAGATCCCCTGGAGGAGGGCATCGTAACCCACTCCAGTATTCTTGCCTGAAGAATTTCCCATGGACAGAGGAGCCTGGCAGGCTAGAGTCCATGCTGTTGCAAAGAGTCGAACACGACTGAGTGACTAACAATCTAGCAAGCAACAGATTTGTTATAGTCTGGAGTGGTGTTGGAAGTTGTGGTGGGGAGCAGGGTAGGAGAAACATGTTGTGATGTTTGAGCTGAACTTTTAAGACTAGTGTGGTGTTTGTGTATGAATGCATGTATAACTAGGAAAGAGTGCATATGTGTGCTCTATGTATGTAGATGTGTGTGCATGTATGGGAGGCAACTCAATGAGAGGGCAGAGCACTTTGGAAGGCTCTAAGGTACAGGAAGGAGCCTGGTGCCTTTAAGGAATGAGAGCAGCTGATGTGGCTGCCAGAGGTGAGTCCAGGGAGGGAGTGAGGAGCAAGGTTACCTAAGGCCTTAAGAGATCAGATTGGGCAGTTTGGCCTTTGTCTTAAGAGTAATGTGAGGCCACTGAAGGTTTTTAAGCTTGGAGGTAATAAGACCTGATTTGCATTTTAAAAAGATTATTCTGACTGCTGTATCCAGCAAGGATGATGAGAAAGTAAGGAGCCAAAGCAGAGAGAGCAGGATTTTATGAGGAGGTAGATTTAGCTGTAATCATGGGGAAGATGGTCAAAACATTAGTAAATGAAAAATAAAATGAGAGCAAGCTGCAGAAACATACATATGATTCTATTTGTCTTTTTAAAAAATACACATATCTTTGTACATATATATTCCTCATATATATGCACATATATTCACAGCATAGATGTTTGTGCTGGCCTAACTTGTTTTCAGGCCTTCTCTATTACTAACACTTCATTGTTGACTGGAAAACACTCTGGACTTGGGATCCACCAGCTTCAACTCCTCCTCCTATTCCTAGCTTTAGTCATGTCATTTAGCTTCTCTGGACCTCAGTATTCTCATCTGTAAAATGAGCCTGTTAGTCCAGATAAGCTCTAGACATGAATTCCTTCTGCTACCGGATTCTTGTAACTCCAGGCAGAAAGAACCAGGGGAAGCAGGTCATATTATGCAGGCAGCTCACTCACCCCAGCTCTGTTTCAGCAGCGCAGAGCCAGAATGACATTCCAGAAGAGCAACAGCAGGACTGCGGAGCGAGAGCATCTCACAANAGTATTCTTGGGCTTCCCTGGTGGCTCAGACAGTAAAGAATCCACCTGCAATGTGGGAGACCTGGGTTCATTCCCTCAGTTGGGAAGATCCCCTGAAGGAGGGTGTGGCAACTCACTCCAGTATTCTTGCCCGGAGAATCCCCATGGACAGAGAAGCCTGGTGGGCTATGGTCCTTGGGGTCACAAAGAGTTGGACACGACTGAGCAACTGAACACATATGGGTAGTATTCAAAGTCACAGGCAGGACTGGATGAGATCATCATGAGAGTAAAAATAAAAGCTGGAGATAAGAGGATCCAGGGCAGAGACTCAGGACTCCTCCAACATTGAGAGGTCAAGAGTATGTGACAGTAAAATAAAAAGAGAAGGAGGTCCAGAGAGTTGGTAGAAAAGCTGGAAGAGGATGGGGTCCCAGATATCTGTGGAGAAAAAGGAGGGGTGATCGATTATGTCAACTGCTCCTGGTGTTTAAGAATTGCTAGCAGGGGCTAAGGATCAGCAACCCACTGGGTTGGCATTATGGAGGTGGCTAGTGACCTTGTTGGGGACCATTTCTGTACAGCAGAGGTTTGGAAGCCTGGCTGCAGAGGATGACAAAGACAATGCATGGTAGGGATGGAAGGTGGTAGGTAGAGACAATTTTTAAAGGAGGTTTGCTCTGGGAAGTCAGAGGAAAGGGGGTGGCCACTGGAGGCAGATGTGGATGCCAAGGTGATGGGGAGATATTACAGCCAGCCCGTAGGCTTAGGGAATCAGCCAGTGAAGAAGGAAAGCTTGTTCACAAAGGAGCACATGGGGAGAAAGATGTCAGCAAAGCCCCTGAGAAGAGAAGAAATGCACAAATGGAGGTGTTGGCCTTAGTAGGATGATCAGTGGGATCTAAGATCTGCAGCCCAGGAGTTAGAGTAAGAACTNAGGAGCACATGGGGAGAAAGATGTCAGCAAAGCCCCTGAGAAGAGAAGAAATGCACAAATGGAGGTGTTGGCCTTAGTAGGATGATCAGTGGGATCTAAGATCTGCAGCCCAGGAGTTAGAGTAAGAACTGACAGCTCTGTTAAGCCTTCTTTTCTGGCCACAGTGTGCTGCTTAGGGTGGAAAGAAATTGGATTTATTCAGGGCTGGGGTTCTGCCAGGGCGTTAGGACAGAGTGGGTGTGTGGTGAGGAACTGAGGGTGTGTGCAGGGGGTGACAACACAGATCACCTGAAGGGGAAGTGGGGAGGTAAGGAGCTGCAGGTGTTGAGCCAAGCGTTATCCCAGCCCAATATGAACACAGCTGTGTGAACTTCCTGAGGAATCTCTGTACCTCTGACTTTCTTTTGGGATCTGTGGGCCATGTGTTGCCAACTTTCTGAATCTAAATCTTTGGAGACGGGCCTACTATCTGTCATGAAGCAAGGGCCCCAGTGCTCCCAGTCTCACTGGGGTTGAGAACTGATGCCTCCAGAGTAGCAACTTGCTTCTGAAAGGAGCCCTCACTTAATTTTGTGCTCTAGGTCAAAGCAGCTGCTTGGTTTGGAGAAACCGCCAGGAAATTTTGATTCTTCCTTCTTATCAGCACTGAAAAACACCACCCCCACCCCACCCACCTTTATTTTTTAAAATTTTGATTTTCTTTCCCTCCTGAAAAGCTATCATTGACCACTTCCCTGCCAGTGGAAATTCCTGAAAGATGCTAATATTTGGTATCTGGGGGTTCCTGGGGTGTGCTGTTTGGCTAAGAAAGCCAAGCTTTGTGGACTCATGAATAAACTAAAAGGACATATTCTACTCTCCTTGAAAGTTTATTTCCCATCAGGAAAATCATCTGTTTTTCTACCACCACCCTCAGCTCCACAATATATGAAAGAGTGTTTACCCCTTCCTTTTGGCCATGAACACAAGGCATTTGGCTTCACAGAGATATCCATTATACTCAGAAAGTAGCAGNTTATTTCCCATCAGGAAAATCATCTGTTTTTCTACCACCACCCTCAGCTCCACAATATATGAAAGAGTGTTTACCCCTTCCTTTTGGCCATGAACACAAGGCATTTGGCTTCACAGAGATATCCATTATACTCAGAAAGTAGCAGGATACATGCTCAAATAGATTTGTTCCTCTTGTCAGTGGGTCAATGCCAGTTGCTATGAGAATCGTCATCTTTGTTCTACTAATGGCCCAGCTCCCCTGATATGCTTTAAGTTTCAAATTTCTTTTTCAGACAAGGCTTTTTCCTGTCCCAGGGACTTTGCACATGTCACCACCGATATTGCCAATCTCCTCCCTCCACTCTCATTTCTCAGGGCGGGTTCTTTGTCATCCTTCCTCCCTCTGTTTAAACTCGTCTCCCCAAGAAGCTTCCCTGATTACCTGATTACCATGTCTACTGCAGGGCTCCTGACCACTGCTACCTCCCTCGTTCCTTTTCTTGGCACCATATTTGTTTCATTTATTGTTCTTGTTACCTTCTGTAGTTATTATTTATTTACTTGATCATTACTCATATCCTCTAATAGACTGTAAGTAATAAGAGGGCAGGGCTTAGTTTGCCTTTTCCCTCATTTCTTTCCCCAGTGACTGGCACATTATGGGTCCTCAACTTGTTGATTGACTAATTTGAGTAACCCCAACACAGGGAGTGGTGTGATCAAAATACATTTTGGTTTCTATTCCTTCTGTTCCAGTTAGGATTAGGTTCAGTGGCAGGTGACAGAAATCTAAAAATAACAGAAGCTTAAATGATATAGGATCTTATTTCTTTCTCTGGTATGGTGGCTCCTAGGCAATCAGGAGCTCAGATTCTTTNCAGGGAGTGGTGTGATCAAAATACATTTTGGTTTCTATTCCTTCTGTTCCAGTTAGGATTAGGTTCAGTGGCAGGTGACAGAAATCTAAAAATAACAGAAGCTTAAATGATATAGGATCTTATTTCTTTCTCTGGTATGGTGGCTCCTAGGCAATCAGGAGCTCAGATTCTTTCCCATTTTCAGCTGTTAGGCTATGGGTATGGCCATTGTACTCAAGATCAAGATGACAGCTAGAGCTCCAGCCATCACATCCTTATTCCAGGGAGAAGTTTACAGGAAGAGGTGAAACATATGATAGAAAAAGAGAGCCCATGCCACTTGTCTTTTAAGAAAGTTCCCCAGAAGCTGCCACCACACATTTCTGCTTCCATTTCACTGATCAGCACTTACTCACATGGCTATATCTATCTGCAAAGGAGCCTGGAAAATGTAATATGTTTTAAGGACACATTTTTGCTCTATAAGAATTTGGAGGTTTTTTTAGTAAGGATAATGACGAATATAGATATTTGGGTAGGCAAATCTTGGTCTTTGCCATAGTCTCTTGCTCAAAAACCTTCTATGCCTCCTTAAAACTGAAGTTAAGAGTTCTTAACTAGGGTTGTGCATCAGAAACATTTTGGAAACTTTTCCAAAGGACATATGCTTGGGCTTCAACCTCTGAGATTTAGCAGGTCTGGGGAGCGGTTTGTTGTTTNACCTTCTATGCCTCCTTAAAACTGAAGTTAAGAGTTCTTAACTAGGGTTGTGCATCAGAAACATTTTGGAAACTTTTCCAAAGGACATATGCTTGGGCTTCAACCTCTGAGAATTAGCAGGTTTGGGGAGCGGTTTGTTGTTTGGGCTTCAGGGGATCAATCATATCTTTTCATGACTCCATTGCAAGCCTGAGTTCTGAACCATATGAGGAAACACAAGAATCAGGCAAGCCAGGAACAGAAATTCGCTTTTCTTCTTTAAGAGGCTGTTGGAGAACGCTGCATTTAGTTGTACTGACCAATAGGCTTTCTAGCACTTCCATTTCTGGATAAGACAGACTTGTCTCTGCCTGTAGGCAGAGAAGGACTGCCATGTGCCTTCTGGGCAGAGATCTTGGCCTCTGATGCCATGAAAGAGAACTTGCCAGAACACAGGTGGTCTGTGGGCTGGCAGGTCCATGAGGTCTAAGCCACCCACACTCATTTCTTCCTCACAAACCCAACTCACGGATCAGATGATTTGTGTCTATTTCTCATCCTCCTGTAGGGGAGACATCAATAAGGAGTGGGGTCAAGAGGCCAGGAAGGTTTCTCAGGGAAAGCTGAGGAGTAAGCAACAATATAAAACTCTAAAGTATATTATGGGCTGCCCTGGGGGCTCAGCAGTAAAGAATTCACCTACCAATGCAGGAGATATGGGGTTTGATCCCTGGGTTGGGAAGATGCCCTGGAGTAGGAAACGGCAATCCACTCCAGTATGCTTGCCTGGGAAATTGCATGGACAAAGGAGTCTGGAGGGGTACAGTCCATGGGGTCACAAAGAGTCGGATGCGATGAAGCAACTAAATAACAATAACGAAGCGATATTATAAGGCCCAAGTTCCTTGATAAAGCACCTGAGCAGGTTTGGGAGCTTTATGGGACCTGCATTTCCAGCTTTACCTCTCCATTCTTTATATTCCCTCTGCTCCAACATTTTAGTTCCCCCCAGTGGCTTTACTTCTGCTACTTTTCTGTCTGGAAGGCCTTTTCTTTTCATTTCTTGCATTTTGGACTCCATTCCGCTTCAGAGTCCGGAGCCATTGATTGCCAGGAGGTCTCTATCAGCTCCACCATACAATACCCATCTCCCTGCACTCTGTGTTCCCATGACACCTTGCTTATCCCACTGATACCACCTTCTCATTTTTCACACATGCACCTATGGCAGACACTGTTAGCTGCCTAGTGGATAAACAAGAGGGAGGCTTGTTTGGAAGGACACAGAGTGAGTCAGAGGGCTGGGGGGCATGGAGAAGATAAAAGGAGGGTGTTCTCTGTCTGGAGCACCTTGATGACGGTCCCCTTTAGACCAAACATGTGCTCGCTGGTCATCACTGGCCTTACCATGCCCAGCATTGCCTCACTGGGTCTACCTCACATAATTACATTATCTGCCTGGTCCCTGTAGGTGTTTAACATTGTGAGTCATGTTCTATAACCTCTCTGGGAAATGGTTGAGCCCACTTTGTCTGAAATAGCTTCAGAAACAGAGAAATGCTCTCGTGTGGGTCAGCCCATTGCCTCATAGACACCACCATTTGTCTTCCTGTAACTTGCACTCAGTGGCCCCAGTTTTATCTCTTGGGGCTGCATAGATTTTATTGTCTCTTGCACATGAAAGTTCCTCTGACATTCAAAGTCAGATGTGTTGCCTTTGTTTCAACCTCCTCTCAAAAGTAAGCATTCAGTAACTATCAGCTGTTTTTATGAATGATGCTAATAATGTTATGACTGATTGTTAAATGCCAGATATGAGCATTTAACAAATGAATAAGGGTGGGTCAGCAAAAGGAGATGTAAGTGTCACAGTTTATGGGCATTTTAGAAATTGTTAGCTCAGAGATAATAGACAGCCTCACGTGTTCACTGATAAGTGGAGGTAGAGAGTGGTTGCTTGGAACATGATGCTGATTCTCATGCCACATCTAGGCCTCACTGGGAAAGGATTCTGGAATGGATCAGTGATGGCTGCCACGAAGAGGAAAGAGGGAATGGTGGAGGGATGTCAGTCATTTGTCATCTGGGAATTTTATCCAACTTTAAGGGTTCAGAAATGTGGGCAAGGTTTGAGTGTGGAACAAGGTGCAATATGGAACCTAGAATTCCTGGCTTCTGGAGTCTTCCTTCTGCCCAAGTTGCCTCAATGTTGTTGGTGTCTATCAGAAAAATTCAGAGTCTAATGAAATACTTATTAGGAACTTAGTGGTTTTTTTGATTGTTGTTCCCTCATTTTCTCACCTGCTAGCTGTCTCAGCTACCACCTCCAAAGGCTGCTTTTTAATCTGCCTATGCATCTTTTTCCCTAGTTAAATAATCAAGAATCATCCTGCTTCTTCCACTGCCATTCTTTTTGGAAAAGTACAATAATCAGTCTTTAATGAGCTTGTGACTCTGAACCGAAGTATAATAATTTTGGTGACTCTGCAGCTTCCGTTGATGGAAATATATTTATTTTAGAAGCTGATGACCTGTGGGAAAAGACTATTATTCTAAATATCATGATGAGGTCATGGGGCTTGGGGAGAGGGGGAGGAAAGGGGAAGAGAACCAGTGAAAATTAGAATTGCATATGAATGAAAATAGACTACTTTCTATTCTGAGCAANATGACCTGTGGGAAAAGACTATTATTCTAAATATCATGATGAGGTCATGGGGCTTGGGGAGAGGGGGAGGAAAGGGGAAGAGAACCAGTGAAAATTAGAATTGCATATGAATGAAAATAGACTACTTTCTATTCTGAGCAAGAAACACTGACTTAGTGATTCCTTAGGGGTGTTGAAGAAAAATGCACACAGATGGGAGACGTTTATTGAGGCTAGCTCAGCCCTGTGCCTAGGGTTCCATCAGGTGACATGCGAGATGGCAGTCAAAGTCAGCCTTAGGCTCTAGGATGGAAAGCTACTGGGTGCTAGAACCTAAGACTAAGATAGGACTAGTAAATGAGGTATTCAGTGACCTGCTTCATATCTTTATAACAGACTTATTCCTACCAAAATTAATATACAGTACAATACTTTATATTCTATAAAAGCTAGATGAGCCAAAACAAACTACTAAACAAATAAGAGTGCATAGTTACCTGTAATGCTATCCCTCAGTTATTTCGACTGAGTGAATTTTATACACACACACACACACACAAAAGTATTTTGTAAGATATCTAATTTTTAATGTTATGATCATTTTCCGTGGTCAGTAAATCAGATTTGTGATGNGCATAGTTACCTGTAATGCTATCCCTCAGTTATTTCGACTGAGTGAATTTTATACACACACACACACACACAAAAGTATTTTGTAAGATATCTAATTTTTAATGTTATGATCATTTTCCGTGGTCAGTAAATCAGATTTGTGATGTTTATTGGACATTCACCAATCACCTTCCAAACAACTATTGCTATCTTCTCATTTCTTAACAGAATGAAGAGTTTCTAAGCCACGTGGTTTGGATAAGTCATTCTACCCCCAGTTCCAGGGCAAACTTTGATCAGATCAAGCCAGTCAGCTTATCTCATTATCATCCAGACCTTCGCGACTGGTTCAAGGATGGGCACCTGACCCAGTTTAGGTCTAAAAAGGGACACCTGCTAAGGATTTCTAGGTCAGAAAGTGTCTCTCTCTTTCACAGAAACTTCTGGAATTGGTTCTATCTCTTACCTCAGGTGAAAGTGAAAATGAAGTCGCTCAGTTGTGTCTGGCTCTTTGTGACCCCATAGACTGTAGTCTACCAGGGTACCAATCTGTCCATGGGATTTTCCAGGCAATAGTACTGGAGTGGATAGCCATTTCCTTCTCCAGGGGATCTCCCCAACCCAGGGCTCGAAATCGGATCTCCTGCATTGTAGACAGACGCTTTACTGTCTGAGCCACCAGGGAAGTCTACCTTGGGTGGTGTGGCATAAGAAGCTAAGATTAGAAGTCCAGCGATTGTGGTTATTAACAGGAGGGTGAACTAGCTGAGACTGAATCTAGAGAGTGGAATGGAGAGAAGAGCAGAAAACCTGAACCAGAGCCTGGATGCCCATGGTGTCCTCTGGATCAAGCCACGCCTAAGGCTCATGTCACCTCCATACTTTTCAGTAAATTGAGTCAATAAATTTAAGCTTGTTTGAGTCATACTATCTATTACTGGCAATCCAGAGCATCCTAAATAATACAAGCATTTTACATAATGGTATACTATCCCATTACATACATGAGTTAAAAGAATTGTTATGCCTACTATTCAATTTAATCTTTAAGCCATCTTATGAAGTAAACAAGTGTCTATTTGTCAAGTAGATAACTAAAGGCTAGAGTGAACAATGGAGCTATCCAAGATGACACAGCTAGTTAGTAGAACCAGGGCTTCTGACTTCCTGAACAGAGCTTTTAATATAAAAACATCTCAAGGCAGAGGGATTATGGACCAGTGAATAGAATAATTCTGAAGGATGGGGCCACATTATTAGGCTGACAGGAAAGATGTAAAAGTGATCAGTCATTATCAATCAGCTGCACTTCGACTTGAAACCTAGGATGTAAGGCACAAAAAGGTTTGGAGATTAGAGTAATGGTTCTCGAACTGGCCTGGGGACCCTGGGGAGCTCCTCAGATGTTTTCAAGGGGTTTATGTCAAAACTATTTTCATAATAATGTTAAAATGATATTTGCTCCTCTTCTATTCTTATTCTCTCATAAGTACACAGTAGAGTTTTCCAGAGGCCACGTGACGTGTGACACTCAACAAAAAGAATGCAGAAGGAAATATGAGAATCTAGCTATCTTCTGTTAAGCTAGACAGGAAAGAACTTTGCAGAAATGTCAAACAATGCTACTCTTCTTATAAGTTATTTTTGTTTGGAAAATACAGTTATTTCTTTAAAAATATTTTATGTTTACGTGAACACATAGTATTTTTAATATTCGTGAAATAAATTTATAAATAATTTTTTTTTCAGTTTTAACTTTGAATACAGTAGGTGTGGATAGATATAACCTACACAGACAAACATTGCTTAGGTCCTCACTATTTTTAAGAGTATAAAATCATTTTGAGGATATAATGTTTGAGAATTGTTGGGTTAAAGGATAACTGCAATTTTCAATTAAACTTCTTTCAGAAGATTCATTCGGGCAAGTCTAGTTTCTTTTTGGCTTCTGACACCTAGACTCCAGAAACAAAGTTCAATGTGAACTGGAATATTTAGCCATTGATGGGTTGTATGATCAACATGGTTTAAACCAATTAATACAACTCTGGCCAAAAGTTCCTTTTGGGATCAGATTTAGAAATCAAAATTGCCTACTTTGACCAAATTGATTAGAAATTGACTGGGTCTGTTCATTACTATGTAGATGCATAAAGCAACTGGGGGATCTGTGTAGTGATAGGTGTCACTTCTGCAAGTAGCAGAAGGTGACTCCACCAGAGAAGCTGTTTACTGAAAGGAACTTCGGAGCTGTCAGATTTGTTAGGAGAAAGGGAGAGCCAGGCTTGAAGCTAAGTGTCTAGGAGCAACGAAAACATCACTTCGTAGAACTGGACTGAGAGGGACCACTGCCCCTGCTTTAGTGGATGCATCACCAAGACCTCAAGGAAGCCACACTGGCCCTCTGCCAGAATACTAACCTTGTAAACATTGTCATCCCCAAAGTCAGGCTTCTGGCCACCATCCTGCCAGCAAAATGGATCTCCTGGAAATCTCTTTCCTCAAGTTCCTCTCTTTGGAATCAAAGTTTAAAGGAGTGTATTTGATTGGCAGAACCTGAGACATATCTTTATTCAAGTTGCAAGAAAGGCTGGAATTTGATTTGAGATTTCTAAGTTCTCCTTTGGAAGAGTAGGATGCACAGGGAAGAAATGATCCCAAACATAGCAAAAACATTTAAGAAGAGCTAAGAAGTCAGTCAGAAAACACAACTGATGCTTGCAACCCATGTTGTAAGATGTCATACAGTTGAATGACATCAACTACGTGGAATGTTCCAGGGTTAGGCAGATCTGGGTTCAAATTCTGGATCAAATTGCTGCTACAATCTTAAGAAAGTCACTTAAAATTTCAAAGCCTCAATAATCTCACCTGTATCCTTGGGTAGATATGAAATTAAGTTAATTTCCTGGATGAAATGACACATAATATAATATTGTGTACACCCAGTGGGTACCCAGAAATTATAGCCATTATATTACCAAACTTCAGAATCTGTACTAGGCAGACACATTTCCCCCCAGTGGTAAGAGGAAGCTGGCGCATAAGGAGACCAAGGGACTTATATAAAATTTGGGCAAGAACTCACATTAGGATGTGTTTCTGAGATCAGTGATTCTGGGTCCAGCTCCCATCCTAGTTTCTAAGCCCCATCACCTCTTTCTGCAATCAAAATGTGGCAGAAGTAATAAACATCTTATATTAGTCAGTAATTTTTGGGTTGGAATCTTTAAGATGAGCTTTACTTATCTTCCTTATTCTTTTCTGAAGTTTTTGAAAATGAACTAATGAGTTTATATTATAGTATACATATGACTGAGTGTCTTCACTTTCACTTCCATGCATTGGAGAAGGAAATGGAAACCTACTCCAGTGTTCTTGCCTGGAGAATCCCAGGGACGGGGGAGCCTCGTGGGCTGCCATCTATGGGGTCGCACNTCTCAGAGGGTTCCTCCCTGTCCATCAGACAATCACCATCTGTGATAATCACTTCATTTCACATTCTACACGGCACTCAACAATATCTGAAGTTATCCTATGTATTTGTGTCTTTGTCTAAGCATATCCCTCATGGCTCAGTTGGTAAAGAATCCTCCTCCAGTGCAGGAGGCTGCCTGCAGCGCAGAAGACCCATGGTTGATCCATGGGTCTGGAAGATCCCCTGGAGAAGGAAATGACAATCCTTTCCAGTATTCTTACCTGGGAAATCCCATGGACAGAGGAGCCTAGTAGGCTATAGTCCATGGGGTCGCAAAGAGTTGGACATGACTTAGCAACTAAACCACAACCTAAGTCCCCTACTAGAAAGTTAGTGCCACGGAAGCAGGACTCCTGTCTTGTTAACCCTTACGTCCTAGCGCTTAGGGTCATGGCAAGCAGTAGGAAGCTTTCAGCCTTGGTACATCAGTGATTGAAGCTTCTGTTCTTTCCTTCCTATCCTCACCTATTCGTCCTTCACTGCTAGTCTAAATTTTACCTCTGAGGCCTATGTAACATGTTCCTTTTTTGACTCCTCCTAGCCCTTGATATAATCCGATCGACTTTTCTACTCTGTTGTGCATTTGGATTCTGCAGGTTTTGGGTTGACCTTTTTGCCATACCGCAATCTCTTCGAGGACAAGGACTGGGATTTACTGCTGGGTATAGTTCCTGGTTTCCTCCCACAGTCCACATTGCATAGAGGGCTGCTTGGATCTTTGTTAATGCCTGTTACCTTGAATTCCACTTTGACTGCCTTCCACAGTATGGACAGGGAGTTTTCTTTTCCTCCAGTATCTTCAAGGTAGCGACACTGCCTTTAGCAGACTAGATTTCACATCCAGTGAATTTTCAAGCAGACAGGCAGTTGTTAAGGCAAGAGATTGTTGAGTCAAGCTATTGTTTGAGCTCCTCTAAGTGTATATTCTCAGCAGAATCAGAGAACTTGTGAAAGGTAAGTAGAGCACTGAGAAACTTGCAAAATTCCATGCTGTCAATGAAATGTGGTTTCTGGTCCCTGCTCAATTGCTCCTTTAAGCTGGCTCAAACAATGTTCTGAGATTCTCTTTTTACTAGAATAATTCCACTGAAGAATAGTAAGTATTACATTCAAGAGAGTTAGAGCTGGAAGGGATCTCAGAAATAATCCAGCCTGACTCTCCTTATTAAGAGATGAGGAATCTGAGGCTCCAGAGGGGTTGTGTCCAACATCACACAGAAGTCAGGGGCAAATGTGTGATACATAGGTAGACCTCCTGGGCTGTTTTCAACTCAAGTTTAGTCCCTTTGTCTCCACAGCTCTTTTTTTTTTAAGATTTAAATTTATTTATTTTAATTGGAGGCTAATTACTTTACAATATTGTATTGGTTTTTGCCATACATCAACATGAATCCGCCACGGGCATATACATGTTCCCCATCCTTACCCCCCTCCCACCTCCCTCTCCGTATCATCCCTCTGGGTCATCCCAGTGCACCAGCCCCAAGCATCCTGTATGCTGCTTTGAATCTGGACTGGCGATTCATTTCTTATATGATATTATACATGTTTCAATGCCATTCTCCCAAATCATCCCACCCTCTTCCTCTCCCACAGAGTCCAAAATACTGTTCTATACATCGGTGTCTCTTTTGCTTCCGCAGCTCTTTTGATACTGTCACATAACATATTTCCTCATCCACACTGCAGGTTTTAGTCTTTTTTGCACCCTGGCAGCTGAAATGGGGACTTGCCTCCAAGTTCTGAGTTCAAGAACATCAGGAAATCTTCCTTGATTTCTTTCTGCCCCAGTCTCCCACCCTGGCTAGTCACTGCTGCCAGAATCATGCCATAAGAGACAATTCTACTACTTCATGTCTGGACATGATCTGCCTTTAGGTCAAAGGTTCAACCTCAAATGCCTATGGGGGCTAAGAAGGTAATATGAATGGTGAGTTGGCACTGGTGGGATGAAGAGGCAGCTGCGGCCCCATTCCAGCCAGAAGGGCTATATCTTCCGTGTTGCCAAAAGAAGCTAGAAATGGGGATATTTTTTCCCATTGGAGCTCTTCTGAATTTTAAGTAATGGCAACAACAACAGAAAAAAATTCAAGTACTACCTGGCCAAAAAACAAACAAAAAGACCTCTCCAAGCTAGTCTTGATTTTAAGCCATGCATAGATTCTTTCTAGTTTGGGAGAGGTCAGAGAAATGAAATATATCCTCAGGGAGCAAGTGTAGGTGGCATGTGCAGGACCTGTAGAAGGATGGGGAGAATGAGGCTCCCAAGGTACAAAAAACACTGAACTTCATGACCTGAAGAAAGACTGTCACCTTTAATTTTGTACCCTGTGTCCCTCACTTACCTCACTCTACCTCCAGCCCTGAGCATGACAGGGGTGGAGTATAGCGGAGAGAGGTGATATGAGTCCGGGGGAATCATATCTACAGGTGAGGCTGAGTGAAGACCTCAGGAAGTGAAAAAAGTGTCAAGAGGGCCACTCAAGGCCAGTTTTGCAAGCTGTGTGATGCAGCTCTGATTTCTCTGCTGTGGAGGGGGCTGGGTAGAGTGTGTCCTATTCTAACATCACTACTGTTTGCTTCCACAGTATTGCCAGACCTTCTGGAAGCCTTGACTGAGTCTTGCCCCAAGTGACCTCAGTGGAAAGTGTGAGAAAGCAAGAAGCAGCAGTTGTTTTTATCTCCAAATCAAGCAAAGAAAACAGTTGTGCACATTGCTGGGGTCTCTGGCCTCAGACTTCTGACTCCCTGGGAGCCCCTGGAGCTGCTGGGGACCATTCCTGGCAGGTAGGGAAGGGGCATATCAGCTAACCCAGAGGCCCCAGGAGTTTGCATAGGCCTCTGCCTCCTAGGAGCTCCCTGGGGGCAGGGCAAAATTGTTGCCCTTGAGGTGTCTTCCTGCTCAATTTTGAAGAAGGGGAGGCTGGGCCTTCGCAGAACACAGACTCGCTGTCTCCTGAGTAGTGCCCAGCAGGAATCTGGAGAAGCCAGACTCTGAGCAGTTCCTCCTGCTGCCTCTTTGGCTTTCCAGCCACACGCCTGTGGTTTGGACCCAGCATTGAGGACAGCTGGGTTTGTTTTGGTGTTCAAACCAGGGGCGGGGGAGGGACAAGATTTTAACACTGAAAAAAATAAATTGTTTTCGAGAGAGAGAGAGGGCTTCCAGCGGGAGCACTGGAAGGTTTCTAACCTCGCCTGCTCCCTACCAATGTCAGAGAATTAATGCCTGATGAGAGCCAGCAGTTAGCAACAGCCCTAGAGAAATGAATAAGCAATGTCATAGTAGTTGGACCAATTATCCCTAAGATGTTGGGAGAGTCCATGTAGCCTTTACAGTGGGGGTCTCTGGGACCCTCTTGTTTACCTGTATCTTTTCTGCTAAGAACTGTTATTAGGAACTGTGTGTTCTTAGTAACTACAGGACGTGTCTGGGTCTCCTAAGCCTCGGAACGCTGCTTGAAGGGGTTCAGGGGGAGGAGGGCCTCGTGGGGCTAGAGAGATGTGACAGCTGTCTGCAAATGCTGGATGCTGGAGAAGCTGTCAATTGGAAACAGCAAAAAATAGACTTCTCTGGAACCCCAGACTATATAATTAGGACCCGATGTGGGGTAAAGCAGACTTATCTTTCTGTTAGTATAAGCAAAACAACAACAACAACAATCTCTTGATTTTTAAAAAATGAATCAGGGATGTCTGCCAATTGTTGTGTCTGCTCTCAGTCACTTCCTCAGAGAAGATTTCCATGAACTCCTCCCCGTCTCCTACTCCACTACATTTGACCCTCTCTCAGTAATTCTGTGCCATCAATCTGCCTATTTCCCTCAAGTAACTTATCAGAGTTAATGAACACTGTGCCTACTGCCTATTCACTTGTTTGATTTCTGTCTACCTGTCTGGGAAGAGAGCTTCACGAGGGCAGAAATCTTGTGCCTCATTCTTCCTTGCTTCCCTAGTGCCTAACATGGGGCCTGGTGCATAGTAGGAACTCAATAAATATTAGTATTACCCAAGGCAATCTACAGATTCAATGCAATCTCTATCAAAATTACCAATGTCATTCTTCACAAAACCAGGACAAATCATTTAAAAATCTATATGGAAACATTAGACTCTGAATAGCCAAAACAACCTTGAGCAAAAAAGAACACAGCTGGAGGAATCATGCAGCCTGACTCTAGATTATACTAAAAAGCTACAGTAATCAAAACAGTATGGTACAGGCACAAAAACAGAAATATAGATCAATGGAACAAGATAGACAGCCCACAAATAACCCCATGCACTTAATTCATGATAAAGGAGGTAAGAATACACAGTGGAGACCAAGTGGCATCTTCAGTAAGTGATGCTGGGAAAATTGGGCAGCTACACGTAAAAGAATGAAATTATAATAGTCTAACATCATGAAAAATACATTAAAATAAACTAAAAATGGATTAAAAACCTAAATGTAAAACATGAAACCATAAAACTCCTAGAAGAGACCATAGGCAGAACACTATTTGACATAAATCATAGTAATATTTTGGGGGGGTTTGTCTCCTAAAGCAAAGGAAAGGCAAAAATAAACAAATAGGATCTAATTAAACTTAAAAGTTTTTGCACAGCAAAGGAAACCAAGGACATAATAAAAAAAAAATCTATTGAATGGGAGGAAATATTTCCAAATGATATGACCAATAAGGGGTTAATATTCAAAATATACAAACAACTCATCCAACTCAACATTAAAAAAATCAACCCAATTAAAAAATGAGCAAAAGAATCAAATAGCAATTTTATCAAAGAAGACATACAGATGACCAATAGGCACATGAAAAAATGTTCAACACTGTAAATCATCAGAGAAATGCAAATTAAAGCCATATGAAATATCACCTCACACTTGTCAGAATGACTATTAGCAAAAAGAACACAAAGAATAAATGTTAGAGAGGATGTGGAGAAAAGGGGCTGTTGGTGGGAATGTAAATTGGTGCCACCTCTGTGGAAAAGATTATGGATGAATGTTCCTCAGAAAATTGAAAATAGAACTATCACATGACCCAGCAATTCCACTTCTGGGTACATATCTGGAAAAAAAAAAAAAACCACTAATAAGAAAAGATACATACACTCATATGTATACATATGATAATGCATATAGCATTATTTACAATTGCCAATGGAAACAACTTAAGGATATATCAACAAATGAATGGATAGAGAAGATGTGATATATGTGTGCGTCTATTATTTTACTTAGTGTAATTATCTTCTAGGACCATCCATGTTGTTGCAAACGGCAAAATTTCATTCTTTGTATGGCTGAGTAGTACTCCACTTTCATTCTTTGTATGGCTGAGTAGTATTCTACTTTATACTCAGCCATACAAAGAATGAAAATTTGCCATTTGCAACAACACGGATGGTCTTAGAAGATAATTACACTAAGTGAAATAAGTCAGATATCACTTAAAAGCAGAACTTAAAAAATAAAACTAGTGAATATAACAAAAAGACTCACAGATATCGAGACGAGAGGAGTGGTTACTAGTAGGGAGATGGAAGATGGGAGGGGCATGATAGAGTTAAGGAATTAAGAGGTACAAACTCTTATGCACAAAATAAATAACGTACAAGGATATATTGTACAACACATTTACAACAGCTATAAATGGAGTACAACTTTTAAAAATTGTGAAATCACTGTTGTATACTTGAAATTTACACATATATATTTTATACCACATGCCTCAATTAAAACCAGACCAAAACCCATTAGTTGATTAACTGAATGAAGAGTGAACAAACACTTCAGGAAGAAATGAATTCCCCACCACTGGAAAGATTTAGGCAGAGGTTGGGTGGTCAATAGCCAGGGATACTAGAAAGTCCTCCTTCCTCCTCCTTCCTCTACTGGTTAGTCAGACTAGCCGCTGAGACAAACAGACTCAAACCGTATAATGCTTCAATCATCTAAGGGGGTCCTTTTTGCTTTATGTCAAGTTTCAGTTGGACAAAACTTTTGATGGGTAGGCATAACCTCTTTCGGGGTTGGTTCAGGGACTCAGGTCTATTCCATCTTGTGGATCCATCATCTTCAGTACAGTAATTCTCACCATATCTGTAGTTTCACTTTCTGCAGTTTCAGATTTCTATGGTCAACTACAGCCCCCCAATACATGAAAAATGCCAAAAGTAAACAATTTGTAACTTTTAATTGCATACCATTCTGAGTAGTGTGATGAAATATCATGCTGCCTGGCTTTGCGCCACCTGGGATGTGCATCCTCGCTTTGTCCAGCGTATCCTGTCTATTAGTCACTTAGCAGCCATCTTGGCTCTAAGATTGACTATCATATTATTGCAGTGCTGTGTACATGTCACCCTTATTTTACTTACTAATGGTCCCAAAGTGCAAGAGCAGTGAGGCTGGCAATTTGGACATGGCAAAGTGAAGCCGTAATACTTCCTTTAAGTGGAAAGGTGAAAGTTTTCTACTTAATAAGGAAAGAAAAAAAATCACATGCTGAGGCTGCTATGGTTTATGCTAAAAATGAATCTTCTGCCTGTGAAAATGTGAAGAAAGGAAAAGAAATTCATGCTAGTTTTGCTGTCACATCTCAAACTGCAAAAGTTACGGCCACGGTGTGTGATAAGTGCTTAGTTAAGATGAAAAGTGCACTAAATTTATACTATAAGAGCAAGGTTTGGGTCATGGCCCAGAAGAGAGAGGGGATGAGTTTGGTTCATAAACCATCAGGCTGCGCTGTGCCTACCTGGGCAGTAGGTGGGCACAGGCCTTTTCTCAGAGGCCTCCAGTCCCAGCATTTGTGTTGAAAGGTTTAGATTTCCTTCTCATGACAGTTTAGCATGTAAGGAAAAATCAGGCACTTGTCACCTCTCTTTCTTTAAATTTTAAAATCCTCTTCCTTTTGCTCAAGAGTTCTCCTAAGCATTTCTGGTGTGTCATCAGGGACAATTAGGACATTTGCTTAGGCAATCATAAAAACGCCCAGTTCCAACAAGCCTGTCTAGGAATCCCAGGTTTATCACTCCCTAGGTATGTGGCACTGGACAAGTGATTCAAATTCTCTGTCCCTCCACTTTCTTTTCTGGAAAATAAGGACATTAACAATAACAACACCTATTTCGTAAGACTGGGAGTTTTGAAAGAGCAGAGGGATATACGCTTCACGGTGCTTTCACTCTAGGTTGTTGCCCCAGGTGCTTTATTTTACCATCTTTTTAAAGTTCTCACAGCAATTCTATGACATACAGACTACTGTTAGTCCTCGTTTTTTTAGAGGACAACACAGAATCATTGAGAGATAAAGCAGTTTGCCTACAGTCATGCAGCTGATAGATTGGGAATGTGGACTTGAATGAAGTTATCCAATTCCAGAGTCTACAAGGAGTGCAGAAGACAACAGCAATCATGATCACCAGGAGGACGACTTTTTGTTGTTATTATTCACTCTGGAGCCTAGGCTTACTTATAAGTCAGGATTGGCAAAACACTTCACAGTCTATAAAGTGCCTTTATGGCCCTTAGCTAGATAGCTCTTCACAATGATTCTGAGGTATAATCACTAAAGTAGTCCTTTTATAGGTGTAGAAATGAGCCTCAGAAGTCATGAGTAACTGGCCCGATGTCACACAGCTAGAATCTGGTGGTGGCGGCTCTCAAACTCTGATTTTTAACAAAGCCATTGCCTTGGTTAAATTCAAGTTAATGTTTTTTAAGTACATAGAATGGTGCCTAGCGCATAGTAAGCATGATATCAGTTCAGTTCAGTCGCTCAGTCGTGTCCGACTCTTTGCGACCCCATGAATCACAGCATGCCAGGCCTCCCTGTCCTTCACCAACACCAGAGTTTACCCAAACTCATGTCCATCGAGTTGGTGATGCCATAAATATGGGTTAAATGGGTTAGTTAAATAAATATTGAACACCACTGATCTCCTCAACAAATATTTCTTTAGTACCTGCTACCATCTGGAAAGTGAGGGGGGTTGTAGCTGTGAGCCTGGGTCTCGGGTCCCTATCTCCCACCCCGCCCCGCCCCCCTTGTGTCCAGCGCTCTTCGTCTGCTTCTTGGTTGGGCTAACCTATTTCTGTTCACCTTCTCCCCTTGCTCTGGCCTGCTCTTTCTGGCAGCTCCTATGATTTGGGCTCTTCCCTACAATTAAAAAAAGATCTGGATTCTCATTGTTCCTGTTTTTCAGGACTCTGCTTGCTACAGTCCAACAGAATGGTCTTCCAGAAGGGGTTGTTAACTAACACTGTGACCCCCAAGGGTCACAGTGCCCTCTCAAATAACTTTTATATGGGGGCTTCAGTTAACCCGAAGGAATGATTAGTAGTGGAATTTCAGGCCTCTGCATAGGCCAAGGGGGAGACATTTTTTAATGAGAGGGCCTGAAGTCACAGCACAAGAAACTTGTTGAAGCCAGAGGGCCAGCTCTGCTCAGGGTTTCACATGAAGTCCATTCTGACTGGAAGATTGATGCAGCTTCTCTTTCACTCTGCCCTCTTTCATAAAAGTTCTTCCTTAAGCTGCTTCAGAAGATTCCTAACATTCCTTGTCAAATGGAGCCCCAAATGATTTCTAACTCATGTTTTTAATGGAACAGACCCAGAAATTCCTAAACGATGAGGAGATAGAGTTGAGAAACATGTGTACACTTAGTCAACAAATTTATTGAGTCTTTATTATATGTCAGGTAATGTTTTAGGTGCCAAGGAAGTGAGAACAAGCAAGTAAGCCGTGCCTCACAAGAGCTCTGAGATGGCCTGTAAAACATGGTTCTGCCTTTTAAACTAGGTGATACTCTAAAGTATCCTGAGCTTTGAGACCTATGATCACATGACATGACAACCTATGGTTTTGCTAGTTCAAAGAGCTCCTTCCTTCTACAAGTAAAAACATCATGAAAATGGGGTGTGTCTGAGACTCCTGGTCATATTCTGTATCTCTTCTTTAGCCACCTTTGGTAATAGAACTTCTAATTTGTAGCTGGGAGTTTGGCTACAGGGGAGAAAGACTGTACTGTCCATCTTCTTTTGCAGCAGAAGGTGGCCATGTGACTAACTTCTGACCAATGAGATGTGAGCAGAAATGCCCATGCAATTTCTTCTGGCCGTGCTCTTAAAGAGAAGGGATATGCTCCCTCCCATTTCCTCTTCTGACTCTGAGGGTGAGGATCTGGTGATGAGCCATCATGGGCCATGGGGACAGTGGAGCAACAAGATGGAAGAAGAGACATAAACAGCTTTTTTTTGTTGTTTAAGCAACTGGTATTTGGGAGTCTCTATTGTTACATCCAAGTAGCTCCATCAATTAATGAAAGAGTGGAGTTAAAATTTTCCATTATGATTATTGATTTGCTTATGTATTTCTTTGACTATGTTCATATTTATGGCTTTTGAAGTTTTTTATTAGGCATCTACCTATTTATGATGCTTTTGAACTGTGGTGTTGGAGAAGACTCTTGAGAGTCCCTTGGACTGCAAGGAGATCCAACCAGTCAATCTTAAAGGAAATCAGTCCTGAATATTCATCGAAAGGAATGATGCTGAAGCTGAAGCTGTAATATTTGGCCACCTGATGCGAAGAACTGACTCAAAGGAAAAGACCCTGATCCTGGGAAAGATTGAGGGCAGGAGGAGAAGGGGACGACAGAGGATGAGATGGTTGAATGGCATCACTGACTTGATGAACATGAGTTTGAGCAAGCTCCAGGAGTTGGTAGTGGACAAGAAAGCCTGGTGTGCTGCAGTCCAAGGGGTCACAAAGAGTCAGATACGACTGAGTGACTGAACTATTTATGATTACGTGTATTTTTGATGAATTGACACTCTGTTATTTTGAAAGGCCCCTATTTATCTCTGGTATCACTTTTTTGTCTCACACAATATGTTCAATTTTCATTTACTATAACCACTCCAGCCTTTTTATGCACACTATGTGCATGATATAGTGATTTACTCCATGAATGTGCATAGGACGTCCATCTACTTTCAATCTATAAAGTTTAGAGTTAATACTGTGCCATGGCATATAAAATGCAGAATACTTGCAATGATAGTTTTATTTACCTCCCCGTAATCTGTCATCTTTTATGCTATAGTTGTCATGTGTAGTCTATTTACTTATGTTATAAACCCAGCAAGACAATATTATAGTTTTTCCTTAAACTGTCACATGCAATTTAAAGAAATTAAGAGTAAAAAATAGCATTAATATTTATTCAGAGATTTGCCATTTCTCGTGCTCTTAATTCCTTCTTGAATTTGAAATTTCCTCTGGCATCATTTGCTTTAAGCTTAATGAATTTTATCGTTTTGTATAATACAGTGCTCTGGCAAAAAACTGTCTTAATGTTCCTTCACCTGAAAATTTCATTTTCATCTCCTTTTTTAAGAGGTTGGGTATAGAATTATGTCTATGGATATAGCAATATAAATTGATTGCTTATTGCTTGCAGCATTTTAAAGCAGCTGCTCCCCTGTTTTCTAACCATCATGATTTCTGATAAGAAGTTTGTAGTCATTTGAATCATTGGTCCCTTGTATGTATGTGTGTATACATAATGTGTTTTTTTCCCCTAGCTTCCTTAAAGATTTTGTATTTGTTTTCTAGCAACTTCACTATAATCTGTTAGGCATTTTCCCTCTCTTCTGCCTGGATTTTGCTGAGTATTTTGAATCTATAAATTTATGTTTTTCAACAAAAGTTAGAAAGCTTTCAGTCATTATTTCTTCACATTTTTTTATCCCATATTTTCCCACCTTTTCCTTCTGAGGATCTAGTTACACATACATTAGATCTTTAGGTTTAACCCGTAGCTTCCTGAGGCCATGGTCAGTTTTTGTCTTTTTGTCTTTTCTTTAGATGCATCATTTTTATTCCTCCGTTTTCAAGTTTACTAACTTTTTTTTTTGTCAAGTTCATCCTGGTATTAAATTCATCCAATTGCTTTAAAAAATTCAAATATTACATTTTTCAGTTCTAGAGTTTTTATTGGGTTTAAAAATATTTTCCATTTACCTGCTAATGTTTCCTTGGAGAAGGCAATGGCACCCCACTCCAGTACTCTTGCCTGGAAAATACCATGGATGGTGGAGCCTGGTGGGCTGCAGTCCATGAGGTCGCTAAGAGTCAGACATGACTGAGGGACTTCATTTTCACATTTCACTTTCACGCATTGGAGAAGGAAATGGCAACCCACTCCAGTGTTCTTGCCTGGAGAATCCCAGGGACAGGGGAACCTGGTGGGCTGCCGTTTATGGGGTTGCACAGAATCAGACACGACTAAAGAGACTTAGTAGCAGCAGCAGCAGCAGCTTACATTTCCTATTTTTAAAATTCATTATAAATATTGATATATATATTTTTCTCATTTAAATGGTTATATTAGCTGCTCTATAGTCCATGTATGATCCCAACATCTAGGTTATCTTGGAGTTTAATCATGTTTAGAGAATGATACACATTTTCTTGGTTCTTCATTTGCTGAGGAATTTTGAATTAAATCCTAGATATTACAAATGCTACATAGTGATGATTCTGGCTTCTCTTATATTCCCTGAAAGAGTGTAGATGCTTTTGTTTCACTGGACATTAACTTGGTTAGACTAAAATTAGGCAAATTCTTGCCTGTGATGAGTGACAACTCAGATCTTGGTTCAGGTCTGGCTGCAAGATTCTATGTGTCTGCTTTACTCATGCATGGTGTATGAGTTAGCCAGACACTAAGGGACATGATTCAGTGACTTCACTTTCACTTTTCACTTTCATGCATTAAAGAAGAAAATGGCAACCCACTCCAGTGTTCTTGCCTGGAGAATCCCAGGGACGGTGGAGCCTGGTGGGCTGCCATCTATGGAGTCGCACAGAGTTGGTCACGACTGGAACAACTTAGCAGCAGCAGCAGCAGGGGAGAGTTTTTACATATAATTTGGGGCACCCCCTTTTCTGATCCTCTCTTTTCTGAGTTTATCTCTGTGTCTGGCAGCTGTGTTTACCTAGTCTCTGTCCTCTAGTTCTTCAGGTTAGAAAGATGGTGGGTTTTCTTTCGGGGTTTTAGCTGCTTCATATTGTACTGCTACTTAGGTCTCATCTGAGGCTAAAGCTATAAAAACTGGAAATTCTGTACTAGCCTCTTTTTCCCAAGTTTTGGTTTTCCTCTGAACAGGCTTCCTTTTGTTAATTTCCTAGAGCCTCCTGAGAGCAGTTTTTAAACTTCAAAGTTTACAGTTGTGTGAAGTGTGGTCAGTCTGTTACACTGGAACTTCTCCCAGAGTATTAACTTTTTGTACGTATGTTTAAAGATACATGAAAGAATCTAAAAGTTCTGAACTTATATTATTGAATATCAACTTAATAGCATATTGTACGGACATAAAAATGACTTAAGATTAAGTAACAACTAAGAAACATATTTATGATTAAGCAAAATTTTCATTATGTAAAATCAGATCTCTGCTTTGACTATAGCTTTGTAAGAATTTGTGAATATGTGTAAAAAGAAATGGTGGGAAATTTTAAAAAGTTTTATTTTAACGTATTATTTATTTTTTTTAAGGTATCTCTGTTGTCCTTGAAATAAATTTCAATGCAGTTAAAAATAAGTCAGAGAGAGAAATATTAGGTTCCAACCATATACTGAATTTTGAACTAAGAATTGGAGGAAAAGGAAGATGAAACAGATTCTGATTCTGGGCTGGACTAAGACTTCCAAGAGAAGGGTAGAAAAGCAGACCCCAGCCACATGCTGGAATCCATGTGCACCTTGGAGCTTGGAATGCACCCTCTTCCTTCTGAAACTCAAGTCCAGTGCCCTCATGGGAAATGTAACTTCCTGTTTTAAAGACAAGTAGCTCAGAGCAATTTCAAAAGTCACAGACTTTAAATGGGCCTTGCAAAGCACAGTGATAAGTTTAGGGCACTGAATCAGAAACATATGGATAAATTTTGCCTGAAACTACACAAAGACTTTAATACACAGAGGAAAACATTCTCAAGAGAACAAGCATATTTTAGCATTCCTTACTTAAATCCCAAACATTTGTTAGATGCTTTTGAATAATTTCCTTAAAAAACAAAACCATCCCCCCCTCCCCCAAGCCCTTCTGAGTCTTAGAACTTGAAAAGCTGAAGTATTATGTCTTTTTCATAGCTTGTCTCCAGCCACTCATTCTATATATCAAAGGATTTTCCTGGTATAATACTGCTTCAGAGAGGTAAAAGGAAAAAGATCTGTGCCCTGCCATTTACCTCCTTTGGGAACTAGAGTAGTTTATTTTACTGGTATGGGCTTTTGTTTCCCCATCTATAAAACAGGACTATTATATCTTCTATGCAGAGTTGTGGATGAGAGATAATATGGAATGTCTCTGTATAAAATGTCTGATCCATAGTTAACTCTTAATAAGTGCCTGGCAGTTGCTATTACATTGCTAAATAAATCTGTCTATTCAACATAGGGTTTTACTTATTCTCTAAACATATAGTAGTAATTCTTTCTAAACTATTATTTAATGTTTGCATTAATAGAAGGGAGAAGATAGAGACTGAGCTAGGAAATTGATTAAATATGCAATTTTTAAGTCATTCAGTTCAGTTGCTCAGTTGTGTCCGACTCTTTGCGACCCCATGAACCACAGCACACCAGGCCTCCCTGTCCATCACTAACTCCCGAAGTCCACCCAAACCCATGTCCATTGAGTCGGTGATGCCATGAACAAATTCAGACTGAAACTGAAGAAAGTGGAGAAAACCACTAGACCATTCAGGTATGACCTAAATCAAATCCTTTATGACTATACAGTGGACATGACAAATAGATTTAAGGGACTAGATCTGACAGACAGAGTGCCTGATGAACTGTGGATGGAGGTTTGTGACATTGNAAAACCACTAGACCATTCAGGTATGACCTAAATCAAATCCTTTATGACTATACAGTGGACATGACAAATAGATTTAAGGGACTAGATCTGACAGACAGAGTGCCTGATGAACTGTGGATGGAGGTTTGTGACATTGTACAGGAGACAGGAATCAAGACCATCTCCAAGAAAAAGAAAGCAAAGTAATTTAAGTCATTAGAACTGGGTTAAAAATTTGCCTCTACTAGATATGGGCTCTATGACTAAAATAAGGGATCTAACTTCTTTTATCTATAAAGGAAACAATAGCACTTACCTCTTAGTATTGTGAAGATAAAATAAGACAAGGGATTAATCTCTAAAATTTACAAATAGCTCATGTGGCTCAATATAAACAAAGAAACAAACAATCCAATAAAAAAATGAATGGAAGATCTAAATAGACATTTCTTCAAAGAAGACATACAGAAGGCCAAGAGGCACATGAAAATATGCTCAACATGGCTAATTATTAGAGAAATGCTAATCAAAACCACCAAGAGACATTACCCTATACCAGTCAGAATGGCCATCATCAAAGTCTACAAACAATAAAGGCTGGAGAGGTTGTGAGGAAAAGAGAACTCTCCCACAGTCTTGGGGGGAATGTAAATTCGTATAGCCACTATGGAAAACAGTATGGAAGTTCCTTAAAAAAACAAAAACAGAACTCCCATATGATCCAGCAATCCCACTCCTGGGCATGTATCTGGAGAAAAACATGGTTCAAAAGGATACATGCATCCCAGTGTTCATTGCAGCACTATTCACAATAACCAAGACATGTAACAAACCTACATATCCATTCACTGATGAATGGATAAAGAAGATGTGGTATGCATGTATACACACATACATACCATGGAATATTGCTCATCCATTAAAAAGAATGAAGTAATGCCATTTATAGCAACATGGATGGGCCTGGAGAATATCACACTAAGTGAAGCAAGTCAGAGAAAGACAAATATCATATGATATTGCTTATATGTGGAATCTAAAACAAAAAAGGTGCAAATGAACTTATATACAAAACAGAAACAGACTCACAGACTTAGGAAAGAATGAATTTATGGTTACTGAGGGGAGGATGAGAAGGAGGGACAGATTGGGAGTTTAGGATTCATATATATATATATATATATATATATACACTGCTATATTTAAAATTGATAACCAACAANTTTATCCACCTCACTAGAACTGACTCATATTCATTCCTTTTTTGGCTGAGTAGTGTTCCATCATATATACATATATATATATATATATATATATATATATACACTGCTATATTTAAAATTGATAACCAACAAGGACCTACTGTATAGCACAGGGAACTCTGGTCAATATTCTGTAATAACCTAAATGGGGAAAGAGTTGAGGCAACTGGGAAGCCTTTAAAAAAAAAGATACACGTATATGTATAACTGAATCACTTTGCTGTACACTTGAATCTAACACAACATTGTTAGTCAACTGTACACCATATAAAATAAAATTTTTTAAAAATCACAATTATGTAAACTGGCATAGTACCTGGATGTAGCAATTGCTCTTAAAACAGTGACTGTCATCGTCATCATCATCCATGTTCTATTAGATGGCAAATATTTTTTCTGTCCTTTCTCCTCTAGATCTTAAATACCCCAACATAGTTCTACATCAAATCACCATCTATACTACACATAAAATACATAAATATACTACATTTTTGGGTTCTTTCGTCCTTTTCTTTTTGGGTCAACTTAATATTATTATTCATAATTGGAAGCATTTGCAGCTAAAGTTAGTGGGAAACGTGGTGTCTAACTACATATTCATTACAACTAAATTCATTATTACAGTAGGATTAAAAGTTTTGATGATATAGTGAAGGATCATTGAATGAGTCAGTTTCATATTTCTTAACATGAACCTTGAGATTCTCAGGCCCTCATTCTACAAAAAGAGTAGGCAATTCCAGGCATAAATTTGCAATCTGTATCTACTTGAGAGGTCTGTTGGAAGTAGTTACAGCATGCAAATGTCGAAAGGCACTTTGGAGGCAATCTTTTGATGGATATTTATTGATCACCTGCTCTGTGTGTGATACTATGCTAAATGCAAGACATAAAAAGGAAAATCTGTAGGTACAGTCCCTAACCTCAGGAAGCTCACAACCCAGGTAGGATATTAAAGGGTACTAAAATGCAAAATTCCCCAAGAAATAATATCTTCATTTCACTTCAGTCACTCAGTCATGTTCGATTCTTTGCAACCCCATGGACTGCAGCATGCCAGGCCTCCCCATCCATCACCAACTCCCAGAGTTTACTTAAACTCAAGTCCACTGAGTTGGTGATGCCATCCAACCATCTCATCTTCTGCCATCTCTTTCACCTCCTGCCTTCAATCTTTGCCAGCATTAGGGTCTTTTCAAATGAGTCAGTTCTTTGCATCAGGTGGCCAAAGTATTGGAGTTTCAGCTTCAGCATCAGTCCTTCTAATGAATATTCAGGACTGATTTTCTTTNGTGGTATCTCATTGTGATTTTGATTTGCATAATCAATTATAGATATATAATTGATATAAAGATAAATATATGTAAATTATAAATATATAATATATATTTATAAATTATAAATATATAATATATAATCAATTATATTTACCTAATGACAAATATTAAGAGCCTTTTCATTTGTGTATTATCCATTTATATTTCTTCTTTGGAGAAATACTTACTCAAATCCTTCCCTAGCTTTTAAGTGGGTTATTTGTTTTTTCACTATTGAATTGCAAGAGTTCTTTGTATATTCTGAATACCAGGGCCTTGTCAGATATATTAGCTGCAGGTATTTAAATCTCATTCTTCAGGTTATCTTTTCACTTTCCTGATGGTATCTTTTGAATCACTAAAAATTTCAAATTTTGATCAAATCCAATTTATCTGTTTTTTGTTGCTTCTGGTTTTGGTGTTATACCTAAGAAACCATTGTCTAATCCAAGATCATATAGATTTATGTCTATTTTTGGATGTGAGTTTTACAACTTTAGCATTTATTTAGGCGTTTGATACATTTCAAGCTCATTTTTGTGTGTGTATGATATAAGGAAGGGGCCACACTCTTAAAAGTGAAATTTTAGCTTCAGCCTTCAGGTTGACCTGGAAAGACTTGTTTTCCTTCTGCCTGCATGTCCTTGTGGACCCCATGCCACATCCCAACTCCCCCATCCTTAGCAAATCGGGACACAATTTATTAGAATTTCTTTGTGTATTAGGGAGCAGTGTAATCAGAGTATGAGAGGACAAAGTCTTTATTACAAATTGATTACATTTAGTTAAGCAAACAAGCATGCTACGATAGACATCTGGTGCTTTCGTCTTCCTCCTGTGTGGTTTGTTTGTTCTTGCCTTCCTTGCTTAGTCACTGTCACGTTCGCCTCTGCGACCCCGTGGACCGCAGCCCTCCGGCTCCTCTGGGCAAGAACACTGGAGAGGGTTGCCATTGCATCCTCCAGGGGATCTTCCCAGCCCAGGGATCGAACCCAGGTCTCCCACATTGGAGGCAGATCCTTTACTGACTGAGCCACCCTTTGCCGTCCTTGACTGCTCCATTTTTTTGGAAATGGCACGTGGTTTGTGGAGTCCCTGTCTATAAGCTGACCTTACAGCACATACGCCTGTTCAAGGAGTGGGCAAATTGTGCTGACTTGGCCAATGAGAATTTAATATCTGGGGCCATGGTGATTGGCTCAGAGATGTACATAGAACCAAAAAGGATCAAGAGAGAAGTGTGTGGAATTAGTGGGAAAGTAAGCAGGTGCAGCCTGAAAGTCCTGCTGTCTTAACGTCACAAAGGGGTACATTACATTCAGTTGCTCAGTCGTGTCTGACTTTTTGAGACTTCATGGACTGCAGCATGCCAGGCCTCCCTGTCCATCACCAACTCTCGGAGTTTCCGCAAACTCATGTCCATGGAGTTGGTGATGCCATCCAACGATCTCATCCTCTGTCATCCCCTTCTCCTCCTGCCTTAAATCTTTCCCAGCATCAGAGTCTTTTCCAATGAGTCAGCTCTTCGCATCAGGTGGCCAAAGTAATAAGAGTTTCAGCTGCAACGTCAGTCCTTCCAATGAACATTCAGGACTGATCTCCTTTAGGATGGACTGGTTGGATCTCCTTGCAGTCCAAGGGACTCTCAAGAGTCTTCTCCAACACCACAGTTCAAAAGCATCAATTCTTCAACACTCAGCTTTCTTTATAGTCCAACTCTCACATTCATACATGACTACTGGAAAAACCATAGCCTTGACTAGATGGACCTTTGTTGGCAAAGTAATGTCTTTCCTCTTTAACATGCTATCTAGGTTGGTCATAGCTTTTCTTCCAAGGAGCAAGTATCTTCTAGTTTCTTGGCTGCAATCACCATCTGCAGTGATTTTGGTTCCCACAAAATAAAGTCTCTCACTGTTTCCATTGTTTCCTCATCATTTGCCATGAAGTGATGGGACCGGATTCCATGATTTTAGTTTTCTGAATGTTAAGCTTTAAGTCAGCTTTTTCACTGTCCTCTTTCAGTTTCATCCAGAGGCTCCCCAGTTCTTCGCAGAAAGAGGTATCTGTCTGTTAAGAAAACCAACATGTTGTATGATAGAAACCAACACAACATTGTAAAGCAGTTATCCTCCAATAAAAAACCAAGCAATAGGAGGAACGGTGAGTGAGAGATGGTTCTTACTTTCCTCTCAACAGCAGGACCCAGCTTTGCCTGAAGTTTAGACTATTTCTGGACCTTCTGAATGCATGAGATACACAGATATTCCTTTTTAGATTCACAGCTGAGAGAGTTGTGGTTCTGCCGCAGATAGATTGATGGAAGCTGAAGACACAGGATGTAGAAAATGCTTTGTGCCTTTTTGGACTTGACAACCTAGAAGGGAAACCAAGAGAGGGAAAGAAAGAAATGTATGACAAATGCATGAGTAGACATCTGAATAAAACAGGTGAACAGCACAATTACTGGGGAGGGAACTGGAAAAAGTCTTCAGAAAGATAATTACTCTTTTGGGGTTGAGAAATGAATTGGCGTTCACTAACTTGTTTTGCAAACAACAGAACCCGTTCTTCCACCACGGCTTACAGAAATTACTTCCATTATGTTGTAACAAAGGATGCTTTGTTACACTCTACCGGAAGTATGGCACCGACTATGAGATGGCCCATACCATAGCACCTTGCTAATGGCATGAAGAGAAGCTGGGAACTGAATTACCAGGTTGTTAGAAAATGCATAATTTGGGAAGTGGCACTGAGGTTTTGAGAACCTTATTATATTTTACGTAGTGCATTAAAAAAGCCCCAACTTTCCTTTTGGGTACACGGTTTTCTTTGCTGTGCACAGACTCTCCCTAGTGGCAGCAAGTAGGGGGTCCTCTGGCTGCAGCGCATGGTTCTCACCGCGTGGCTTCTCCTCTTGCAGGGCACAGGTCGAGGCACACAGGTTCAGTGGTTGTGGCGCGAGGCTTAGTTGCTCCACAGCATCTGGAATCTTCCTGGCCCAGGGATTGAACCTGTTTCTCCTGCATTGGCAGGCGGATTCTTACCCACTGTACCACCAGGAAGTCCTCTTCAGTGTAGTTTTGACATACAGGGCCTGTATAGTATTGTGCTTTGTGTTGTTTTAACCCTATAGACTTAGGATCATTCAGTCCAACTCTTTCATTTCACTGAGAAAAGAAATTATATCCCCTCTAGAATGTACCCAAAGTCATACAGCAGGGAAGGAACTATAATCTTGGTTTCTTTATTCTTAGTTTAATCTTTCTTCTATTTTATATCTTTTATTGAGGCTTCTGCTGAAGAAAAAAAAATCGCTTTCTTAAGAACAAAAGCTGGTGACACTTACAGTCAAATTCTTGAGGAGAAAGTAAAGAATAGGGCAGGATTTTATGGGGATGAGCCTTTTGTTTAGCAGATTGCCAGCTGGGTGTTTTCTTCATTCTGAGTTTGGTAACCGGACTCCACTGGAATGGCTGGACGGCTGCCACTTTTCATCCAGATGGTGCTCCTACTGTCTGTTAAATCAGGCGGGAAACTGTGGTCCTTATGCAGAGTTTCTTCATACCTATTTCCAGCATGCAGGATTCCCAGCATACTGAAATTGACATCAGGCAAATATTAGCAGTCTCATATTCTTTTTTTCTCTCGGGAGATGATTTTTTTTATCTTCTTTACTGAACCATCTTCTCCCCTCTGCAACTTGCATAATAAGAAGGTTATACAGACCCACTGTAGCTTCAAAAAAGATGATCAGAGATTAGCATAAAACTATTAAGATGTAAGCAGACAAAATAAAGAAAAGGTAGAATTTTTTTTTCTTCAGAAAAGTTGAAGCTAGTGTTTGCTCGTTTCTGCTGGGCTCTCGGGTTCCCGGGTGGCACCGTAGTAAAGAATCCACCTACCGATGCCGAAGACCCGGGTTCAGTCCCTGGGTGGGGAAGATCTCCTGGAGGAGGAAATGGCAACCCACTCCAGTACTCTTCCTTGGAGAATCCCATGCACAGAGGAGCCTGGCGGGCTACAGTCCACGGGATCGCAAAGAGTCAGACATGACTGATTATGCACACAATTGACTCTCAGAATCTTTGTGTAGAATAGGCTCAGAAGAGGAAATCTATGTGATAATTAAGATGACATGTCTCGATGTTTCATTCAGACAGCAAACCCATATTTTCTGACTTTGTATGTGTCTGGGGTGGCTGAATAGGGGGCCGCTGATGGGGTCTGGGGAGACAGGGTGATAATGCTCTTCTTTCTCTCTCCTGTAGCACACTTTGGTATTTAGCCACTGACTGCTGTTTCATGTCTTTGCTGATGCTCTGTGGAAGTGTTTCTAATGAGTTTCCCACTATTGCGGTTATGAAACTTGCCTAACACATGGAAAGTTTCTTTGGCACATTTCCTAGTAGTATGTCAAAAGAAAACTGAAATTAACATGACATGCACTCACTACAAGTTTGCTGTCTAAAACTGAGGATGACACAGAAAGACAAATGTGTTTAAGCTAGCTGCAAATTATTCTGTTCTCTTTGATGTCCAGGAACCATTTGCTAGAGCGTGGGGAATAGAATAGCTTGTCAGTTACACTCACTGTTGGATGTAGTTTGTCTTGACGGATAAGAGAACTGGGAGAAAAATATAACTTTTGGAATTGCTTGGACCTAGTGTAGAAGGGAAACTGGAAGAGATGAAGTCTGAGTGAAGCTGGGAGAGAAGAGTATAGGCATATAGAATATAGGAATGTAGAAAATTATATGTATATGTATATATATTTTTAGTAATAGCTGTATTGAGATATAATTCACATAGCATACAGCTCAACCGTTTAAAGTTTTTCAGTGGTTTTTAGTATGTCACAGAATTGTGCAAACAATGCCATTGTCAGTCAACCTCATGGGATGAACTGAGAGAGTAACGTTGAAACATACATTACCACGTGTAAAACAGATAACTGGGGCGGGGTGGTGGTGGTTGCTGTCTGTAACACAGGAAGGCTCAAGAGGGAAGGGATATGTGTATACTTAAGGCTGATTCACACTGTTGAATGGCAGAAACCAGCACAAGGCTGTAGAGCAATTACCCTCCAATTAAAAATTAAAAAACAACAACAAAAAAAACCTTGTATGCTTTGCCTATTGCAGTCCCCCAGCCCTAAGCAGTCACTGTTTTCCTTTCTCTGGGTATGGGTTTCCCTACTCTGGACACATTTGTATTAATGGGATTGTAACATTGCAATATGTGGCCTTTTGTTTCTCGCTTCTTTCATTTAGAATAAAGTTTACAGGATCCTTCTGTGCTGTAGCAGACCTCAGTGTCATATTCATTTTTATGACAGAGTAGTATTTCATGGTGTGGATATATCATATTTTGTTTATCCATTCATCAGTTGATCCACATCTGTATTATGTTCACCTTTTGGCTATGAGGGATAATGTTGCTATAAGCATTTGTTTATACATTTTTTTTATACAGATGTAATACACAGGTCAGTGGAAAATTATTCTATTAATAACTAAGATGTCAGAAATATTTTAGCTTACTGTAGTTTTAATACTAGTTAATGTTTTATAGTGTAAAACCTGTGTACTTATTTCTAAGGAGTAGATAAAAAATTCAGAAGTCTGATTTTAGTTTAGTTATGGAGCTGGGACTTTTTAAACTGGTTCCATTTTAAGGAATTATTAAACTTCCCCCAGACACATCACTGTCCAAGATACTGGTTCTCACACTCTTACCATTTTACTTTGCCTAAGGGGTAGGTCCTTTTCCCATCAGGCGCTGGAGCTGGCTCCATGCTACTGATGCTCCAGTAGCAAGGAGATGCCTTAGCAGAAGAAACTAGCACACAGATAGATTTAGTATGTTGGATAGCATTGTGGGGAGCTGTTACTGGAGAAGGAAGAGGAATGATGGCTTCACACCTGGAAGGGTCAGTGAAGACTGCATTTCACAAATGTGGTCACATTCAAATTTGAGTTTTCCAAAAATGAATTAGAACCTTTCTTTTTGCCACAATATAAAGTAGCTTAAATTTCTGCTCACTACTTTTTTGTTACCATCATAATGACTATTTAGCATTCAGTGTGTCTTCTTTTTTACTAGGGAAACAAAATGAGTCATGTTTACATAACAAACTACCAAACCTTGTCAGTTGTACAAAATTAAAATTTCTTTTTCTGGGAGTTACATTATTTCAACTTTCTTCTGAACTATTTTATATTTATATTAACATTTTGAAAAGTTTTTTATCCATTTATTGAACAGAAAACCTGAATATTAATGAAGTAGAATAGGGGTAAATTTATATGGAAAGATGAAGTTCTTAGCATTGAGCTCATATATTTTACTAGAGTTAGAAATTAATACAATTTTTTTCTTAGGTTTTTCTCAGCATATTTTTGCTACACAAATAGTATTTTGAAGTCTAGGTTAGTTTTTAAAGAAAGATTAATTATTGTCTTACTTAAAAGTGTTGTGAAAATTGCTTATTTTGTTATATTAAAAGCTATGGAATTTGAAAGAAACTCTTACAATGGTTCAGTCCGTTGCCCAGAGACAAAATCAGTTCAGTCTCTCAGTCGTGTCCGACTCTTTGCGACCCCATGAATCACAGCACGCGAGGCCTCCCTGTCCATCACCATCTCCCGGAGTTCACTCAGACTCACATCCATCGAGTCAGTGATGCCATCCAGCCATCTCATCCTCGGTCGTCCCCTTCTCCTCCTGCCCCCAATCCTTCCCAGCATCAGAGTCTTTTCCAGTGAGTCACCTCTTCGCATGAGGTGGCCAAAGTACTGGAGTTTCAGCTTTAGCATCATTCCTTCCAAGAGACAAAATAGATGGTGCTGTTAACAAGATTTTCCCTAGAAGTCTTCTAATTTCAGTATGACAGTGATTCCAGTACACATCATTGCACTGAGAATATCTGTATGTGAATAACCACAAGTTCCTCTTTTATAAATCACAAAGCTATAAATATTGGGCCTTATTTGTTATGTAACACATCCTTGCTTTGCTTTCATGGTTTCTTCTGATTGTACTGATAAAATGATGAAATACTGTAACTGGTATATTTTTAACTGTTCTGACATTTGCTAAATTTACATCAAAGTTAAAACTTATTGTTATGTAGATATTAAGAATCTAATAAACTGAATTAGCTTGTTTATCACTTGTTTAAGCAGCATCCACATACATGCTGCTTATTGCTTTTATAGAATGTTCAATCATGCTGATTGCATTGAAATGAGTGCTTTGTTATGAAAATACTTTTTTTGACATTTAGACATTTAAATGAAGTTGGCTGTTTTGACCCCTAGTTTAATGGTGAGATAGCCTATTGTTCATAATGAAGGGGGATATAAAATTGCGAGGAAATTTTGAATTAGTCTTATGAAAAGACTGCTTCCAAAGATGGAACAGCATTTTTAAGAATGCAGTTTTCTATAGCAAGAACATTAATACAGCCTCTGAAACAAAGCCGTATATTAATTACTGGGCTATGGGCCCGCCAGGTTACAATCATGAGGGAGACCTCTGGCTGGTGGAGGTGGCTGGGGATCACTTGGTGAGATTGTCAGAGTTTGGATTGGTGGTTTCAGCCTGAACAAATCATATCTGTCAAGAGAGAGCCTTGGAGAAGGACATGGCTGCCCACTCCAGTAATCTTGCCTGGGAAATCCCATGGACAGAGGAGCCTGGTGGGATGTAGTCCAGGTGGTCTCAAGAACTGGATGTGACATAATGACTAAATCACCACCACCAGAGAGAGCATAGTCATAGCTAGAGAAAAATGATCAGTTAGTAAAGGTGGGACCTCAGATTCCTCTAGAATTCCTACAGACTTAGATGTGTTCAAGGTGAGAAGAGAAATGAACTGTTGAGTAACCTCAGCAGCTTAGTGACTTCCATAATTATACTTGGAAATGGGGAGGTAGGACACATTTAAACTTTCAGATTTTTTTTTTTTAGATTTAGATATTTATGGGATGATTCTCTTCTCAGAGGGCTAAGAAAATATAAAATGCATAGTTATGGTTTGTGTAAGGATATTTTTCCAAAACATTTTGTCTAGGCAGTTTTGGAAATCGTGGGTAGAAACCACAATGACATGCTTGCCTCCCCCCTGGAAGCACCAGCTCCTCCTACCCTGCACTCTGGCAGCTCCAGACTCCTGGAACAGGTGGAGACCCCTCCCTGCACTCCCCAATCTGGCTGTGAAACCAAGCCAGGCATTTCTCTTCTCTTGCCTCTCCTTCCATGTCTGGATGGGGCACACCACCCTGGTTAGAAGGTAGAATCCAGCTCTGACCGTCTGGGATTTATTTTGATATATGGTGTAAAAGGGGCTTCCCTGGTGGCTCAATGGTAGAAATTCTGCCTGCCAGTGAAGGAGACATGGGTTCAATCCCTGGACTGGGGAGATGNATGGGGTCGCAAAGAGTCAGACACGACTGAGTGACTGAACTGAATTGAACAGATGAAGAAACCAAGACCTAGAGAGGCTACATAATCTCATTTACTAAAAGAAAACAAAACAGAACAAACCAACTAGCTGGCCTTATGATTAGGTTCAAAGTCAGACAGAAATGATCTTTCTAGTTTAGGGGGAAAAAGGATAACAAACTTTTCCATTTTACCCATCTGTAAAATGGGTTAACAGGCACTAACAGGAAAAAAAAAAAATATATATAAATATATATTTACCCCAGGAAATATATCTTTTTATGGTTAGACTACTATAAAAATGTTACAGTTCAATTTAGACCTCCAAGCTCTTTCTTCTTTTTGTGAAAACTTCCCTAAATTGAGTTGGCTTCTAAGAGTACTGCTTTGAATGTACTAAAACATATCTTACTTCACATAATAAAGCACCATGAAGCCTACATGCAGATCATTTTTGCAATAATGTTATAGTGACAAAAATCAACAAGTTTCTTGTCAGAACATCTTGGTCATTAAAAATACATTAATAGCTCATTATTCAAGACACTGTACTAATTCTGTTCACTTCCTATTGAAACTTACTAAATACTAAGAGCCCAATCAACCAGAAGTAGTGTTCAGTGGCCACAAAAAGATGCTCCATTAAAGAAAAAAAGAATTATGACCAAAATGGTAATGTAATACATTATATTTATCTGGCACTGAGCTCCTCTAATGGTTGAATGGCTTTGTAATTCACACAGAAAAGGGTTGAAGATGTAATGTGTTCAAAAGTAAAATTAAAGACAGCGGCAGGCAATAAGATTTAAAAGCTTTTCAGAACTCTTTAGAAAAGAGGGTTTGCTAAAAGTGCTGTTGAAATGGGTTTTCCTTTTCCTGTTTCCCCGCCCACTGTCTTAATATCTACATATCTAAATGAACAGAAATGACTATGATCCACCTTGCAACCAGAATTCTCCACTTTACTACACAGGAACAGTGTGATTTTGGGCATTCTCAACACTTTATTCGGCCTCCAAATGACTATCAGATTTTAGGTGTCATTCTTTGGTTCTCAGTAAAATCATATTGAAATAATATGTCTTATTTTTCAGGGGTTGTATTAAGATTAATATATAGTCCCTGATGCTGGAAAAAATTGAGAGCAGATGGAGAAGAGGGCGTCAGAGGATGAGATGGCTGGATGGCATCACCAATTCAATGAATATGATCTTGGACAAACTCTGGGAGATGGTAAGGGACAGGGAGGCCTGGTATGCTTCAGGCCATGGGGTCGCAGAGTTGGACATGACTGGGTGAGTGAACAACAAAATGTGGAATATAGGCATATTGTAGACGCTCAGTAAATGGTGGTATTACTGTTCTTATTCCAAACAGATGAGGCCTTTTATGGGTGGGGATTATATTTTGTTCTACTTTGTATCCACAGCACTGGCACCAGGCTTGGCATATGGTAGATATTTAGCATTTGTTTGTCGCACTAAACTGGAGTCCCAAATTTGAAGCAACGTCTGATCTTTAAGGTCCTATTGAACATCATAGCATCTTGTTCTCTGTGGGTATCTCCCCTCCCATGTTTGCTTTTGACTACTCAATAACAATGTAATGATTATTGATTAAATATTGAGTTCTGTTTTCACCCTCGAGGAGCTTAAAATTAACATATGAGAGAGCACAGCCTGTGATAGCTCTTCATTTCTCTTCTCTGTCCAACATCTATTTCCTCCTCAATTTTCCTTGCTGGAAATGACACTCTACACTCCACGGTATTAGGAACTATACAGCATTCTCCAGAAAATATATACTATTAAATAATCCAAAACTATAGTCATTTCTACTATGTGGAGTTACTCAGGTCACTGTATGACTCAGGCCAGATTAACTGGAGCATCATATTTTTGTGGCTACAGCAAATGATTCAGACGTGGGCAGAAGGTTATCTGAAGCTTTAAAAAATGTACCCTCTGAACTGACTCTTATAGAAGTTACAGACTATTCTGTTAAGCTCAAGGGATATTATCAGCAGAACATACCAAAACACAACAGGCTGTAGGATGTTCAGAGACTTAAACTTCTTGAGATACCCTAGTCTCCTATGGACAATGCTTTTGGGTTGGTGGTGATGAAACTTGCCCATCAGGCACAAGGTCCTTATAGTCTCATGAAGTTCCCAATGAGGCATCAGACTATAAAACCAGAGCATTGTAGTTGCAAAAACTGACTTTAGCAAGTCTTGACAATTTCTTAGTTTGCCATTAACACCAGCATGCTGCATTGCGTACAAGTCTTATAATAATAATCAAGTGTCCCTATGCTGGCATGATAATTATCTAATGATGACAGACATCTCCTGGGTCTAAGAGGAGGTGAACACAGCAGGCAACAGCAAGCATGTACCCTATCAGACCCAGTGAAACTCCTACATGGGAATTCTGTGGAACTGCTGGGAAAGAGGAAATCTGCTTCCTGCTGTCACTGTTAAGAGGACAAGATTCAATGTGGAGCTCCTGGCAGCCTTTTGGTATTGTGAAGTGAAGGCTTTGAGAAAGGAGCTCACCCAGAGGAAGAGGGAGATGGAGAGAACCTTGCTGAGTCCTGATCCTGTCATCTGAGCCTCAGGATCCAGTCATGACTGAAGTAAATTTACCCCTGGACTTTTCAGTTTTACAGCTAACAAGTTTTCGATTTTTGTTTTCACTTAAGACAGTTTAAATTGTAAACCATCATTTGCAAGCTACAACACAAACAAATGTGTGACTCAGATTACAAATGGGGTGATTTCAGAGAACAGAGCAGAAATTATTCCTAGAATAACTAGGTTAACTTGTTGAAGCATGTGGAATATAGACTGCCCCTTTGCAAACTGGAGAGTATTTGGGTTAGTACAAAAGGGAGGATTTCTATGTGCTGGAACAATTTTCATAAAAACAACATAAAAGAGGATAAGCAAAGAAAGGGAATGTGGAAATAGTCCAGTGACAGAAAGGGCACCAGACGGTCAGTGTTCTAGTCCTCACTCAGCTACCAGCTAACCTCATAGCCTTAGGAAGTCTGCTTTTCCTTTTCAGGACTTAGTTTCTCCTCATGTCAAGCATAGACTTGGACTCATAGATCTCTAAGATTTTCTCCAACTCTGCATTCTATAGGTCTATGAACTCTTAAAAGGCTGTTCACAGTCCTGTATATTTAAACATCTCCACAGAGTATATGCTCTCAGAATATAGATTTTTCTTGGTCTTTTGTCTTCCTCTTTACCTGCTGTGTCTTATCCACTTGACAAAGAGCAATCTCTTTCCTTCATGTTCTGAATGAAATGGAAATAGACAAGCTACATTTGCTGAAAAGCCATGACTTTCAAGCTTTGAAAGCACATGATTGTACCCAGAGAAAGCTCCTCTCTGAGTGAGGGTGATGAAAGCGGTGGGAAGGGGCCGCCTGGTTAATTGCACCTCTGTGGAGATTAAAGCACAAGTGAGGGATTTGGAGGAACTTTGCTCTTTCTGAGCCATCTTCCTCTGCCCTCTTCCCTTTCTGTGGAGAAAAGCTTTGGCATCAAGGTCTAAATTAAGATCCAAGCTGTATTATATGCAAAATGGATACTAAACTAGCTTATAACTGTGCAGACTATCGCATTTATTAAAATAGTGTCCTGTATTCCCCAAAGAAACATTTTCATGTTCAATGAAGATTGACAACAATTCTCGCCATGGCTTGCATTCTTGGTTGGAGTGTGTTCCAGCTTAAAACCATTGCAGGAAGATGGGTAAAAATAATCAGAACTCTTCAGGATGGATTTAAAAGTGAGACTTATACAGGTGTGGATCTTTGAATTCTAAATCCCCAAGTCATTACCTAACACTGTTATACAAATTCATTTATTTATTGTGAATAGGCACATTTATTTATTTACTGTCTGCCACCGCCTTGAAGGCAGCAACATCATCTTCTTTACCACTGACTTACCTGAGCCTTACACAGACTAATTGATCAATAAATGTTTACTGAATGAACAAATTTTAAGTAGTAAAGGATTTATGTGAGCTCTTTAATTAACCAGAATCAAAAATAGTTGTTATCAGAATTTGGTGAGAAAACCACAGATACCACAAAGAGCTGATACAATTCAAGCTTAAAGCAAAGACATCTGATATTGTATGTACCTTCACTGTAGATAAATGCATTGCATTAATCTGGATTTTGAAAAGAGTTCATGGTATTGGTGTTCAGAGAACCCATCGTTGATCTCTCTTAGCTCCTTGATTTTGCATATAATGTATAGCAAAAGACTTGTTTTCTTAGATGCTCGAGACTCCTATCTAGAAAAAATTCTGGTGTTATTGACACAATACTTGGTTGGCTATGCCTACTTGGCTAGGGAGTTCCTGCAGGCCACAAATGTTGGCCAACCTCAAGGCTTTTGATAAAGGGCCAAAAGCTGCACCCAAGCTACACCCAAGCTGCATTTTGGGGCCCTGGGGGAAGGAGAGAGATAATTAGCCAGATAGTGTGGGATGAGGGAGGGTGAAATGTGAGCTGTGACTCCTCTCATGACCCCTCAGGATTGTTTTTCAACCCACTATACCTGTGGATTCCTAGGTGCAATTTCCTTTTATTCTTTTATGGATGCATAAGACCTGAATTTCTCATCTGAGAATGTTGGTGTGGGATGGATAGAGACAGGACTTGCAGAACCAAAGTCAGAAATGCCCATGAAAAGAGATACCCTTGAGGATCTGGAGAAATTACAGTCTGCCACAGACAGTGGATGGGGAGATGTTTGAGTTGAGGTTATTTAGATGTCTCAGAGATGGCTGGGTTCAGTGCCACTGGGGCTGCATGCAACTGAGGAAGCTAAGGCAACAAGACATTGGTAAAAAACAAACACACACAAGACAACAAAGAAGATTCTGGTTCTAGAGCCAAATAGCCTGTATTTGAGTTAGAATCCCAGTTGTCATAACAGCTCCAATGGGCCCTACTCAAGTCATAAAGCCCTTTGAGCCTCCATTTTCTTGGCCGCCACCTTAGAAGCTTGTCATGAAGGTGACAGGAGATGAAACTTACCAGCTGTTAGCACAGAGCTCAATAGGAGTTTATATTGTTTTGAGTTTAAGAGATTTGCCCAAAGCATCCAGACCAGAAATGAAAACAAGGATAAGAACCTGGCCCTCCTGCCACCTCACTGGCTGCCCTTTTCCCAAACTCTGAGGCTCCATCCATGTTTTCAAGGTAACAGCACAGATAGAAGGGCCAGCTCTGTGTTTTTTAAAGGCCCAGCTGCTTACTTGATAGAAAACATCCTGCCCAATGTGACTTTATGAAAGTGAGAACAACACGACTACTTTAAATAATAGCAGTGAATTATGACTTCCTGTGTATTTATTAGGACAACACTATAAATGGGAAATTGTTGTGGTATCCTTGGGGAGAGGAAGAATTCCATGGGAATCCCATTGTCTTCTCCTATTAGGGCCCTTTGCTGGGGAGAAGTCACATTAATCATCTGACGTCTAACATGACATTTAGAGTCNGATACAAGTTGTTGTACAGCAGAAACTAACAGCTCTGTAAAGCAATTATACTCCAATAATAAAAATAAAAAAAAATCTGATTTTTACAAGCTCCTTGTGAGATTTATCTACAGACAATTGGAGGGGGCAGGTGCTTGGGAGGCTTTGGGTTGGTGACTATGTATCCTACTTACTGAGTCACACATGTTTGTTGTAACTCATCCTCATTCATCTAGAAAGCATCGATTAGACATATAATTAAAAACAATATTCTCCATGAATGTTCATAGAAACTTTATTCATATTTGCCAAAAAGTGGAAACAAGATGCCTTTCATGTGAATGGATCAATAAACTGTGATACATCCACACAATGGACTATCACTATCCATCCATGAAAATACATGGAGAAACTCAAATGCATGTTACTAAGTGAAAGAGGCCAATAGGAAAAGGCTATCTATTGTATGATTCTAAATATATGATGTGGTGGAAAAGGCAAAACAATAGAGACAGTGAAAGGATCAATGGTTGCCAGGAGCCACAGGGGATGGAAGGATGACTAGGTAAAGCACAGAGAATNTGAAAGAGGCCAATAGGAAAAGGCTATCTATTGTATGATTCTAAATATATGATGTGGTGGAAAAGGCAAAACAATAGAGACAGTGAGAGGATCAATGGTTGCCAGGAGCCACAGGGGATGGAAGGATGACTAGGTAAAGCACAGAGAATATTTAGGGCTGTGAAACTGTTCCACATGCTACAGTACTGGCGGATGTGTTAGTGTACATTTGTTAAAACTCATAGAACAAACACCACCAAGAATGAGCCCTAATGTAAACTACGGACTTTGATGACAATGCTGTATTAATGCAAATTCATCAACTGCCAACAAATGTTCCACTCTGTTGTGGGATGTATATAGTTGAGGAGGTTGTGCATGTGTGGGGGTAGGGTATACAAGGGAACTCTGTGTTTCTGCTCAACTTTGCTGTGAACCAAAAACTGCTCTAAAAACTAAGTCTACTAAAAAAAATTCTCTTTCATATTTCTGGAGAAAATTGTGTCCCTTTGAGCAAGGCAGAGGGGAGAAGTCGAAACTCCACTTCTTCTATGGATTTGCCATTTTCAGTGTCTTCCATCTTACCAGGAAGGCTGGTCAGGACTAAAGAAGCCTCAGTGATCATGTGAGGAAGAGCTTAGGCCCTGGACTGGATAATAAGAAAGAACAAGCTCTGTTTGTGAAAAGTTGGGACCTATTTCTTGTCTAGCAATTTTCAGCCAGACTGCTTTGTTGTCGTTGCTGTTGTTTAGTCGCTAAGTCATGTCCGACTCTTTGCAAGCCCATGGACTGCAGTGTGCCAGGCTTCCCTGTCCTTCACTATCTCCTACAGTTTGCTAAAACTCATGTCCATTGAGCTGGAGATGCCATCCAACCATCTCATCCTCTGTCTCCCACTTCTGCCCTCAATCTTTCTCAGCATCATGTTTTTTTTCCAGTGAGTTGACTCTTCGCAGCAGGTGGCCAGAGTACTGGAAAATCAGCTTCAGCACCTGTCCTTCCAAAGAATATTCAGGTTTGATTTCCTTTAGTATTACTGGTTTGATCTTCTTTCAGTCCAAGGGACTCTCAAGAATCTTCTCCAGCATCTCACTTCCAGGAGATTCTGGGGAAGATATGGCTCTGTATTTCTTTTGTTGGGGGAGACGTGGTCATGATGGCTTACAGAGACTAGGTAGGAAGTTCGGGGGAATCAGGCAAAGGGGAAGTGTGTCTCAAAGGAACATCAAGAAGAGAGAAACCCAAGCAGACCAGACATGAGGAGTCAAGAAATACATGGAATTTGGATGGCAGGAGCTCTGAAGCCAGGCAAATAGACTGGGTAATGGAGAGGAGGCAGGAGCACCTGACTAGTGGGAAAGCCTCTTATCAGCTTTTTTCTACAGGGGAGCCGTGTGAAATGGAGACAGCCACCCTGGGGGGTGATGGGGGCTACCATAATGAAGAACAAGTAAGGCAATCTCCCTATGGAGGCGGAGGAAGTGTTCAGAGTGCAGGATGTTCTGGGCTCGCCATTGGAACATGTGACAATGAGTTTAACCAATTTTCACAAAGTCTTCCAAAACCAGCCACTGAACTGAGGGTCTCCACAACTTGGGAAGGAGAAGAAACAGGTTAAGAGACAAAGACATAAGTGTCTCTCTTAGACTCTGTCTTGTGCTTATTACCCCCAAAGAAATCCTTCCTCCTTAGTTCCAGTTCTATTTCAGTTAAAGTGAAAGTGAAGTCGCTCAGTTGTGTCCGACTCTTTGTGACCCCTTAGACTTGTAGCCCACCAGGCTCCTCTGTCCATGGGATTTTCCAGGCAAGAATACTGGAGTGGGTTGCCATTTCCCTCTCCAGGAGATCTTCCTGACCCAGGGATTGAACCCCGGTCTCCTGCATTGTAGGCAGATGCTTCACTGTCTGAGCCAACAGGGAAGTCTATTAACTATTTAAGTTAACNAGGCAAGAATACTGGAGTGGGTTGCCATTTCCCTCTCCAGGAGATCTTCCTGACCCAGGGATTGAACCCCGGTCTCCTGCATTGTAGGCAGATGCTTCACTGTCTGAGCCAACAGGGAAGTCTATTAACTATTTAAGTTAACTAGACATCAGAACCTTCCCCTTTGATAGTTTGTGAATATTTTAAGAGAACATCTGTTGACACTTAAAGTGAATAAAAACAAAAGGAGCAGCCCAGTTGTGAAAAGCTGTAAAAATGTAACTGACAGTTGAGCTCATATGTCACAAAGGAAGCTGAAATTTGCTGGACTCGTGTTTAGATAGAAACACACTAATGGTAATAGTAGTAGTTATTGCTGTAATAATAACAGCAATAATAAAAACATGTTAGTAACTGCTGAACATCTCTGCTATGGTTCAGAGATTTGTGGCTGGGCAGGTCTGGATGGGATCAATTATCTGGACTTGCCTGTGCTTTTCTAGCTTTCTTTCCACTGTGTTATAATCCACCTTCAGCACAGGATCTGGTATAGTTTACACTACTGTGCTAAAAAAATGTGATCGTCAATGTGATGCTTGTTTTACGGGAGGTAGTCTCTACATTTTATTTTAACATGTAATGAGAGCTTAAATCTGCTGATGTTGGACTTTAAGGTTAAAGGAGTGGGTTGGTTAGGGGTGGTATTTGGGTGGGTGCAGCCAGGGTGATATTCGGGCTTTTTAGGGGTTCTCTCACAGTTCTTGAAATCATACTTAACAAGTGAAAACCTTTGCAAACTGTAAAGGGTCACTAGATGCCAAAACAAATTATTTTTCTTATTTCAGGTGACCAAGAGCAGATGCTGACACCAGGGGAAGACAGAGGGAACTGGAGGGGTGATGGCCAAAAGATGAATTATTAACAATTTCCAGGTATTGGAGTACAGAAGTTAAGAAACAGCTGTTCTCTATAACCACAAAAGCCAAAAAATAAGTACTACTGAGTGCAGGAGGCGAAAGTTAGGAAAGATATAAAACAATATTAACTACAGGAGGGAGTGGGAAATAGTGTTCATTCATGCAGTCATTCAGCAAGCACTTATTAAGCACCTCCTATGCAAGGGGAACTGGGGTAGGTGTTGGTGTTAAATGACAGTCATATCTGACTCTTTGTGACCCCAGGGACTGTACTCCGCCAGGCTCCTCTATCCATGGGATTCTCCAGGCAAGAATACTGGAGAATCCCCTTCTCCAGGGGATCTTCCCAACCCAGGGATGGTACCCAGGTTTCCCACACTGCAGGCAGATTCTTTATTATCCGAGCCACCAGGGAAGCAGGGTAGGGGTAGGTGTTGGGAGTATAAAAACCTAAGGAAAGCCTCTGCTTACACGTGCTCATAGAATCATGAACTTGCTTGACTGTAAGTTGCTAAGGGCAGGAGCACAGCAGCACAGTCATTACATCCCCAGATACATGTCTTCTTCCTAGAAGACACTTCATAGATAATCTTTGCATGAATAGCTGAACTAAGACTGAACCAGTAGACAGGACAAGGAAGTCATTAGGTATCACAGATCCTTTTCTCTAGCCTGCAGCTGATGTATTTCTGCCTGAAGGCAGGAAGGTGGCTGAAGGAGATCTATGTGTAACTGAAGCCTCCACTTATAGTTAGCCCCAGTTCCCTGCAGTGCTGATTTTGGAGAACCTTGCCTGGTCTTTGGAGTAGGGCAAATTGAACAAGTTAGACCTGAAACTTCACCAACCCTCCAAGTTGAGTTCTTGGGCCGAGCATTTATATTTAATTGTGTGTTGTCACCAGTCGTCTGCTGCTCCAAGAATACAGAACACTGCTTCCAAAGCAGATACCTTTTTTGGAGCTGCACTTCCCGAATCTTGACAACTAGAGTCAAAACGGCGCCTGGCAGCGTAGCTGACAACTGCATACAGGCGAGTGGTTGGAATCACTTGACTCAAAGATCTGGAAAGCTTCCACCTCGCTGCCTGCCTCTGTGGAAAGAGATGGGCTAGGTGTGGCTGCCACAGTGAACCCACATACCATTTGCATCTGGCTGGATGTCTACCGGGTAGAGACGGCAGCTCTGCTTGTGAATCCCAGCCTTCTCCTTTCTGCATATCCTAAGCCATCCCCAATCCCTTGAAGCCCACTGGAAGATGCCCACATAAAAAGCCTTTCTGCCCACAGGAGTTCTTCCCTGTTGCTTTGCCTTCCTTTCTTCTTCACATCTTATAAACCCTTCTCATCTCATATTTATCAAATGCAGTCACAAAGGGACCACTTAATTAACAGGCTGCCATTATGTGGAAGATGACTTGGAAGCTTAAAACCATTTAAGAAACCTCACACTGTTCCAGACGACAAAAACAGTGGGATGCGCCATCTGGGAGGGAGCTTCCGCCAAAGTAGATGCCAGTGTTTCCATGATTAAGAACCTAATATTATACCATCATAGTACGTGGTGCCATTTGGTTAGAAGAGACAGCCTTGTGAGCGAGTGTTCTTAGGTCTCGCCTGCTTGGATGCAGCCAAATCACTCAGCACCAAAATATTTGCTCTGGCAAGCGGCCCCGGTTTATACGGCTCTTGTATCTATTCCACAATAGACTCTATGTGGGCTTGGTACATTGAAAGAGCTCAGTTAAAACTTGCTGAGGCATTTGTTGGCTGTGACTGGCATATGTTGATGGTATGGTCAGTCTGTGCTGTGAAGATGACTGCAGGTAAATCAACAGTTTCAACAGTTTGTTACGAGGCTAATTGATTTTTGACATGAGGACCAGAAAATTGTTTCAGAACAAAACACCAGACTTGGCCCTCTACCAGCCTTAATCCTATCTCCACTACTTTATCCTTTAACTTATTCTATTGAGCACCGACTACATGCCAGGCATTTCATCCTCCATCCACAGGAGGATGAAATAATAAAGATGATATAGTAACTTCCTGGGATAACTTACATGATTCCCTGAAAATATCACCGCTAGTACTTCCCCTGTTTATGCAAGACACAAATTTTCATTATGGGAAATTAAGGGAACACAGTCAAGCAAAAATTAAACAATANCCATGATTAAGAACCTAATATTATACCATCATAGTACGTGGTGCCATTTGGTTAGAAGAGACAGCCTTGTGAGCGAGTGTTCTTAGGTCTCGCCTGCTTGGATGCAGCCAAATCACTCAGCACCAAAATATTTGCTCTGGCAAGCGGCCCCGGTTTATACGGCTCTTGTATCTATTCCACAATAGACTCTATGTGGGCTTGGTACATTGAAAGAGCTCAGTTAAAACTTGCTGAGGCATTTGTTGGCTGTGACTGGCATATGTTGATGGTATGGTCAGTCTGTGCTGTGAAGATGACAGTTTCAACAGTTTGTTACGAGGCTAATTGATTTTTGACATGAGGACCAGAAAATTGTTTCAGAACAAAACACCAGACTTGGCCCTCTACCAGCCTTAATCCTATCTCCACTACTTTATCCTTTAACTTATTCTATTGAGCACCGACTACATGCCAGGCATTTCATCCTCCATCCACAGGAGGATGAAATAATAAAGATGATATAGTAACTTCCTGGGATAACTTACATGATTCCCTGAAAATATCACCGCTAGTACTTCCCCTGTTTATGCAAGACACAAATTTTCATTATGGGAAATTAAGGGAACACAGTCAAGCAAAAATTAAACAATAAAATTATCCATAACCCTTAGAGGTAAGCTTCTGTGAGTAAACTCTTTGTGCATTTCCTTCTAGTCTTTTTTCCCTTCTTTATGTTCTATGCAGGAAGCTCCTGCATAGCTTCTCTTTCAGGCCATTGTTTGTTTCATCTCTATGTTGCAGATTCCCCTTAAGGGCAGAGCCTTTTCACTTCCCTTCTGGCTATCCAAGTCCTATTTTGTACTAACTTCTGGCCATTTTCTGGAAGACTACGCTCATTCGCCTTAGAAAGTCTAGGGATTGTAGAGACTGTCATCTGGACTGTCTTAACAACCTGTGGACATAGGCAAGTCATTTAACCTCTTTGAGCCTCGGGTCTCTCTTCAAGACACTGGGCTAGAAACTTTCAGAGTCATTGTCAAAGTTAAATGAGATCAGGTGAATAAAGAACAAGGTCAGTGAGTGGCGTGTCTCTGTTTCCTCTCTGGTTCTCCGCACACCCAGAACTCTTGGGGTGTGTTGCTACAATTTTGCCCATGTTATACACACTTCAAGGACCTCCAATGAAGCTAGGATACACTCCACAATCATTATGTTGGTTCATAAGACCCGCTGACCAGCCTCTTATTTTGTCTGAAGTTCCCGTTTCTCCACCCCAGTCACCCTAATCTTCTTTCTCTCGGAGAGGTTTGCACACACTGGTTCCTCTGCCTAGAACACTCTCCCTCCCTTCTCTGTCTTGTTACCTATTTATCCTTCAGCCTCTTGTCTCAATTGTAACACCATTAAGATTTTTGCCTGGGATCTCCAGGAGACAGCAATTCTCTCCTTCTTTTTCATAGTACGTGTGTACACATGTGATAAATCGCCTCAGTCATGTCCAGCTCTTTGCAATCCTGTGAACTGTAGCCCGCCAGGCTCCTCTGTCCAGGGGATTCTCCAGGCAAGAATACTGGAGTGGGTTGCCATGCCCTCCTCCAGGGGATCTTCCCAACACAGGGTTTGAACTCATGTCTCTTACATCTCCTGCATTGACAGGTGGGTTCTTTACCACTAATGCCTCCTGGGGAATCTGCCTTTTCATAGTACCACATACCCATTCATGGGTCTTATTCATTTATTTAGGTCTCTTTTGTTGCATTAATATTTTCCTTTTCAGAATTAGTCTCCCTGAGGGTAGCCCATATTCTTATTTGTTCTCACTGAATTTCTAGTGCCCAATACAGAACCTGCCACATACACACTAGGTACGCCATACATGCTGTTGAAGACTTAAATGATTTTGTTTACTAGTTGCTGGTACCAATGAATGGTAGCCTTTTAAGGGACAGGTCTGCATCTTCTGCTTTCATGGTGTCGTTGTGGGCTACTTCATTCACGACCTAGACCTCGCACAGACATGTAAGCCTAGCAGGATCGTGCTGCATTAGCCCTGCTCCAGTGGATATTTCCCTGGCCTCTTCAGAGGGTCTGTAAAGAGCTGGATGAGGTTCTACACCATCCATCCTGTTTCCAAGATGGTTCCTCTTTCTCTCTCCCCTTCCCCTTTCAACAGAAAGTCTATCAAGCAGGCACAGCTTAAATGCCTCCTCCACCATGAAGCCTTCCATGGTGTCCCTTTCTCATCAGCCTGGCATTTTTTCTGCCCTCTTTTGGCACAAACAGAACTGATATCACTCTGCTTTTTATAAAAGAAGCTGACTGTGTGCCAAGTTGTTAGTTTGTCCATCCTCTGGCTGAGTCCCAAGTCCTTCAGAAGTTTCCCTTCCCACCCTGGCTCTTATTTCCTATTTCTCATCCCTGTAGCTCCTTTGTCCCCATTGCATGTATACTGAATGCTTTTCAGTTCTTCAAACTCAGGTGACCTCTCACATTTCTGGGCTTAGGCACTTGCTCGCCGACTGAAACTCTTTTCCACCTCCTGTCCATTAGCCTAACTTCCAGTTATTCCCTAGGACTTGGCATCAAGGTTGCTTTGTGAGGGGCCTGGGTCAGGTCGGGTGTGCCCTCTCAGTATTATGTGCCTTGAGCCCTTGATGTGGCACTTCTCCCTGTTCGCCCGTCTTCCCAAGGTGGTGTGGGCTCCACGAGGGCAGGAGTCAGTCAGGGTTGCCTTGCTCACCTGGAGCGGAGCAGGTGTTTAATAACCACTTGGTGAAGGAAGTAAGTTACTATAGTCGCCTCTGCAACCCCCATTCTGTTCCCTCTGCCACTGTGCTCTGTGGAGTAGGGCTCAGAACTGTCTGTGGAATAGAAAGGGATGGATTTGAGTTCCCCCAGGTAAACACCTGCAAAATGGCACAGAGAGAACATTCATGTGTCTGCCCGGCAAGGTCCATGCTTATCCATCTCAATGCCACCAGCACAGGCCTGGGGACCCAGCAGGGGTTCCACAGTATCTGTCAAACTACCATTTTACTGAATATATGGAGAGACTGGGTTGTACCAGTGGTGTCACATCTGGCAAGTTCCTTTCTCTCTGGCCTTAGTGTCCCGATCTGCAAAGGAGAGATGATCAGGTCACCTCCTTTAAGGGCTGTTGTAAGGATTCAGTGAATTAAGAGCAATAGAGTGCTCAGGAGTGCAGAGTGTGACCCACCTGCCATTTGCAGCCTGCCACACGTGGTTCTTCATCTCCTGAAGACGGACTCTGAGCTCACACTGGTGGAACCCAGGCTGGGCGGCCAGACTGAGGCAGAGGAGTTGCTGCCGGCCCGCAGGACTCCAGGCTTCTGCCCTCCCAACCTCCTGCCACGGTCCTAGCCACCTTGCTTTTGATGTGCACCTGGCCGCAGCAGGCTGTCACCGTGGGTGCTGCCTCAGGCCTCCCCTCCCATCCTTGCACAGTTCACGATGGTGCCTATGTAAGTTTCTGTGGTGACTCACGGCCCTTTCTTTAGAAGCGGCGCTGGATGTGCATCATAACTCACCGTGGACCCCCGAGAGCCAGCTGCATTGCAGCCTAGGTCAATGCAGATGAGTAGACAAAGGTCAGGTGCTCTGCCACTGCGTGTGGGGTGGGCTGGGGAGTGGGGGTGTGACCCCAGCCCTCACCACCCTGCATTGCCCTGCAGGTCGCAGCAGCACAGCCCACCCATGGGTCCTTGAAGCTCCAGGGCAGCCGGGATACTGATGAAGGATGCTCACCCCTCAGGAGCGCCCTGGCAGGTTTGGTTAGTATGACTTCAAGGCCTCAGAACTGAGGAAGGATGGGCTACGGTGATTAAGGGGAGAAAAGCAGCCTTTTGTGCTTCTGTCCATCTGTCAATCATCCATTCAGTTATGGGCCCAACTACCAGACTTCCCATCCATCTGGGCCTTCCCTACACTTAGTCACCTAAGACTCTTACTCCTACCTACCCACCCATCTATCCATCCATCCATCCACCCACTCATTCATCCACCCACCCACCCATTCCATCACTTATCCACCCTTCTGCTCCACTACTCAATCATTTGCTTTCCCACGAGGCATTTGACATGCTAATCACCTAAGGTCCTCCCTTTCCATACCCACCACCAGTAATGCACTCGTTTATTTACCTCTCACCCATTTATTTGTCTCTGTCCCTCTTTCCATCCATCTACCTACTCATTAATTCAAATTAGCATCCACTATACAGGATGCTCAGAATTTAAAGATGATTAGAGTAGCATCTCCATTCTTGCAGAACTCAGAATCAGCATGGTTTAAGGTGCCACAGGAGAAAAACCCTTGCCCTTATTTTTCTCAGAATTAAAGAAATATGTGTGCTAGAATCCTATTACAGCAGGATGCTAATAGTAATAAAAATAATAGTAGCTAATATTTATTGAGCACAATTTGCCAAGCAATGTTCTAAACTTTTCACAAATAGTATCTCATTGGATCCTTGTACCAACCCTGGAGGTAGGTACTATAAAATTATTATATCCAATTTTCAGATGAAAGAAACAGAAGCTCACAGAAGAAGCATCTGTAGCTATACAACTGTTAAATGACCAAACAGATTTGGAAACCAAACTGATCTGAAACCAGTACTTCCAGTTGCTTTACTGGCATTTGTTACCCAGGAGAAGACACATTAAAAGGAGTTAAGTTGAATCAGCCTTGGTTTTGTTTTCTGTAAAAGTATTTTCAGAGATAATGTATATATTTCAGAGATAATGAATATATACATTATCTCTGAAAATACTTGTACCCATTTGCAAGTACTAATATGTGTGATAAACACGTTACTGGCCAGAATAATAGAATAAGAGTGGCATCCAAAGGAAATGAGACATATCTATTATTATCATCCATGCTCATTATAGAACAATTAAAAGTAATTTTTAAAATCTCTTGTGATTCTATTAATATTATCTAGAAATAGATGCTTGTGTTCTTTAAAATGTTTACTATCCATATACACAGATGTATGCGTATATATTTTTTTCGGTGCAAAAATTGGATATTTATACACTTTTTTTTAAACATAGTATTTGCCATGGACTTCTTTCCACGGTTTACCACACTTTTGGGAAATCTATAAAGAAAAAAAAATAAGCTGCCTTCTTGATTGCTGTCCCTCTTTTGGTAATTTCCTCCTCACCTACTCTTTCTGTTTCTTCCCTTCCTCCTCCTTGATATTGGTGAGAGGTCCTAGTTGTAGGCAAAAGAACCCACTCTAGTAAGTTTAAATAGAAGCAGGTTTAGCTGCTGTATAGCACAAGGAGCTTAGTTCAGTGCCCTGTAATGATGTGGAGGGTAGGATGGGGTGGTGGGAGGGAGGCTTGAGAGGGAGGGGATATGTGTATACACATAGCTGATTCATGCTGATTCATAGCAGAAAGTAACACAACACTGTAAAGCAATTATCCTCTAATTAAAAAAAAATAGAAGGAGGTTTATTAATAAATAGATCAACAGTGTTTATTACTATTCTTGTTGTTAGAGGATTATTATTAAATAGTTCATATAATTACTGGGTGGGCTGACTAGAACACAACTCTGCAAATGATAGGATAGAAGTGGGCCTCCAACAGAGCTGTAAAATGAGAAACTGCCACCATGGCCACTGATTCTAGAAGTATGCTACCATCCACTGGCAAAGTGCACATCTCTTACTCTGTCTCTCTCCTTCGTTCACTTCCAGGTCAAAGTATTATGTGCATACATCTAATGGGTATAACCTAAAACATTTGAATCTTAGCTAAAAGGGAGCATTGATTTTAGCTTTCTAGCTTTCTAGCTTTGGCACACTGGAGTGAGGTTGAAGAGGATATCAAGTGAGCCTGTCCACAGGACTTGCTATGGGCTATTTTACTAGAAGAGCTAGTAGGACTCTTCCTGTTAAGCACCTTCATTTTTTATAAAACTGATGTAGGGATATTGAGGCCTATGGGGGCAACTTCCTCAAGAGTTTTTATTGAAAGACAGCTAGAGGGACTTCCCTGGTGGTCCAGAGGTTAAGATTCCACCTGCCAGTGCAGGAGACAAGGGTTCAATCCCTGGTCTGAGAAGATTCCACACGCTGTGGAGCAACTAAGCCTACATTCTAGAGCCTGCGAGCTGTAACTTCTGAGTATGTGCGCTGCAACTGCTGAAGCCCACGTGCCTCAAGCCTGTGCTCCTATACAAATAAAGAAAAGAAAGGTCTCTAGAACCCAGAATTGAAGCAGGATCACACTGTGGGACCTCGAGGACACTAGGGATCCATCATTCCTGTGTCCAAATCGAAGACATCAGATTTACCCTGTATTCGTTCATCACCACCCCTGTCAACATTTTATCTGAAAATTCATCATTAAAACCCCCAGGGTTGTCAGAATCAGGGGAGCTTATGTGTTAAACTGTTAGAATTGTTGCTGACATCCTCTTTACCCATCCTCCTGTTTCTTGGCCAGGCTAACATCACAGGGTGTCCATCTGTTCAACAACCTTACAAAGTTGGTACTACTTTCTCNCAGGGTTGTCAGAATCAGGGGAGCTTATGTGTTAAACTGTTAGAATTGTTGCTGACATCCTCTTTACCCATCCTCCTGTTTCTTGGCCAGGCTAACATCACAGGGTGTCCATCTGTTCAACAACCTTACAAAGTTGGTACTACTTTCTCCACTTTAAAGAGGAGGAAACTAAGGTTTGGAAAGGTGATTTAATACCTGCAAGGATAAATCTACTAATAAGCAGTTGAGTTGGAAGTAAAGCCCAGTAGTACTAACAGCCTATTATTCTCATGAAGCTCTGTGTATCTGTTAAACACATTTATCTGGCAGGCTCACTCCAACTCTTCTTATCTTTGTGAATGCTTTCCCCTGTTGTTGTACAAACTATTCCTTGCATCTAGACTGAACACTTGATCTCTTTCTCTTTGGGGGTTAGGAGTTGGGAGGAGGGCTTATTCATTCTGAATAGTAAATAAAAGCATTTGTAAATTATAACTGCCAACTCAAGCACAGTGAGATGAAAAAAGTAGTCATAGTTGCTTTGTTACAATTTCTTTANGACCTGCCTCTTGAGAAATCTGTATGCAGGTCAGGAAGCAACAGTTAGAACTGGATATGGAACAACAGTTCAGTTCAGTCGTTCAGTCGTGTCCAACTATTTGAGACCCAATGAATCACAGCACACCAGGCCTCCTTGTCCATCACCAACTCCAGGAGTTCAGTCAAACTCATGTCCATCGAGTCGGTGATGCCATCCAGGCATCTTATCCTCTGTTGTTCCCTTCTCCTCCTGCCCCCAATCCCTCCCAGCATCAGGGTCTTTTCCAGTGAGTCAACTCTTAGCATGAGGTGGCCAAAGTATTGGAGTTTCAGCTTCAGTGCTGAAACATGCTGAAGCATCAGTCCTTCCAATGAACACCCAGGACTGATCTCCTTTAGGATAAACTGGTTAGATCTCCTTGCAGTCCAAGGAACTCTCAAGAGTCTTCTCCAACTCCACAGTTCAAAAACATCAGTTATTTGGTGTTCAGCTTTCTTCATAGTCTCACTCTCACATCCATACATGACCACTGGAAAAAACATTGCCTTGACTAGATGGACCTTTGTTGGCAAAGTAATCTCTCTGCTTTTCAATATGCTATCTAGGTTGGTCATAACTTTTCTTCCATGGACTAAGCGTCTTCTAATTTCATGACTGCAATCACCATCTGCAGTGATTTTGGAGCCCCAAAAAGATAAAGTCTGACACTGTTTTCACTGTTTCCCCATCTATTTCCCATGAAGTGATGGGACCAGATGCTATGACAGACTGCTTCCAAACAAGAAAAGGAGTATGTCAAGGCTGTATATTGTCAACCTGCTTATTTAACTTATATGCAGAGTACATCCTGAGAAACTCTGGGCTGGATGAAGCACAAGGTGGAATCAAGATTGCTGGGAGAATATATCAATAACCTCAGATACGCAGATGACACCACCCTTATGGCAGAAAATGAAGAAGAACTAAAGAGCCTCTTGGTGAAAGTGAAAGAGGAGATTGAAAAGTTGGCTTAAAGCTCAACATTCAGAAAACAAAGATCATGGCATCTGGTTCCATCACTTCATGAAAAATAGATGGAGAAACAGTAGAAACAGTGGCAGAATATTTTGGGGGGCTCCAAAATCACTTCAGATGGTGACTGCATCCTTGAAATACAAAAGCACTTACTCTTTGAAAGAATAATTATGACCAACATAGACAGCATATTAAAAAGCAAAGATGTTACTTTGCCAAAAAATATCTGTCTAGTCAAGGTTGTGGTCTTTCCAGTAGTCATGTATGTATATGAGAGTTGGACTCTAAAGAAAGCTGAGCACTGAAGAATTTATGCTTTTTAGCTGTGGTATTGGAGAAAACTCTTGAGAATCCCTTGGACTGCAAGGAGATCTAACCAATCCATTTGAAAGGAAATGAGTCCTGAATGTTCACTGGAATGACTGATGTTGAAGCTGAAACTCCAACACTTTGAAGACATGATGCCAAGAACTGACTCATTTGAAAAGACCTTGATGCTGGGAAAGATTGAAGGAAGTAGGAGAAGTGGATGACAGAGGATGAGATGGTTGGATGGCATTACCAACTCAGTGGACATGAGTTTGGGTAAACTCTGGGAGTTGGTGATTGACAGGGAGGCCTGACCTGCTCCAGCTCATGGGGTCTCTAAGAGTCAGACACAACTGAGCGACTGAACTGAACTTAATGTTTCCATTGTTTCCCCACCTATTTGACACGAAGTGATGGGACTGTTGCCATGACCTTTGTTTTTTGAATGCTGAGCTTTAAGCCAGCTTTTTCATTTGCCTCTTTCACTTTCATCAAGAAGCTCTTTAGTTCTTCTTACTTTCTGCCATAAGGGTGGTGTCATTTGCATATCTGAAGTTATTGATATTTTCCTGGCAATCTTGATTCCAACTTGTGATTCATCCAGCCTGGCATTTCACATGATGTACTCAGCATATAAGTTAAATAAGCAGAGTCGCAATACACAGCCTTGACGTACTCCTTTCCCAATTTGGAACCAGTCTGTTCCATGTCCAGTTCTAACTGTTGCTTCTTCACTTGCCTACAGATATCTCAAGTGGCAGGTAAGATGGTTTGTTACCCCATTTCTTGAAGAATTTTCAAGTTTGTTTTGATCTACACAGTCAAAGCCTACAGTGTAGTAAATACAGCAGAATTATATATTTTTCTGAAGCTCTTTTGCTTTTTTGATGAACTAACAGATGTTGGCAATTTGATTCCTGGTTCCTATGCCTTTTATAAATCCAGCTTGAACATCTAGAAGTTCATAGTTCATGTACTTTTGAAGCCTTGCTTGGTGAGTTTTGAGCATTACTTTACTAGTGTGTGAGATGAGTGCAATTGTACAATAGTTTGAACATTCTTTTGCATTGTGTTTCTTAGGGACTGGAAGGAGAACTGACCTTTTCCAGTCCTGTGACCACTGCTGAGTAGTGTCATCAAGGTGTCAGACAGGAATGCAATAGCCAGAAGGTTTAAATGGGGTCGAATAATCTGCTTTCAAGTTCAATTGTAAGACTGTTAGCCGACCTCAGTTTCTCACTGGCCAGAGATTTCTGTCAGTCGGAAGCCTAAGTCTCTCCAAAAGCTGCCTAAGTGTGCTGATGGGTCTCTCCCAGAAGATAGAGTTTGCAGGAGATAGAGACCTCAAAAGATATAATATGCATAGCTTTATAATGCATTCCTGGAAGTGATATATGTCACTTCTGCAAGTTTACAAGATTAATCCTGGAATACAATATCAATAACTTACTAATACTGCTTAATATTCAATTTTCTTCACTTCATTTAAATTAGTAAATGGTAAGAATATACAACATTTTCCTTCAGACCGAAGACTTCATTTGTGTTTTTCTTTACATCAAGTCTAGATTTACTGGAGATGAATTCATTTTTGAATCATCAGGAAAAAAAAAAAATTGCTTGTTTTTCCTGCTCTTAAAAGTATATTCATGCTGGATAATGACTTCTAGATTAACTGTGATTTTGTTACTTTTGATTTTTCTTTTGCCAGTTAAAAATGCCCCATCTATTCTGGACTCTGTTGTTTCTGAGTATACCTCATATCACTTGCGTGTTTCTCTCTTGGTGACTTTTTCCCCTTATACTTTAAAACTCCTCTCTTTATAACTGTTTTGTAAGATATTGACAATATATGATTTTGTTATGTTCACTGTCTTTATCCATCTTTTCATTAAGAACTTTGGATATATTTAAAATTCCCGATGGACAGGGAAGCCTGGCATGCTGCAGTCCATGGGCTCACAAAGAGTCAGACATGACTGAGTGACTGAACTGAACTGAACTCAAAGTTCCTGATCACTAATATGAACATCTAGATCATTGTACTGTCTGCATCAATTGAACTTGAAAAAAAATAATTTATATTTCACATTTTTATCCATCTTCACATGACTTACAATGTTTTTTTTTTTTTTTTTTAATGCTGTACATCTGCATGATACACTGAAAAGATCTGTAATTTCATTTAACAGGTTTGAGTTTTGTTTTGGTAAGAAGCTAAATTTATGGCATACCATCTTGACCCTTTAAGACTTGATTTATTATTTGTTAGAGTTGATAGAGTTTCTATTTTACCTTAGTGCCAGAGTNGCATGATACACTGAAAAGATCTGTAATTTCATTTAACAGGTTTGAGTTTTGTTTTGGTAAGAAGCTAAATTTATGGCATACCATCTTGACCCTTTAAGACTTGATTTATTATTTGTTAGAGTTGATAGAGTTTCTATTTTACCTTAGTGCCAGAGTGTATTATTTACTCTAGAGTAATAATTCTTATTGTTTTTTCTGAGTTCTCAACTAAATAACTGAACTCCTCAATGAAATATACCCACCCTGATCAGGCCAGAATTCCAACATCTCCCAGTCCTGCTTACTGTGTTGTATCTCCTTTGTGCTCTCAATGCCACAGCAACTACTCTCTGCCAGGTTTTATGAAAATTCATCTTGCATAAGCATAGTTCTCCCTTCTGACCAGCTCTTTCCTTTATACTCCATAAATTCAAGTAGCATTAGAAACATAGAATTCCAATTTCTACTTTCCTTACTCAGACTACTACTTCTTGATCCACTTGCTTCCCACTTTCATGTGCCACCGTCAAGTGTATCACTGCAGGCAGGAAGCAAAGAAAATGCAGAACTGGCATGAAATGTTTCCTTTCTCTCAAGGACTGTAGTTTTTCACTGTCATTTGCTTAATCCCTAAAAATATTTGAAAATAGTTGCCTTTTATGTTTTTATTATAACTGTTTATGGTGAAGGGCTGATCCAATACTAATTATTTTGCCATGGCCTAAAGGATGTTTAAAGTATTCTTTGTCAAATGAAAAAAATAATGAAAATTTAGGATTTACAAGTGGATATAATACAACTTCAATGCATATCTATTGACTGAATGAACATATCAATCATATATTGGCATAATCTATTGCTGAAATAGGGTAAAAAGATCTTGAAACAATTAGTTTAATGAACTTTTAGCCCACAACTTGAGTATTTTTTCCTACAGAATCTTCCTTTCCAAAGAGTTCACATAATCAAACTTATCTCCAAAGTAAGTTATTGAAATCTGGTAGCTATGGTACAAATTTCAATCACAAAATATAAGTTCTAAACATTAATTCTATCTTAAAACCCTAATGGAAGATGATATTTGTTTTAAAATATTATTAAAAAGCAAAATAAAACAAAGCCTATGTAACTCCTTACATAGAGTTTTTCTCATAAGAAATGTATGGAAAGTGAACAATAATTGAATTTATACATTCCAGTCATTTTAAAAGCATCAAACTTCTGGAAACAATTTAATTTTGAATTTCATTTTTAAAAAATACCAAGTTTTAGTTTTTCTAAGGCCACAAAAACTGCAGTTCAACTAATTTAAAACAGCTGTTTCTTGGTAAACAAGACATAATTTGGTGACTTTATGATCAATTGATTTAATCACTTTATTTGAAATTGATTGCTTTGTTTTTCCAATTAATTCTATTTTACTCTAGTAAATTTTATGTCATGATAACTGAGACCTAGAGAAATGCAGAAGAAACAATAAATGTTGAACCCTAATTAATTATTAAGATACACCTGGGGAAACAAGACCAATTATTCTGACATGCTTTATTACCTTTCTCCCAGATCACCTTGTCCTGTCACAAGAACCTTAGTCCCAGTGACTTTGTTTCAAACATATTACTTTTGAAATAACAGCAGGTACCGCTGGGCTTCTCAGCATCTCTTGTTTACCATCTACTGTCACGCTTAATGATTAACATTAAAGTTGTTGCTTCCAAATCACCTTAATTAGGGTTGCAAAGACTTTAAAAGGTTCCTTTCAAAAGCTCAGATCATCAAGTTTGATTGCTTCAATATATTGTGACTATATGAGATTCTTGTAGTGAAACATCATCATAACAGTTCCAGCCAGACATCTTGCAGTTCCTTTTTAAGGTAAATTTTCCTCCTTATAGTTCTTCCTGTAAGTACATTGTGTCCTCTACTTAGTTTATAGCTGACTGAACCAGAACAGGGCAACTGAACCAAGCACCATGATTCATAGGCTAGCCTATTCTTGGGTTTCCCTTGTTGCTCAGTTGGTAAAGAATCCTCCTTCAATGCAGGATACCTTGGTCCGATCCCTGTGTTCAGAAGATCCCCTGCAGAAGGGAAAGGCTACCTACTCCAGTATTCTGGGCTGGAGAGTTCCACAGACTTTGTACTCCATGAGGTCACAAACAGTCGGACACGACTGAGCAGCTTTCACATAGCTATGGAACAGCCTGCTACATAATGCTGTGCCCAAACTGAGAGAATCTGGTTTTGCATTCTCCTTCAACTCTTTTAATCAAGGATTAGAGAGAGCCATTTTGTATAAGTACTCATATTATTTTTGTTTTAAATAAGCTCCCACTGAAGTGTAACATATACAGAAAATGACATGAGTCATGTTTGCAGCTTGTTAAATTTTCAGAGTAAACCAACTTATGTTACCACCATCCAAATTATATAATGGAATATTCTCAACACCTAAGAAGTTTCTTTATGATTTTTCCTAATCACTACTAACTCACTAAAGAAGCCATTACCCTTGTCTCTAATATCACTGATTACTTTTGTTTCTAAAGTTGTTTTTTAAATAAATGAAATCATACATTATTCACCTTGACCTGGCATCTTTTAATGTGGCATTTGTAGGAATCATCCATGTTGTTGAATGTATCAGTAGTATAGTTTTTATTTTTGATTTGTAGCATTTCATTTTATGCATATTCCTGAGTTAATGCATGATTTCTTGATTGGATATAAAATTTATAATACATGATTTTTGGTAAAATGTCTGGTGGATATATAAATGTGAGTAGACTTTCTAGTCCATAGGTTATATATATGTTCAGCAAGAGTTGTTGCTGCTTGTTATTAGTTTCCTGTTGTTATTGTAACAAGTTACTTTAAACCCAGTGGTATAAGATAACAAAAAAGTTGTTCTTTTAGAGCTCTGGAAATCAAAACTCTAAAAATCAAGGTGTTGTAAGGCTGTATTATCTCTAACGTCTTCAAGAAATAATTATGTCCTGATCTTTTCCAGTTTCTAGAGGCTGCCTGCATTCCTTGACTCATGATCCCTTCTTCATATTACATCAACTTCTTTTATCCATCACATCGTAGTCTACTACTTACTTTGACCACCTAACCAACTTCCCTCATATGAGAATGTTTGTGTTGACATTGGGCCTATCCAAATTAACCCCTTAACCATATCTGCAAAATTTCAGTTTCCATACAAGAAACATATCAAAATTCCTGGGGATTAGGATACGGACATTACTTTATCAACCACAACGATAAAGAAAAGACGAGTAGAAGCCCTAAGTTTTAGGTCAAAACTCAATGATTCTGAGGACTGTTAGGATATGAGCATCATAAGCAATTACTTATTATGGCCTGGGCTGCCATTGCTCCTGTTTTGGAACACAAAAATGTAGGGATCATTGAGAAACATCTCAAAATTTTTCTGCTATTGTGTGTGTGTGTGTGCATTAACAATATGTGTGTTAGTTATACAGCTTTATAGTTGTCTTAGGTAGGCCTCACAAATTTTTTAGGATAAATTTCTTAAGACGGCTGACTGACTTAATATCCCATGAACTAAAACAGCTAAATTGAAGCCAAGTAGCATAGATAAGGACTATCACTTTTATTAACCCACTTTCAGAAATAAAGTATTAGTAGATGTTAAACTCCAGAGGCCTGGCATGCTGTGATTCATAGGGTCACAAAAAGTCGGACATGACTGAGTGACTGAAATGAATTGAACTGAACTGAACCTCCAGAATGTAAACATATCCCTTCATGGCTACATTTAATTGTTAGGTTGTGACTATATACTATAAAACACTCTTTTGTGACTAGTTTACAGATACAGTAAAAATATATTTCAAAACAATAATCAATACATGTTGACCTTGGGAAATCTGGGAAAAAAGAAAGTGATTTAAAGTATAAGAAATCTTAAGCTTATTTTTTCAAATGCAAATTTGATCTCTGTAATTAAAAAATATTCCTTTCCCTATAAGTATGTTTGTTATGCTGTGTGTTTGGTCACTCAGTCATGTCCAACTCTTTGCAATCCCATGGATTGTAGCCCCCCAGGCTCCACTGTCCATGGGGATTCTCCAGGCAAGAATACTAGAGTGCATTGTCATGCCCTCCTCCAGGGGATCTTTCCAAGCCAGGTATCAATGCCAGGTCTCCTACACTGCAGGCAGATTTTTTTTTTTTTTTTTACCATCTGAGCTACCGGGGAAGCCCATAAACATGTTTAATATCCTTAAAAACCTAACTTTTAGATTCAATAAATATTGACATTCTCTATAGCAAATATGTCATTTTACTTTTTCTCCCAATTTGATTTACTTTAGCTCTTTTCAGTGAATTCTATTCCCTATAAAGGGTATTCTATAGAGCTTTTAGTATAAACAAACAAAACAAATTTGTTTGTTTTGTCAGAACACACAAATTGAGGCAACTTTGAAGGTATTGCTATATTAAGTCACATGTATCTCATTTTTAATAAGATGTTAATTTTCCTTTTAATATTAACTCATGGAATATTACTTCATGATTGACTTAATTTCCACAAAGCAAATTCTTTTTTATATTTAAAAACTAGCAAAAAATTGTGATTATCTAATCAGTTATATTTGACTGAATAAAATTCCTTGTCTCTGAGAAGTTATTATGTCTTCAGGAAAATATTCTCACTATTTCATTCCAGGAGGTGTCATGTTTGCTTTGAGCTCTGGCTTACTACCAGAAAGGTTTATTTATATTCTTTCAGTTCTAAATCTGCAGTAAAAGACATCAAAATGAGCTCTCAAGCAATTACAAAGTAAAGTTATTTCATATTTTAGTACATTAACTGCCACATTAAAATGTGATATTGATCTAATATTTTAGATACTTAGTGAATTGAATTAGAAAGTTTAAGAAATATCTGTCAGTTTTAGATAAAAAAATTACTAGGCTTTATTCAGGCCCCAATGGAGTATGAATGTATCAAGGGTTTCTTTAATATCTATTTCTGTGCACTTCACCAAATGTTAGTTAAGTGGAAAAAAACTACTTTATCTTGCAATTTATCTTAAATAGGAATGTCTACTGCTGTTCTTCTACTAAAAGATTTTTTGGTAAATAGAATCAAGTTTTGAAAGAATATCACCAATATTCAGTTTACATCAATATTCAGCTTACCTTCCTTTCTGTGCACAAAGAAGTCTATACTGGTTTCCACTTTAAATGTGGCCAAGTTCCTAACAGGCCAAAAGTCTTGCAGATAACAACTATAAACTATGTGCAATGTACACTGAACCACTTAAAGGTTTTGAAATCTAAACAAAAGTAGGCAGATTATGGAAGGAAGGAAAATCGTGGATGACCAGCAATGTGGAATGTGGCATACTCCACTACCAGCCCCCTTCTACATCCATCTTTTATTTTTTCCCTATATCTGTAGGCTTGCTGCAGTCATCTTTTATTGGTTGGTTATAACTTTGACAACTCACAGTCTTTTGGGATTTAAAGCCAAGAGGACAAAAATTAGTGCAACTACTGCTATGGAGAGCCAAAGAGGAGTCAAACTTTTATATACATGTAGTGTGCAAATCTCTTTCTGACCCCGGTGCCATTATACATAGGCAGACTATAAAAAACTCAGCTAAAGGGAAAAAGCAGACTTAAATGAGATGTGAGCTCAACACAGAATTTTTAGTTTTGCACAACCAAGTTAATAGCCAGATAAAACCATAATAGGAACACCTATGGGAGACATTGAGTAGAATGAAAGCTTATACAACACAGCATTTTGTATGCAATCCAGAGATATATGAAGAACTAGGTAAATTTATCCCCTTAAGAGAAAATAAAATCAATATAAATCAATCCTGATATTTTAAATTATCAGAGAATGATTTGTAAAAGCAGCTATTATAACTATGCTCATTGAGATGAAAGAAAATCTGATTAAAGTGAATAAGAAGATAGGAAGCATTGGCACAAAAGTCACACTTAAAAATGAACAAGAAAGGATCTAGAACATAATGCTGAAATTTAAACATTGTTAGATAGGTTTAATAACAGAATGGGGGCTTCTCTGCTGGTTCGGAGGGTAAAGTGTCTGCCTGCAATGCAGGAGACCCAGGTTTGATCCCTGGGTTGGGAAGATCCCTGGAGAAGGAAATGGCAACCCATTCCAGTATTCTTGCCTGGAGAATTCCATGGACAGAGGAGCCTGACTGGCTACAGTCCTAGGATTGCAAAGAGTTGGACACAACTGAGAGACTTAACTTTCACTTTCAGTAGCAGAATGGAGTTGTCAGTAAAAAGAATCAGCCAACTTGGAGATAATTTAATATAAACTATTCTATGTGAAAATAGAGACAGAAAGATACTGAAAAAAATGAAAAATCACAGCAATCTATTACGACAATATTAATAAATCCAACATATGTGTAATTAGAGTTCTGTAGAGAGAAAAGGAAAGGTTGGTAAAGACTGAAGTCAGATGGAGAAAGGGACAGCAGAGGATGAAATGGTTGGATGGAATAACCCACTCAACAAACATGAATTTGAGCAAACTCCAGGAGACAGTGTAGGACAGAGGAGCCTGGTGTGCTGCAGTCCATGGGGTCACAAAGAGTCACAACTTAGCAATTGAACAACAATAAGAAAAAGAGCATGTCAGAATTGATGACCCTAAATTGTCACAAGTTTGTGAAAGAAATAAATCTATATATTGAACAAGTTCAGCAGGTACCATGAAAGGTAAATATAAAGAAAACTGTGTGTAGGCCCATCACAGTCAAAATACTGGAAACCAAAGATAATGTCTTGAAATTAGTTCAGGGAAATAATTTTATATACTTGGGAACCACAACCCTAATGACCATTATTTCTCATCAAAAACAAGAGAGGCCAGAAAACAAACAGTATCTTTAAAGTATTAAAGAAAAACGCTGCAAATTCAAAATTTTATATCCAGCAAAAAAAAAAAAAAAAAAAACTTCAGGAATGGACAAATAAATAAATTTTCAGGTAAACAAAATAAAAAGGATGTGTAGCCAGGAGACCTACAATGCAAGAAACACTAAAGATAGTTTTTCAAGATGAAAAGGAAATGATCCCAATGAGAAATTTCGATATCCATGAAGGGTATCAGCTCTGACCTGTATCTGGTCAATTTTAAAATAAATTTTCCTCTGGATTTCATTATTACACCTATGATGCTACAAAACAAGTAAATTTCTTTATTAAGTTTATTTTCATCATGTCTAAAGCATAAAGGATGAAATGGGGTAGGGTTGCTGCTGCTGCTAAGTCACTTCAGTCGTGTCTGACTCTGTGCAACCCTATAGATAGCAGCCCACCAGGCTCCACTGTCCCTGGGATTCTCCAGGCAAGAACACTGGAGTGGGTTGCCATTTCCTTCTCCAATGCATCAAAGTGAAAAGTGAAAGTGACGTTGCTCAGTCGTGTCCGACCCTCAGCAACCCCATGGACTGCAGCCTTCCAGGCTCCTCCATCCATGGAATTTTCCAGGCAACAGTACTGGAGTAGGATGCCATTGCCTTCTCTGGGGGTAGGGTTAGGGATTCCAAATGGGCCTATGTGATTTTAAATTTACTTACTGAATTCTGAGAAGACTAGGACAATTTAAGAATATAAAAACCTCTGAAAAATAATTTAAAGAGACACAGTTGTAAAACCAATAAATGAGGTGCACCTTCAAAAAATATTCAAAAAAAAAGAAACAAGACAGGAAACAACTGAACTGCTAGATATAAATATAGCAACTTATGATTATATTAGTTTTATTAGACTCCACATTCTAACTGAAAACTAGTTTCCCAAAACAGATGAAAAGACAAGGTAGCTATATTTTCAGCCCTACTATAAGCTGTACAAAATTATGGGAAATACTGACCAATAAAAGGTCACCAAATGTAGATCAGTGAAGGTGAGAAATGTAGATCATTTTGAGATAAGGCAGTAAAATGTTCAGTCATTCAGGTTTTTGCTTCTCCTGTCAAAAGTATTGTAAGGATACACAAGGAGGAAATCATGGAGTTGCTCAATTTGGGTTGCTGAGTTTTTGACTGAAGGATTTGCCCTAGAGAATTGCTTGGATCCAGGGAAGAATTTACAATGGAGATAAATTACCAAGTGTTTTGCTAAATATTATTTATGTTTGTTAGCATAGCTTATTCTAACCAAGAGAAACTTAAAGGTCCCCAATGCAAATAAATTAATAACATCCTTTAAATGATATGTGATTATTTACCATGATATTTACTAAGATAATTTGCATTATGGAATGAACAGTTTTTTATACATTTACAATTTTGATAAGAGTAAAATCTCAAGAACATATATATCAAAAATATTAAAATATAATCATTGAATAGCTCTTAAAGTTTTGGTATGTTGCAAAGAAAGAGAGATAACATGAAAACATTTTCATCTGTTTTGCATATATTGATAGGTTTTTATGTGCGTTACCGGATCAAATTAATACAACTAAAAATATTTTAGACCTCAATTTTTAGTTTTAAACTAGATGCATCTTTCTGAGGATTTTTTTTTTAATAATAAGACATAAAGGGGTAATTTTAACTCAGTTAAAAAATTGGATTGTTGAAATCTTATGAAGTATTAGCATATATTCATTGTGGATTTATCTAAAAATGTAAGTATAAAGAATGGAAATTAATAGATTAAGTAAAATAAAGGAGATAAATGTAAACTACATATTAGATTAATTTCAAAAAGTACACCCTATATACCAATATTATTTTAAAAAATTTTTTAGATAATAGTGAAGAAAAAATGAAAATAATTAAAAATATATAGTATTCTTCCATAAAGAAATTAAATTGAAATACAGCAAAAATGAAAAAAAAAAACCTTAAGCTATAGTAATCTATTTATTATACAAATTTAAATATCTCTGCATAAATGTTAAATAATTAAATGAAATGGAACTATTAAAATTAAAACATGGAAATTAAATTTTTCTTTAATAATTTTGGATTTATTTGATCAGTTTCTTAAACAACGACCCATTGGAAAAGACCCTGATATTGGGAAGATGGAAGGCAAAAGGAGAAGAGGGTGCCAGAGAATGAAAACGCTAGATAGCATCACTGACTCCATAGACATTAATTTGAGCAAACTCTGTGAGATAGTGAAAGACAGGAAAGCTTGGTATGCTGCAGTCCATGAGGTCGCAAAGATCAGACACAACTTAGTGACTGAATATCAACAATATAAAATACATAGCTAATTAAAATTTCAGTAAAGCATTTTTAAACAAACTTCTCAAAAATTTTAATCCCTAAAACAGTTAAGATTGTTCATAAGTCTAGGTTTAGAACTGGAATAATAGCAAATATACTTTAATGTGAAAATTTTATGGCAAAAAAACGAGTCTATGTCCTTTCTTTTTCTATTAATAAGTTATTTGCAAAGATTCTCTCATTTTACCATATCTGGTGTTTATGCTCATTGATATAATTTTGTTCTTTCCCTTAAAGTTCTATTTGTACTTTCCCCTCTTCTATGTATGAGATTATCCTTAATAGCCTGAGACTTCACTGTCCAATACTTTGTGTTCATTTTAAGCGTCTAACCAAAAATGTTACTTAAGATTATCAGACACTAGTCAGTTTTAAAACCAACTAACGCACAGTGTGTTTGTGATTAATTTACTACCCCTACATATCTGCTTGCCAAAAAGGAAGAAGATTTTGATGCTCAAAATATGCTAGTCTAGCATTTTAAACTTAACTCTTCTTGGTTTCCGATACTTCTCAGTATTCTTGTTCTCAATAATTCAGTTTTTCCTGCATAATAATATGTTAAAGCTTCCAATAGCCCATGTCATTATGATGTTTGGTGTTCGCAGTAAATGGTGACCTTGACCACTGCTTTTCTTTGTACATTTCCAATGAAATGGCTCAAGATACTTTAGTGACAGTGATATCTCCTTCTAAAATGGATCTGACATTGTCATTAGTCATTTGAAGAAGACTGAGATGTTAACCTACTTTGTCTTTTCACTGGACATCAAATGTTGAAGTTTATAAGGAAAAATTTATTTTCCTCTCAATCAGATGTCTTCCTCCTATTTTAAAGAGCACTGGATACAGCACTGGAAATGTAATTCTGGAATAATTAGTCACTTTCTTTTCTCTTCATTCCTTTACACTATTTAATCTCTACAATTTGAAGAAATCCAAAATTTTCTTAGGATTTTGATTACTTTTCTCTTATAAGATTATGTACAACTCAAAATGTTCAGAGTTAAAAGAAATTAAATAATGTTAAAGGCAACCAGTGTCTTTTCCTCAAGTGTTTTCTTATGCAATGCTGAAATATGACTACTGTTTCCTGTGCTGTCAGTTCATCATGTTTCAATGTCAGATACATTGCTAAATGAGATCAGGCTTGCTTCTGGTCTGATTCTGATAAATCTGCTGAATTTGTATTAATATAGTACAAGGACTTCAAAACTTAAAACTCATATACCCTAGCAGTTTAATATAGAGTGTCTTAGTCAGTGGGTTTGTGTTGTCTGACAGCTAAGGATGACTCTGATGGTTCCAGTGACAAAATATTCTAGTATGGTGTACTCTGCTAACATGGAAACATAGAAACAAAGCCTTAAAAACAAGAGGTAGTATATTTAAAACCTAAAATACAGATTCATATTTGTTTATGAATACTGGTATATCACTCCAATACTTCACTGATTTAATTTTGAGAATAGGTCAATTAAGTCAGAGTTGTATCTTACTTTAGAAGGTGGTGATGCACTGGGACTCTCAAAGTAAAGTCTATATTGTAAAGAATGGTATTTAATAAGCCATTTCTATGGAAATGGAGAAGAATAATGGTCAATGACTGGAGCAAACTATATTTCAGTTTCTGAGTTCTGAGGGTAACCAGTCCAAAAAACTTCCAGGTATCAGCTTTGAATCATTCTTCAAAGAGTATGAGAGAAGATAATGGCAACTTGATGGATTTTCCTGGTTTGCAGTTAGTCTCTAGTTGTCTTTCTGAGTGGATCACATAGCAACAGTCATGAAGATTATCTAAATAGACTTTCTGTTAAGCATTGTGGTGATTTTTCTGAAGTTTATATCAAATTGTCCACCTTTAGTATGTATTGCTTTAGGAAAAGGCAGTTTTAGTCAGAAAGGGAGAAATACTGGAAATGTTAGTTTGGAGAGTTGTAACCAAATATTTGAGAAAACTAGAAGAATTTAGGATCTAATCTAGTTTAAAAATAAAAACAATACTTCAAAGATAATTAACAGCACTAGAATATATTTATAAAAGTGTATTAATGAAATGCAGTGTTTCCTCTACAATCACCCCCATAATTCCATGGGCAGAGGAGCCCGGTGAGTTACTGTCAATGGGGTCAGAATCAGACATGACTTAAATCTGTTTAATAAAATAAACCTTTGTAAACAAAGATAAAACATTTTTTATCCTTGCATGGTCCCTCTAGAATTCAGAAAGTCCCAGTGAACGTTTTCATTTTCATGGCAATATCTGTTTTCATGAGTTCAATAAGAGTCTGTTCTTATAAAGAACACAAGGTGGTAATCATCGGTCATATTACCAAAGCTTTGACTGGAATGTCTTACTTGAGAAAGATATGTGTAGACCCAGATATGAATAGACAGGAACTAAGATTGACTTTTTGGAAACAACAAAACCTCTTGAAGAAATAGCCTACTACCTTGCTTATAGGGTTCATGACAACTTTACCAGGTGAGTAAGCAAAGTCATTTCCTGGAAGGTGCAAGAACCTCAGAAAATTTTAAGAACCTTAGAAAGAGAAAAATTCACCAAACTATATTGGTATTGCAAATGAAGTTTGATGTGAAGTACTTGGCTCAGCTTCCTAACCTCAAGAGGCTTTAGAAACTCCAATTTATCGTTTCTTATGAAAAGCTTCAGCAAAGAAGATTAGAAGATTCTGTATGGTCAGTCACTATTCTTGTTACTCTTATGTAAAAAATTAAGGCATGTTTATTGAAACTAAATTTTATTTTCAAACAAATCTTGTTATGGTTTTCTTTATGTATGTGTGTGTATATATATATATATATATATATATACANACAGTTGTGGATGTGACTAGTGATAGAAGCAAGGTCCGATGCTATAAAGAGCAATATTGCACAGGAACCTGGAACATTAGGTCCATGAATCAAGGCAAATCAGAAGTGGTCAAACAGGAAATGGCAAGAGTGAACGCCGACATTCTAGGAATCAGCAAACTAAAATGGACTGGAGTAAGTGAATTTAACTCAGATGACCATTATAGCTACTACTGTGCACAGGAATCCCAGAGAAGAAGTGGAGTAGCCATCATGGTCAACAAAAGAGTCTGAAATGCACTAGTTGGATGCAATCTCAAAAACAACAGAATGATCTCTGTTCGTTTTCAAGGCAAACCATTCAATAGCACAGTGATCCAAGTCTATACCCCAAACAGTAACACTGAAGAAGCTGAAGTTGAACAGTTCTATGAAGACCTATAAGACCTTTTAGAACTAACACCGGAAAAAGATATCCTTTTCATTATAGGGGACTGGAATGCAAAAGTAGGAAGTCAAGAAACACCTGGAGTAACAGGCAAATTTGGTCTTGGGATACGGAATGAAGCAGGGCAAAGGCTAATAGAGTTTTGTCAAGAGAATGCACTGGTCATAGCAAACACCCTCTTCCAACAACACAAGAGAAGACTCTACACATGGACATCACCAGATGGTCAACACCAAAATCAGACTGATTATATTCTTTGCAGCCAAAGATGGAGAAGCTCTATACAGTCAGCAAAAACAAGACCGGGAGCTGACTGTGGCTTAGATCATGAACTCCTTATTGCCAAATTCAGACTGAAATTGAAGAAAGTAGGGAAAACCACTAGACCATTCAGGTATGACCTAAATCAAATCCCTTATGATTATACAGTGGAANGCAAAAACAAGACCGGGAGCTGACTGTGGCTTGGATCATGAACTCCTTATTGCCAAATTCAGACTGAAATTGAAGAAAGTAGGGAAAACCACTAGACCATTCAGGTATGACCTAAAATCAAATCCCTCATGACTATACAGTGGAAGTGAGAAATAGATTTAAGAGACTAGATCTGATAGACAGAGTGCCTGATGAACTATGGATGGAGGTTCATGACATTGTACAGGAGACAGGAATCAAGGCAACAATTATCACTATCTCAATCAACACTACGTAGGAATGTCCTATATCTAATTCAAAGTGAGACAATTTTAACTATAGTTTCTATTTTAAAAAATCATCATAAAATTCCTCAAATAGGTTTTTTCATCTTCCAAAGTCAGAGAACTTCAAACAGAACTTTCAGAAATATTCTATCTATATGCAGTAAGTACACAGCAAGTAAACATTAAAACTGAGACTAAAGTCCAATTCCTTCTCTAAATCTATAGCCAAAATTGGTGTTCTTTACCAGTAGACTATCTGTAGTTGAGCTGAACTAGAAAAAGTGTAACTCATTTCCCAGTCTTCTTTGATCTTTTATCATACTTCTACTCCACTAGAAGGAATAGCTTATTAAAAAATAACTCTGAATCTTAAGTTTAAGTTGCACTATTCCCTGATAGCTCAGTTGGCAAAGAATCCGCCTGCAATGTGGGAGACCAGAGTTTGATCCCTGGGTTGGGAAGATCTCCTGGAGAAGGGAAAGGCAACCTACTCAGCATTCTGGCTTGGAGAATTCCATGGACTGTGTAGTCCATGGGGCCACAAAGAGTCAGACATGACTTATCAACTTTCACTTTTACTATCTTTCATTACTTCTATGTTCTAGATGCACACACAATTTTAAAATTTATATTTAAATATTTTGATATATGTGTTGAATTGATTTGGTTCAATTACAAAAAATAATACAATCAATGTTTTTTTCTAGTGAGATGGCATTTATCATATGCTGGTAAAATACATCTCCAAGCAAAAATCTAGAATCATAGAACAATGTCAACACTAGAATTATACTATTTAGAGGACTGTCTGTAGTAGTAATCTTAACTTGTCAATTTGACTTCCTACTGGTATTTTTAGGAGCCAGTTGATTCTGGAAGACCAACTAGAAAAGAGTTCTATTGAAACGTGGACCTCGCTCATAAGACTCACACAAATGTTTCTTTTTTGANAATTATACTATTTAGAGGACTGTCTGTAGTAGTAATCTTAACTTGTCAATTTGACTTCCTACTGGTATTTTTAGGAGCCAGTTGATTCTGGAAGACCAACTAGAAAAGAGTTCTATTGAAACGTGGACCTCGCTCATAAGACTCACACAAATGTTTCTTTTTTGAGGGGTTAGAATGATATATTGATAACATCTCTCAAATTTTCTTTAGGTTAAATTTTTCTCATCCATGTAATGTGGCAAGTAATTCAATAGATTTAAGCTCATTTTGCAGAAAAAATATCCATTTTACCTATAGACATTCTGGAGACGAACTGATGTGAGAAAGTAAGTTAAACCTTGTAGCAAGAAAACAATTTTGGTTTCTACATCTTCACAAGAGCATGCCAAGTCTGGCTCTTTAATGTCTGATAACTCAAGCATGTAGTTCTCACATTAGTCACCACACAGAAGAGTACCTCTTCACTTAACAGAATTCAGCTTGGAAGTGACTCAAGCCAAACAAAAGCTACTTCAGACTCTTAGTAATTGAAGAGATGGCCTCATGTGTACAATACCCCAAGTTCTCAGACCTTTACTCGTATAGTAGATTAACAGGAAAACCAGTGTCCATACTATACTGCTTCATCACTTTGCTGCAACAATGCCTTTTCTGCATTATGTGTCAATGTTCAGGTCTTGGTTTCTGGGTAGAGTTGATAAAAGAAACATACTTTTGTAGAATATATTCTTGTGCCTTTTTGAATGTCACACTTAAATAAGGAGTGTATTCTACTAATCAATTTCCCTTCAAGTTATCCTGGCCCTATGTGCTTTTTTGAATGTAATTATTGGGGTAGACTAAGGGAGGAAGAAACTACCTATATAAATGATCATACTCTCATTTAGCAGACAAGTATAATACTATTAACATTCATTGCTAATACTTATTGAACTATACTGAGCATTTGCTATGTGTACAGCACTCTTTTATGTGTCTTACATGTAGCGATAGTAGTGGTTCCCAAAATAGCCCCATGATGTAGGTACTATTATCTCCTCTTGTGCTTGAGAATTAGAGTGTGCTTAGTTGCTCAGTCATGTCCAACTTTATGACCCTATGGACTGGAGCCCTCTATCCATGGGGGTTCTCTAGGCAATAATACTGGAGTGAGTTGCCATGCCCTCCTCCAGCAGATGTTCCGAATCCTGGGATTGAACCCAGGTCTCCTGAATTGCAGGCAGATTCTTTACTGTCTGAGCCACCAGGGAAGCCCTGATTAGAGAGGAAGAGAGAAAATAAATAACTTACTTACAGCTATTAAGTTGATGAGTCAAACCAGCAACCCAGCAAGTCTAAGAACTATATATCCCAGTATAGGTTTCATTCTGCTTTGGTTTACAGGAAATTCAGAGTTAAAACTGAGTGCTCAAATATTGTGAGCATTGTAGGTGCCTCATATTATGTTTTGCTCTATTCTTTTAAACTAGAATCCTGTGTTTAGTTTTATAATCCACATCAAATAAATGTAGAGAAAAGAGTTTTGAATTGTAAATAAATCATATATATANGTGGTGTTGGAGAAGATTCTTGATAGTCCCTTGGACTGCAAGGAAATCCAACCAGTCCATTCTGAAAGAGATCAATCCTGGGTGTTCTTTGGAAGGAGTGATGCTAAAGCTGAAACTCCAATACTTTGGCCACCTTAGGCAAAGATTTGATTCATTGGAAAAAGACTCTGATGCTGGGAGGGATTGTGGGCAGGAGGAGAAGGGGACGACAGAGGGTGAGATGGCTGGATGGCATGACCGACCTGATCGACATGAGTTTGGGTGAACTCCAGGAGTTGGTGATGGACAGGAAGGCCTGGTGTGCTGCACTTCATGGGGTCACAGAGTCAGACATGACTGAGTGACTGAACTGAACTGAACTGAAGTCCTGCTTTATGCCTTAGGTGGTTTCCCTCTTTGCCCGAATTAAGAGCTTTAAGGGGTGTACACATGGAGCTAGACAGGATAAAAGAGATATTTTCTTAGTTAGAAAATTTCTGTTATTTGCCAGAACAGTCAGTTCAACTGAGCAACTGCAGGTGACAAAGGCCAGAGCCAGACCACCTTCATAGATGACATTAAACTAATACTCTGTATTAGCACATAATCCTGAGTACTAAGAGGAAGTCTCTTGTAGTCTCTAGTAGGACCAAATTTTCTTTGATGTTTAAGAGTCAGATAAGATGCATTCATTCATGTGAGCTTGTCTGAGCAAACTCACTCATTCATTGACAAATCTGAAGCAGAAATTACCATGTGCTGCGCTATCCCAGGGAGATACCTTTCAGAGGGAATCAAAGGAATTTTTTAAAATTGGTCTTTCCAGGATGTGTAAAACTTTTCCTGGGAAACAAAGCATATATGTATGGAAGGAGGGGTGAGACTACTGAGATAGAGAGGATGGTAATATTTTTTGTAATATTTGCAAAGGAAGTAAATGAGTATGACAAACAAAGTATAGTTTGTAATTGAGGAATAACGAGTCATTGACTGTGGCTATGATGTAGAGTTCATGAACAGATGTATCAAGAGGTAAAGCTGAAACAAATAGAGTGAGATTCTATTTTGAAGGGCCTTAAAAATGATATTTAGCAGATTGGATTTATCTTATGAACAATAGGTGCCAATCGTACTATTAAGTAGGAGAGGGGATGGATTGGGAATTAGTAGATGGGCTTGGGTGCGGTGCAGAGTATGGCCAGGAAGACCAGGGAAATGGGCAGGGAAAATCCATTGCATCGGTCTAGATAAGCAATGATGAGGATCTGTACCAGGACAGTGATCATGGTGTAGGGACAAGGAGGGAAGAGAATTAAAACAAGACATTAAGTTTATGAGATGCCTAAAGGGCAAGGTGGGAATCAAGGAAATTATTAAGATTTCTGGACTTGATGGTTTTAATTGAGCTAGAAAACACAGGCAGAGGCCTGTTTTCAGGAAGGAGCTACTGAGGTTTGAGGTATGTAAGGTCAAGATTTTAATGGGACACCCAATTGGAGATGTCCAGTTAATTGTTAGGTGTGCCAATTTAGAGCTTGCAAGGCATGATGAAATTGGCAGTAGATATTTGGAATTCAGCATAAATGAGACAACCACAAGAGTGGATAAATTTACACACAATGAGAAAAGTGCTGAAACATAGTCCTGAAAACACCAACATTTGTGGTGATTAAAGGGGAAGAACTCTCAAGGAGAGTAGTTACAGAGTAATTACAGAGACAGGAAGAGAAATCATGTCCTAAGACTACAGAAAGTTCCAAGGAAGAGGGAACTACCATTGAAATAAGACTGGAAGAGGGAAAATTTGCTACAGTTGTCAGGTTTAATAATAAAAATATAGGCTGTCCAGTTAAATTTGCATTTCCGATAAATTATACATGTATAATTGAAGTGAAGTGAAGTTGCTCAGTCGTGTCCAACTCTTTGCGAACCCATGGACTGTAGCCTAGTACACTTCTCTGTCCATGGCATTTTCCAGGCAAGAGTACTGGAGCGGGTTGCCATTTCCTTCTCCAGAGGATCTTCCTGACCCAGGGATCAAACCCAGGTCTTCCACACTGTAGGCAGATGCTTTACTGTCTGAGCCACCAGGGAAGTTTATATATATATGTGTATGTGTGTGTGCACGCATGCACCCAAATGATGCATTTAACTGGGAATTTTGTATTTTATCTGTGAACACTACTAGTTGACCAAAGAATGACTGAAAATCATTTGCTTTGACAATCAGGAAGCCATTGATGTGCTCCACATGGGCAGTTGCACCACAGCAGTGTGAATAAAATCTGAAAATTGATGAGCTCGTGACAAGGAAAAGAAGATGGTAAGGAAATGACGGTGGTAAGGCAGCAAGATTAGTGAGGGAGTCAATTTTGTGGAGGATATTGGTGTTCAAGGAAGGTGAGAAATGGTAAAAGTAGAAAAGTAGTCTGAGAAGAGAGGATCAGGGAAGATATTTTTTGTTTTATTTTAGAAAAAGAAACATACATGCTTGTAGGCTGACAGGGAAAAGAAGTAGAGAGGGAAATGAATGAAAGAAACAAAAGAGGAGATAAACTGATGGAGTGGGAGTCTGAAGGAAGATGAAGAGAACGTTGTCCAAGATCGACCTTGGACAGGGGATGCAACTGCTTTTCTGAGTTGGGAGGCAAGGAGGAAGGACGAACTGTGGTATAACTAAATCTGGAAATGTAGGGGAGAAGTTGAAGGAATTCACCTTACCGTTTCTCTTTTTCATTGTGATCTAGGAAGGTTCATAGTTTTATGACAGCTGGGGCTTCTGTGAGTTTAGGATTTTGAATCTGAAGTATGTGCATTAGTCATTCAGTTGTATCCAACTCTTGGTGACCCCATGGAGCCCACCAGGCTCCTCTGTCCATGGGATTCTCCAGGCAAGAATACTGGAGTGGGTAGCCATTCCCTTCTCCAGGGAATCTTCCCGACCCAGAGATCAAACCCAGGTCTCCTGCATTGCAGGCAGATTCTTTACCATCTGAGCCATCAGGGAAGCAAGGAAAATAGTAAAAGAAAATGTCTTGAGTGCTAGAAAGGGGAGAGCTTCAAGGCATGGGTCTGAAAAATCAGTATCTGCCAGTGAGGCTAAAACAGACTGGAGTGGATAGATAGGAAATGTGTGATGGATAAAAAGGCATCAGATTTGGAAGTGGACAGGTTTGGGTAATGGTCTTGGCTCTATGTTTATTTAGTACCTTTTACTAGATCATGGCTTACAGAAACATTTTCTTCTTTCTCATATTACATGGTAGTGGCTGCAGGTCATTTGTTATACCTCTTCTTCAGGCAATGGTAGGGTTCAAATCCATTTCATATTTCAGGATTCATGTAACCAGAAAAGTAGCTTTTGGGGCATAACTCCTCATGGCAAAGGACAAAGGAGCAAGAAACTAAATTGAAGGAAGCCATCACATATAAATTTTTTTCTTGGATGATTTATGTCATGTTCACTTAGGTTTTATTGGTCAAAGCAAGTCAAATGGCCAAGCCCGATATGTATGGAGTAGGGAAATAATATACTCCAATATGGAGAGAGGGAAATGAATATTTACAAATAATAATACAACTATAACATCATCTAGAGATTTTGTAACTTTGGTCAAGCTACTGCAGCTTTCTGGGTTTCAGTTTCCCCATGTGTAATATAGGACTTCCGTGGTGGCTCAGATGGTTAAGTGTCTGTCTACAATGTGGGAGACCTGGGTTCAATCCTTGGGTCAGGAAGATCCCTTGGAGAAGGAAATGGCAATCCACTCCAGTACTATTGCCTGGAAAATCCCATGGACAGAGGAGCCTGGTAGGCTACAGCCCATGGGGTCATAAAGAGTCGGACACCACTGAGCGACTTTACCTTACCTTACATGTGTAATGTGATTTTAGCACCTATTTCCTATCGTCATTAAAGGATGAAATAGATTAATGTGTCTAAAACCTATTACAGTGTCTAGTACATAATAGTTGCTTTGTACATATGAGATTGTCCTGCCTTGGTACTTAAATTCTAGAAATCCATGATCATAGAAAATCAAATTAAACTTTCTGCTCTATATTTTCCTTCTCCCAACTGACTGAGTGAACTGTAAGACCCTTTCTGGCTCTAAAATCCGTGATAAAAGTCTTATACCAAATAGTCAAATACTCTCTTACCTCTGAAGAACCCTCTGGCTTGAGAGGAAACTACAGGTTAATAAATAGTTTAATTTGGTTTATATTTCCTTGGCTCAGCCAATTACCAAGGGCAGAAAGAAGACTTGTTCAAATGAACCTAAGAAATCCATAGGAACCAAAGTGTATGGTAGACCATCTCATCATCCATTAGCAACACTGTTTAAAGTTTAGATGAAGGGTGATATTTTACAGAGAAAGGTCAAGATAGACTCACTTCTCCTAGAGGAGATTAACAACCTTGAATAATAAGCTTTGTTGGTGAGATGTGAAATCTGAACAGCAAATGAGAAAATAGTTGAAGAGGAGGCATTGGAATGCCCGGACGCTTCCCAGGTACTACCTGCTGCCTTAAAAACATGCAAAAGCCTTGAAACAGTGTCTGACAGAACCTCTGGAAACTACCCATTATACATCGCTGACTGCTTCACAGAGTGGAAGCAGATAGAGACATGTCTAAACAATGTTTAAGTGATCAGTTATACATATCAATTAGTATTATGGGTGGCTTTAAGGTACAGAGACCAGACCACAACAGTTATTTTCCCAGGTAGCCATTCTTTGGAAGTAGATAGGCAACTATTTTTACTATGGTATCAATGTCATGGGATTTCCTTTTATGCATCAGTCTAGAGAAATGTTGGTGTGGAATATTTTACTAGCTGGAAGATTGAAATTTAAGCTTAAATCCAAGGATTTCACAGGTGCATTCCAATTTTAATGTGTAGCTTAAGGTGGTTGACCAGATGGGCAATTCAAATATCTAGCTTTAAAACCAAACGGAGTTAATTGGTCAAATATCTAAGTATCTACCATAGGTCCTGTTCTGGTTTGGGTTTGTAAATAATAGAACAAAACACAAGGTTCAGTCTAAGTTTAAAGGAAAACAGAGAACATACAGAGGAAAGAGATCATTACATTTAGGGAAAAGCTGGTTTAAAAAAAATCCTGACAATTTTTCTCATCTTCGTCCAAATCTTATTTTTAGTGGAAAAGCTACCACACTCACCTGTCTCTCCAGTTTATTTAGTCTTGACACAGCAGTTAAAATGTTCTTTAATAAACATTAATCAGGTATCACTTCTATGCTTAAATCCTTCCAATAGTTCAATTGCATTAAGAGCAAAATCAGACTCCCCACCCTGACATAGTTGGTGGGCCAGCCCTTCCTCTCCAGTCCTATCCTGAACTACTAAACTCTCATCCTCTTTGTTCTAGCTACATTGCTCACTAGCCTAGTTTCTACCTCAGGGCTTTGGATTTGTGATATCCTTCACCAAGGCTGCTCTTTCTGCAGAGGAGAGGGTTGTATCTTTTCAACACAAATGTCACCTCCCAAGAGATATTTCCTCCCATCACCTTATATGAAGCAGCCTTCCAATCCTCTTATTCATTCTGTTCCATTATCCTATTTTTGAAATTATTACTATCGACTATATCTTATTTACTTATTTGTTGCTTCACTATCCTTAATAGAGCTTCTAGCTCTCTGAGGGTAGAGCCTGGCACATCTATTACTAGGTAAATATGTGCAAAATAATTTCATAATCAACTGTTTCAGGCTGTAATCATTCAGAAAAGAGGGATATACCATGAGCCTTCAATCATGGAACTCTTCATGGAGAAGTCAATGGGTTGGGTTAGACTTGGAAGAAAGAAGCTTTGGATTAGAAGTACTTAGGTGAAGCCATGGGTGAGGCTTGTGGGCAAGACCTTTGTCTGTGATGATGTCATTTCTGAACTGACAGCAAACAATGCCCATATTTCTGCCCCTGGCAGATCAGAGAGCACAACCTTTCTTAAGGAAATATGATCAAGGGCATGGAAGGAAAATACTCTGATGACTTCATCAAAAGAAAACATGTGACTCTTGCACAGACCAAAATAAATTCCCAGACCAGGGGGTGAGACTGAGAGACAGTTCTTGAGCTGAAGAGAAAATGCAGGACCTTCCAAGGCATTCTGTGAAAAATGCTCTTTGGATATAACTGCAACTTAAAAATAACTTCTGTTGGGTGTGGAGAGAACAACTCAAATATTGGGGCCAGAAACCCAGAATGAGGGCCAAGTTTGGGCTAAGAAAATGCTAGATTTTTGAGATCTTTGGAAGGCAATTCCCCTCCCCTTGTCTATTTACAAGAAACAAAGTTTCTTAGAGCAAATGTGAGGAAATTGACAGTTTGTGATTTTTTAAAGTGTTAAACCTTCCACTGTGATGAGGGAAGAAAACATCTGAGAAAGACAGGTAGGTGATCCAAGACAAACAAATATGACACCACTGGAGAACAAGATGGTATCGAGAATAAGGCCAAGTGGAGTGGTCCTGCCTTGAGCAGCAAGTGGTACAAGNCCTGGGTTGGGAAGATCCCCTGGAGGAGGGCATGGCAACTCACTCCAGTATTCTTGCCTGGAGAATTCCTCGGACAGAGGAGCCTGGCAGGCTACAGTCCAAGAGGCTGCAAAGAGTCAGACACGAGTGATGACTCACACACACATACACACACACACACACACACACACGCGCGCGCACACACACGCACACACGTACACCATCCCAGTGCCTTAGCCCACAGCTGCCTGGAACCTTCCCCCGGTGTCTGGGTTTCTCTCGCCTCTATGCCCCTGGCCTCACAGGCAGGCACTGACGCACACAGCATCCTGCCTCGTCAGCACTTTCCAGCACGAACTCCATTCGCAGGAAGCGTGTGAATTTTGTCTGACGTGTACTGAAGATGCTGTTTGTCAGAGCAGCAGTCCCACACACCTCACACAGAGACCATCTCCTGAGTTTCCACATGGCTTCCTTCCGGTACAGCCAAGTCTCACCCCACCTGATTCGAGGCCCATAGTCAGTCTGTCCTCGGTCCCTTTAAGGTATTAGCTTCTATCCGCAGTCAATGCATTAAGAAAACTTCTCTAAGCAAAGATAGAGCTCGCTGTCCCTCATTCTCTCATCACGGACTTTTAGAAATTTTGAGTTTCTTCATCTCATTTCAACCAATATGCAGTGGAGCCTAACTGTTCATCTCTCCCCATCCACAGGACTCCCCTTTAGAAACTGGTAGAAATAAAAATAGTCTGACCGTGGAGTTCAGTTCAGTCACTCAGTCATATCCGACTCTTTGTGACCAATGGACTGCAACACTCCAGGCCTCCCTGTCCATCACCAACTCCCGGAGTTTACTCAAACTCATGTCCATTNTGTGTGATCTTACATATCTACTCCGTTTGCCTCAGTTTTCTCATCTGTGTAATGGGAAAATGTCTATCTGCCAAGGATATTGTGGAGAGTAAACAAACTACTTCATAAAACTACCCCACGGAGTACCTGAATGTTAGAAAGCTTTAAAAATCTTGGAATTCTACTTCTGTCCCTACTCTTGAGAGAGTTAGGGAAATTGGAGAACTTCAGAATTATGATGGATAAGATTTAAAACAAGATTTTTGCTTTCCTAGGTAGGGAGTATAACACTTATCTTTTGCTACAATAGTGATGCAGAACAAACCAAGAGTAAATTCAGTGGCTTAAAATGGTGAGCATTTATTTAGCTCACAGATCTGCAAGTTGGAAGTTTAGTCTAGACTCAGTTGGCTAGTTCTTCTGCTTTAGGCCCGTAAGTCTCGGAGGTTGACTGTTGATTGGTCTAGAGTGGCCTCACCCAGGGTGACTGACTGCTTGGCTTGGCTCTCCTCCAGGAGGCTAGCCCAAGCAATCTCTCATGGTGAGGGAAGAGGAGCAAAAGTGAGCAAGCCCAGGTGTGCAAGTGTTTTTCAAGGCTCTTGTTTGTGTCATATTTGTTAACGTCCTGTTGACAAAAGCAAGTCACAAGGTCAAACCGAGTCACAGCTGGAGGGCAGTACAAGGTTACATAGTATAGGAAGGATGAAAAATGAGGCCATTGATGCAAATAATCTACTGCAGGGAGACTAGACAGAGGCATGCATAGATAATTAAATTGTATATAAACCTATAATAAAATACATATACAATCAACATAAGATGAAAGATGATGGCTTATAATCCCATAGCATTTCACTGATGCTAAAGAACTTTTCCCCAAATCTTTGGTCTTAATCAACCCCTGTGATTAGGGAACAGGCATCATGATTCTCATCTTACATACACTAAACAAAGAAACCTACACCCAAACTTCTGACGACAAACCTCCCCTTTATCCAATGGCCTCTTAAACCAAGACTTAAACAAGTGGAACATACACAAAAGAGACAGGGATTTCCACGAGCCTGGATAGCCAAGAAGCCTCTGTTGAGACCAAATCTACAATGATGAGTTTTCAACCTTTCAAATGCAGGAAACCCCCAATTTTTGGACAAATTTTTATGTAGAAATTGCCAATTATATAAATTAATAAAAGAGCTATTTTATTAGCATACATTTACTTTTAGATTCAAACGTACAAGATTTACTTATTACCAAATCAATATGTAAGATGATAATGTCATTTGGGGGGAACGCAGGGGCTTGGTATCAAAGGGACACAGTGCACCCTTGGGGGAGTTTGCTCAGCCTGCCCAGGAGGATGGACTTCTCCTGTTTTGCTGCCCAGTCCCTATTCCCCATTTCCCACCTCTCACTTCTGGTCAAGTGGCTCTGGAGTGGCTGGTCCCACTCCCAGCTATGAAAGTGGGTCTTGGAGGCAGGGACAGGGAGTGCTGGAAATGGAAGCTTTTCCTGGAAACTGGAAGAGCATCAGCCTGGAGTTTCTGGGGACTATTGTACACAGACAATCTGTCCAGGAAGCCAACACAGGGGAAAGCTCTGCCAAGAGAAGGAGGATGTGATGCCACCATCAAAGTGTCTGGATTTTATTGGAACTTAATCCAGCTTGACCGTTGGGATTTGCTATAATGTAAGCCAGTGATGCCCCCTTTGCCTTTCAGACCAATTTGACTTGGAGCTCTGTCGCTTGCAACTAAAACATTTCTGACTATTGTCCAGTATTAAGGAAATCTGATTCAAACAGATAAGTAGCCACAAGTAGTCTTACAATGTCAGGACATTCCTCCTTAAAAAAAAAAAAAAAAAAAAAAGGAGCAGTTTTATTCCAAATCTTTACTCACACATGAATGCTTAACAACACAAGGTAATATCTATGATAGATTTAAAGCGCTACAATTTAGTATACAGCATATTTAATGGGATATTTGCTTGTTACAGATTTTAAGACTGATTATATGTACTTAAACATGAAATTTGATGAATTTTTTAAGAACTCAAGATGTCCTTTGAATCCCTTTGGTTGCCAGGATGTGGTTGAAAACCTATTGACAGAGCAGAATAGAAGGGGTCTATGAGAATATTCTAGGCCTCTGATAGTTGCCTTTTAGCACCAGAATGAAACTAACAATGCCACCTAAGAAACATTAATTCACTGACAAGTCCCATTTAGTTGTTCTCATTGAAGCCAGAGCAGTTCCATAATCATTCAGTAGATTGGATGTGGGGTTGTCAGCATGATCATGCCACCCCTTTTTCTCACTTCACTAACTCTCACAGCCCGTCCTAGGATAGGATACTCCTTCCTCCCCTGGAGTAGGCGTGGGGTGTATATAGCACAGAGCATACAAGTGACTAACCAGTGTGGCTCTGCCCTCAACCCCAGTGAACCATCAAATAGAGGATGAAAAGCATTGAATCTCTAGGGATGGGAACAGCCTCATAACTGTGAGATGGTTCCGAAATGCCCAACAGTAATGTGGTTCAGGAAAACCCGTAGAGAAAGCTCCGAACTGTTCTAAGCTTTGCTATGTAATTAAATTCCATCCCCCTTGGACCGGACGCAGTGGTACATCCTCCTCACCTTCCCAAGGAAAGGCAAGAAGCGGCCCTTTTCTTTCTTCACGCCTCCTGGCCTCTTTACACTCTCCCGTGAACATACTCCAGCTTCTCTGTTCTTTGATCAGTATTCCTTCCCCTCATACTACTTTCCTGCTACTTAGCATCCCTACCCTGCCCAGATCTCTTGCCCTCCTGACCCTTGGATCCTTGCCTACTGCTTTGTCTTTACCAAACTTAGCTCTCCTCTGTCCCATGCCCTCCAGGTCTTACTAAGTGAGGGAAGCTAGGTCACAGTACTTTCATTGACTCCATGATGTTTGAACAGCACACCAATCCTGAGGGCAGGTAAGGTAGTTATGATGGTCTTTCACCTCATCTTACAAATGAGGAAATTGAGATTTTGACTTATAAGCCACAGAGCAGGGAAATGAGAGAGCTGCTCAAATCCAAAATGTTACAATTTCCCCCTCCATTAGTATAGGTGGACATTAAGTACAAACAACCAGTTAACAGTCTATGCTTTTAGGATAGGTTTTTGTAGTGAAATGAAACTTTGCATACAGTTGGTAGTCAATAAACATGTTTGGAAGGAATTTCTGGAAGCAGAAAGGAAAATTCCTGGCAGGAGGCACAGCTTGAAAAAAGGCATGGAGGTGTGAAAGCACATGTATGCTTTGGGATGCAAACAGCTCAGAATGGCTACAACACAGTGTATATGGAGATGGAGGGTGTGGGGGTGGCAGGAAATAAACTGAAAAGGTAGACTGGAGTCTGAGTAAGAGGATAACTGAATACCATGTGATAATACAAGATGACTTCCTAGGCAATAAGACCATTAAAAGTTTGCTTATGGTTTGCTTTTTAGAAGTAGAAAGCAGGCATGATTTTATCTGTGCTTTGGAAATAAAAATTGTCCAAGCAGCAATATGAATGCTATATGAAATACACAATGAGTGGGAAGGANGCTGTCTTGCACGTTGTCTGAATAGACATTCTAATTCTGCAAGAACAGAAGTCAGCACTTCAGGAAGATATTTGCTGTTTTGTAGACCAATCTTTTTGTTTTACAAATGAAGACATGGAAGTGGCCAAATGAAACAACTTGTTCGAAGTCATTCGGGTAAGTCTGCTGACCTTTAGTCTAATTTATTTTTTCTGACATGGTTGTATTGAATTTTTCTAGACGATGCAGAGGTTGAATCCCCCCCCCCTGTGTGTCCTGTAAGTTTCTTTAGTGCCATGGCTGTTATCCCACAGATCACTGAAGCTCTTTTAACTTCTCCTGAGAGTTATAAGTTCGAAATCAGTGTACTCAGGTAAATTATATGTAACTGGATGTTCCTTAATGATCATCGTACTGATTTGCACATAGTTATTGTTCAGTTGCTCGGTCGTGTCTGACTCTTTGCCAACACATGGACTGCAACATGCCAGGCTTCCCTGTCCTTCACTATCTCCCAGAGTTTGTTCAAGCTCATGTCCATTGAGTTGATGATGCCATCCAACCATCTCATCTTCTGTTGCCCCCTTCTCCTCCTGCCCTCNGACCCTTTGTATTTCTCTGTTGTATGTTGTGATGACTCCATTTGATTTCTCTCCCTTTGTTTCTTGAAGAGTCTGGCTAATGGCTTGTCTATTTCATATACCTTCTCAAAGAAACAGCTTTCATCTTGATTTTTGTTATGGTCTGTTTTGTTTATTTTGCATTTATTTCTGCCCCAATTTTTATGATTTCTTTCCTTCTACTAATACTGGGATTCTTCATTTCTTCCTTTCCTAGTTGCTTTAGGTGTAGAGTTAGGTAATTTATGTGATTTCTTTCTTGTTTCTTGAGGTAAGTTTATATTGCTATGAACCTTCCCCTTAGCACTGCTTTTACTGAGTCCCATAGGTTTTGGGTTGCTGTGTTTTCATTTTCATTCATTTCTATGCAGATTTTGATTTTTTCTTTTTATGTCTTCTGTGATCTGTTGGTTATTCAGAATAGTGTTGTCTAGCCTCCATATGTTGGAATTTTTAATAGTTTTTCTCCTGCAATATCACTAATATCACACCTAATATCACTGCATTGTGATCAGAAANATTCATTTCTATGCAGATTTTGATTTTTTCTTTTTATGTCTTCTGTGATCTGTTGGTTATTCAGAATAGTGTTGTCTAGCCTCCATATGTTGGAATTTTTAATAGTTTTTCTCCTGCAATATCACTAATATCACACCTAATATCACTGCATTGTGATCAGAAAAGATGTTTGAAATCATTTCAATTTTTTGAATTTACCAAGGCTAGATTTATGGCTCAGGATGTGATCTATCCTAGAGAAGATTCTATGTGCACTTGAGAAAAAAGGGAAATTCATTGTTTTAGGGTGAAATGTCCCATAAATATTATATCTAACTGGTCCATTGTATCATTTAAAGTTTGTGTTTCCTTGCTAATTTTCTGTTTAGTTGATCTATCCATAGGTGCGTGTGGGGTATTAAAATCTCCCACTATTATTGTGTTCCTGTTAATTTCCCCTTTCATACTTGTTATCATTTGCCTTACATACTGTGGTGTTCCTATGTTGGGTGCATATATATTTATAATTTTTCTATCTTCTTCTTGGATTGACCCTATGATCATTTTGTAGTGTCCCTCTTGGTCTCTTCTCACAGCCTTTATTTGAAAGTCTGTTCTATCTGATATAAGTATTGCTACTGTTGCTTTTTTTTTTTTTTGTCTCCATTTGAGTGAAATATCTTTTTCCAGCCCTTCACTTTCAGTCTGTATGTGTCCCTTGTTTTGAAGTGGGTCTTTTGTAGAGAGCATATATAGGGGTCTTGTTTTTTTAATCCTTTCAGCCAGTCTTTGTCTTTTCTNTTTTTTTTTTTTGTCTCCATTTGAGTGAAATATCTTTTTCCAGCCCTTCACTTTCAGTCTGTATGTGTCCCTTGTTTTGAAGTGGGTCTTTTGTAGAGAGCATATATAGGGGTCTTGTTTTTTTAATCCTTTCAGCCAGTCTTTGTCTTTTCTTTGGGGCATTCAACCTATTTACATTTAAGGTAATTATTGATAAGTATGATTCTGTTGCTATTTGCTTTGCTGTTTTGGGTTCAAGTTTATACACCTTTTCTGTGTTCCTGTCTAGAGATCCTTTAGTATGTTGAAGAGCTGGTTTGGTGGTGCTAAATTCTTTCAGCTCTTGCTTGTCTGGAACGTTTTTGATTTCTCCTTCGTATTTGAATGAGATCCTTGCTGGTTTTGCGTTTTTCTCTTATCACTTTAGGTATGTCTTGCTATTCCCTTGTGACCTGAAGTTTTTCTATTGAAAGTTCAGCTGTTATTCTTAAGGGAATACCCTTGTGTGTTATTTGTTGTTTTTCCCTTGCTGCTTTTAATATGTGTTCTTTGTGTTTGATCTTTGTTANTTGTTTTCTTTGTCCACCCACCAGACAGCAAAACAACTAAGAGTTTGAAAATAACTGTGTGGTTAGATGTGCTGTGACCATCAGACCAGAAGCTCAGTGATACTTCTACACTCAAGGGTCTAGATTACATGAGAAATGCATGAACACTCGATTACTAGCTAGTCTTGTGCCTGACACCCCTGTGCGAACTCTTTGACAAGCTGGGCTGGAATACTGAGCTTAGGCTCAAGACCAAAGCTTTCTAGCACACTCACAAGGACTGCCCACTCTTGTTGGGACCCAATTAGCCTCCTCAAGTGGGAACCATCAGATAACTCTTTCCTCTTGGAAAAAAGGTAGATAGGGAGGTGCTAGGAGAAAAATGTTAAGACCTTCTCCTTGTCTGCTCTTCCCAAACCAGTGTTCTAAAAAGGTTTGATTTTTTATTTTTGCAAAATATAGCTGGTAGCAGTGTTTGCAAGAACAGCAACAAAACCTCTTTGTTGCACACACTTTTCTTTTTCTTTAAAATAAAGATACAANGACCTTCTCCTTGTCTGCTCTTCCCAAACCAGTGTTCTAAAAAGGTTTGATTTTTTATTTTTGCAAAACATAGCTGGTAGCAGTGTTTGCAAGAACAGCAACAAAACCTCTTTGTTGCACACACTTTTCTTTTTCTTTAAAATAAAGATACAAAAGTTTCTTTCCATTAATGTGGACACCCAAAACAAACAAACAGAGAGAAATTGCCTCCTCAAAGAAAATATGATTATTTTGGGGGGTCCTGAAGAATATGATATGAAATATTAACAAATGTAAAATCATGACAAATCATGCTGTTGTCTGAGTATGCACTTATCTCTTAGTATGAGTTCACGGAAGGCAGGAGCAATGATTGCCGCTTTGAATGGCTTCTAAGGCAGTCAAGCAAAAGTGGAATTTCTTATATAATAGCATTTGCATGCCTATAATTATGAAAATGCGAGTAGAGGATTCCAATCTTGTTCTGGTGACCTCTGGAAATCTCAAATTCAAAGGCATGGAGGTTCAAATGCCAAGGATGCTTACTGCCATCCTTGATAAGATAAGATTAATTAAAAGAAGCTGGGAGAGCTTGGGGAGTTCTTCCCAAACTCTTGGGTCTTAAGACACTAGAGATGGAAGGGATTTTAAATCTGTAGTCCAATTTCCTCCCACTACAGGATTCTTTGATCTCTTCTCAGCTCTGCTCATTGCTAAATGTTTTAAAATGATCTTTTATGTTAAGGTAAACCTTGTTGTTTAGAATTATAGACCCATCTTGTCAGAACATACCGATTGTTTCTACCCTGAGAGATAGAAAGTGGGGTTGGGTGGATCACGAGGCCGGCACTTGTGGGATACATTGATGGTATTCCATCATAAGGGTGAAGCCAGGTCTGGACAGGGTCCTGTGATCAAAGGAGGACTCAAGACTTCCAGAGATTGGTGATAGAATCATTTTGAGTTTACCCCATTTTCCATGCAAAAACAAAGAGAACAAATACATAATAAAATAAAAACATTTGCTGTTCCCATGAATCCCAAAATATAAGCTATGGGGACAAAGCAGCCAACTGCCCCCAGACTCACATGGCCTTAGTGCCTATTGGTGAGGAAGGAAGGAATTGATTGGCTATCTGACAGCCCTGAGAACAGGAGAAATCCAACACAGGCGGCAGGAACTTACTGGAAAACACATGAACCAATCTGAGAGTGGCAGCTGAACCAGGGAGATTTTGCTGAAGTCAGTAGTGGAGGAATGTAAGGGGTCCAGAGAGAGGGTGGAGGGCTGGAGCAGTCTAGCCATCACGGGCTCCTAAAATTAACCATTAGGGCTCCCCTTCCAGGACAGGGACCCACACTGGGGAGAAGTTTCTGGAAATCAAACAAGAATTGAGCAAGAAATGGACAAAAGAGATGAAATAAAGAGAACTTCAGTTAAAAGCTGGAAGTGAGGGAAGAGTCAGAAATCTCAGAAAGCAAGTTAGAAGAATTTTAAGAGAAAGTAAGAACTGGAAGTGGGTGCAGAAACCTATAGATAAAAAGAAACATAAGGTATCCTAATGAATGAGCAAAGCTAGCTGTAGTGTTTAGGGAATGCACACTGAGTGAGAAAACGAAAAGGAAATTCAACAAATTATTGCAATGGACCAAATATTTATATCTCCTGCTCCCCTCTCTAATTCTTATGCTGAAATCTTGCAGTGTGATGGTATAAGAAGGTGGGGTCTTTGAGATGTGGTTAGGTCATGAGGGTGGAGCCCTCATGAATGAGGTTAGTGGCCTATGAAAGGGATCCTAGAGAGCCCTCTTGCCCTCAATCCACCATGAAAGGACCCAATGAGAAGTTAATTTGCAACCCGAAGAGGACCTTCTCCAAAACCAGCCATGCTGGCACCCTGATCTCAGACTTCCAGCCCCAAGAACTGTGAGAAATAAATTTCTGTCATCTATAAGCCACCAAATCTACAGCAGTCTGTTAGAGCAGCCTGAATTGATTAAGAGGCATTTCCACAAAAGTCAAGATCACAGTTACTTTTGGCTGGCATCTGTGATTGGATGTGGACTGTGGGTGGACTTCTGGGATTGGTGTGACTTTCTATGTCTGTGTTTCATTATTTTCACCGTGCTGCTGCTGCTAAGTCACTTCAGTCGTATCTGACTCTGTGCAACCCCAGACACAACAGCCATAAACAAGTAATAAAAAGGGAAAAGGATCGAGAGGACCTCAAGTCCTAACTAAATACTGAACATGAATACTAAAGCCTGTATAATTCTAGCTTACGTTTCTGAACACATGCAAGGTGCTATGCTAAATACTTCACCATAGTTGTTATGTGCGCTGATCTAGAGTCAAGTGGCTTGGTTAATTTCTTTAACTAGCTGTGTGATTTTAGGCAAGTAAGTAAGTCTCTTTGTGCCTCTGTATTCTTATCTGTAAAATGGGATGACAGTAGTATATCTCTTGTAAGGCAGTTAGGATAAGTAAGTTTTGCTTGTAAAACCCTTGACACAGTGACTAATTCATGGAATGTGCTTAACCAACTGTAACTACTGCTGTATCCCAGGGAGGTTGCTATTAATACTTTCAAATTATGGGTGAAAAAATAAAAAATTGGAGAGGTTAACTCATAGAATTATTCAGTGTTGAAGCTAGGCTCTCAACCTTTTCCTTCTGTTTTCCCAACTCATTAACTTCCTTCAAATGAAAGATAGTGAAATAGCAAATGACAGCAACCTGGCTTGGATCCACAGCTCTGTTTTGAAGGATATCTGGGGTCTTGTTTCCTCCCTTGCCCCAACACATGGTGTTGCAATTTCACTAGGAGACAGAGCATCCGGCAGTGCTGTCTGAAGCACGTCTCTCTGAAGCAATCTTGGAAGAGGGAGTAAAGGCGAGAAGGATGCAGGGCTCTGTATCCCCTTCAGCAGAGGCATAAACAAGCCACATTCCCAGAGGGGGCCAGGAGCCCAGTGAGGCAGCTGGCTGGATGCATCACACACATCAGGCTTAGAGAGAAAATAAGTGTCATTCCTCGGTTCTGAAGTTTAAGTGTAAACAAGGAGCAAGTAGTTTTCATGATAATTAGCAAATACTAGAAATGTATTGTTCCTTTCCCACTCCCAGGACACTTCTAGGAGCTCCAGCTGTGCTAATAATGTGACGGGAACCACTTCCAGGGCCACAAGTATTGTTCCAAGACAAAGCCTCTTCGTGTTTGTTCTTATTTTCCATTAACACTTGAAACCTAGTCTAGCTTTTTTTAGGGCTCTGTGTTTTCTTTGGGGGAAAAGAAAACATCATTTGGAGTTAAGACCTTAATTTGAAGTCTTAATTTCTTATCCCTATCTATGAGAAGGGGAAGTATTATTTACACGATAGAACTGATATGAAGCACCTAGCATAGAGCTTGGCATATAGGAGACACTATAAATGAAGGTGCCTCCCTCACTGCCACACCAGCACACCTTGAAAATGAGAGCCAATGTGGCAGACACATAACACACACACTTCTTTCCCCTATGGTATCCACGGTAGACATTATTAATCAATCATAGTATTCTTTCCTGCTTGGATTGGTTTGCTATTGCCACAGTAGCAATTTACTACAAACTGAATAGATTAAAACAACACAATTTTTTAATCTTACAGTTCTGCAGGTCTGAGGTCCAACAGTTCTCATTGGATTAAATTCAAAGTTTTGGCAAGTTTGCTTTCCTTTTTGGAAATGCAAGGGGAGAATTCATTTCCTTGCCTTTTCCAATTTCTAGAGACCACTCTCCAGTTCATGAACATAGCTCCCTACATTTCAGAACCAGCAACAAGCCATCAAATCCTTCTCATGCTGCTGTTACTCTCTGACCATAGTCAGGAAGTGTTCTCCACTTCTAAGTTGCTTAGTCCTGTCTGACTCTTTATGACCCCATGGATTATATAGCCCATGAAGTTCNTGTATTCTTATCTGTAAAATGGGATGACAGTAGTATATCTCTTGTAAGGCAGTTAGGATAAGTAAGTTTTGCTTGTAAAACCCTTGACACAGTGACTAATTCATGGAATGTGCTTAACCAACTGTAACTACTGCTGTATCCCAGGGAGGTTGCTATTAATACTTTCAAATTATGGGTGAAAAAATAAAAAATTGGAGAGGTTAACTCATAGAATTATTCAGTGTTGAAGCTAGGCTCTCAACCTTTTCCTTCTGTTTTCCCAACTCATTAACTTCCTTCAAATGAAAGATAGTGAAATAGCAAATGACAGCAACCTGGCTTGGATCCACAGCTCTGTTTTGAAGGATATCTGGGGTCTTGTTTCCTCCCTTGCCCCAACACATGGTGTTGCAATTTCACTAGGAGACAGAGCATCCGGCAGTGCTGTCTGAAGCACGTCTCTCTGAAGCAATCTTGGAAGAGGGAGTAAAGGCGAGAAGGATGCAGGGCTCTGTATCCCCTTCAGCAGAGGCATAAACAAGCCACATTCCCAGAGGGGGCCAGGAACCCAGTGAGGCAGCTGGCTGGATGCATCACACACATCAGGCTTAGAGAGAAAATAAGTGTCATTCCTCGGTTCTGAAGTTTAAGTGTAAACAAGGAGCAAGTAGTTTTCATGATAATTAGCAAATACTAGAAATGTATTGTTCCTTTCCCACTCCCAGGACACTTCTAGGAGCTCCAGCTGTGCTAATAATGTGACGGGAACCACTTCCAGGGCCACAAGTATTGTTCCAAGACAAAGCCTCTTCGTGTTTGTTCTTATTTTCCATCAACACTTGAAACCTAGTTCGTCTAGCTTTTTTTAGGGCTCTGTGTTTTCTCTGGGGGAAAAGAAAACATCATTTGGAGTTAAGACCTTAATTTGAAGTCTTAATTTCTTATCCCTATCTATGAGAAGGGGAAGTATTATTTACACGATAGAACTGATATGAAGCACCTAGCATAGAGCTTGGCATATAGGAGACACTATAAATGAAGGTGCCTCCCTCACTGCCACACCAGCACACCTTGAAAATGAGAGCCAATGTGGCAGACACATAACACACACACTTCTTTCCCCTATGGTATCCACGGTAGACATTATTAATCAATCATAGTATTCTTTCCTGTTTGGATTGGTTTGCTATTGCCACAGTAGCAATTTACTACAAACTCAATAGATTAAAACAACACAATTTTTTAATCTTACAGTTCTGCAGGTCTGAGGTCCAACAGTTCTCATTGGATTAAATTCAAAGTTTTGGCAAGTTTGCTTTCCTTTTTGGAAATGCAAGGGGAGAATTCATTTCCTTGCCTTTTCCAATTTCTAGAGACCACTCTCCAGTTCATGAACATAGCTCCCTACATTTCAGAACCAGCAACAAGCCATCAAATCCTTCTCATGCTGCTGTTACTCTCTGACCATAGTCAGGAAGTGTTCTCCACTTCTAAGTTGCTTAGTCCTGTCTGACTCTTTATGACCCCATGGATTATATAGCCCATGAAGTTCTCCAGGCCAGAATATTGGAGGGTAGCAGTTCCCTTCTTCAGGGGATCTTCCCAACCCAGGGATCAAACCTAGGTCTCCCATACTGCAGCAGATTCTTTATCAGCTGAGCCACCATAGAAGCCATTTCTAAGGACTTATGTGATTAGATTGGGCCCACTGGATAATCCAGGGTTATACCTCTGTCTCAAGATCCATAACCTTCATGAGTCTCCAGAGTTCATTTTGCCATGTCAGGAAGCACAGTCACATGTTCATGGATTAAGATGAGGACATATTTGAGATTATCATTCTACCTATCACACCTCTCAGTGCACTACAACCACTACCTATGGATTAGAATTTGACCTATAAGATCAAATCTATTTGGCCAGTGAGATCAAAGTAATCCCTACTTTAGAGAGTCATCAGGAACGAAAGGAAGAAAACAACAACAAAGTCAATCAGGGGATAACTGGAAACAAAAGAAAGTACCTACTATGTGCTAAATACTTTTTAAAAAAATCTGCCTAATTCTTATTGCTACCATCAGGAGTAGAAGCGGTAGCAGACAGGTGCTCAGCAGCTATAGAAAATGGAATGTTCATTTGGGGTTGCCTTTCTACTAATGGGGTCCTAGAGTCCCACCTCCAGGCCTCTCAGCTTGAGATTGCCTTCATGTGGGATCATGCATGGCTGCACATCAACCTAAATATATTTAAAAAAAACAAGTTCATTGAGGTATAATTGAGATATAACAATCTGTACACATTTGAAGTGAATGGTGCAATATGTTTGACATATATATATTAATACCTGTGAAACTGTTAACTTACTCAGGATCATGAACTACTCTTCCTTACCTAGGACTTCCCTGGTGGCTCAGAGAGTAAAGCGTCTGTCTACAATGTGGGAGACCGGGGTTCGATCCCTGGGTTGGGAAGATCCCCTGGAGAAGGAAATGGCAATCCACTCCAGTACTATTGCCTGGAAAATCCCATGGACAGAGGAGCCTGGAAGGCTACAGTCCATGGGATCACAAAGAGTCGGACACGACTGAGCGACTTCATTTCACTTCACTTCCTTACCAAGGGTCTGCCTATCCTCATCAGCAGTGTTTGAGAGCTTCAGTACCTCCATGGTCTTGGCAGTACTCGGTATGGTTAGTCTTTTTAATTTGGGCCATTCTAAGGGGTGTGTGGTATTCTAACAGGTTTTGTTCTCATTTACTTAATGACAATGAGGGCTTCCTAGGTGACTCAGTGTGTAAAGAATCTGCCTACAAGGCAGGAGATGCAGGAGAGACACAGGTTCAATCCCTGGGTTGGGAAGATCCCCTGGAAGCGGGCATGGTAACCTACTCCAGTATTCTTTCCTGGAGAATCCCATGGACAGAGAAGGCTGGAGGGCTACAGTCCATGGGGTCGCAAAAGAGTTGGACACAACCAAAGTGACTGAGTACAAGGACAAGGACAATGATGTTGAGCATCTTTGTAATTTGCTTATTTGCCATACATGTATTTTCTTTGGTGAACTGTAAGTTCAAATCTTTTATTCATTTTTAAAATTAGATTTTTCATTTTCTTATTATTGGGTTTTAGAGTTCTTTATCTATTCTGAATACAATCCTCTTGACAGATACATAATTTATAAATACTGTCTTTCATTTTGTGATTTTTCTTTACATTCTCTTAACAGTATAATTCAAAGAATAGTTCTTAATTTTGATGTAGTACAAGATATTGATTTTTTTTCTTTCATGAATTGTGCTTTTGTATTATATTTAAGAAATCTTTGCCCAAACCATAAAGATTTACTCCTATTTTTCTGGGAATTTTATAGCTTCAGGTTTTACATTCAGGTCTACGATCAATTTCGAGCCAAATTTTGAATATGGTTTACAATGTGAATTAACGTTCAGTCTCCCCAATTCCCATACTGATATCTAACTATTCTAGCACTATTTGTTGAAAAGACTTTCCTTTCTCCACTAAAACACTTCTGCATCTTTATTGGAAAACAATTGTCCATAAGTCCATGGACCTATTTCTGGACTCTCTATTCTGACACATTTATTTATTAAACTATCATGACACTAACATGATACTAATGATTAGTGTATCTTTATAATAAGTCTTGAAATTAGGTAGCGATTCATCTGCAATGGTGGGCTCATAGAATGAATTGGTAAGTACTGCTTCCTCTTCAAATTTTTTAGAGTTTGTATATTATTTCTTTCTTGAATATTTGATAGAATTCCCCAAGGAAACAACCTATGCTTTGAATTTTTCTTTTTTCCTGAGAAATTTGTTAACTACAAATCCAGGCTGTTTCTTCTTGAGTGAACTATGGTAGAGTGTCTTTTCAGCTGCTAATTTTATATGTATTTATTAGTTATTTTACAAGCAAAGAGTTGTTCATAACATCCTCTTATTATTGCTTTAATATCCATAAAATCTGTAGAGTTGTCACTTCTCATTCAAGACATTTAGCAATGTATGTCCTCTCTTTTATCGTATTCAGTTTTTGAATTTTATTGATGTCAAAGAATAAGCGTTGGATTTCAACAGTTTTCTTCATTGCCTTTCTATTTCATTGATATGTACATTGATTTTTATTTATTATTTCCTTTCTTCTGCTTACCTTGGCTCTAACTTCTTCTTCTTTTTTTAGTTTCTTAAAGTGGGAGCTCATGTCATGGATTTGAGGCCATTTTTCTTTAAAGCACAGGCATTTTAGTGCTATAAATTTCCCCCTAAGCACTGCTTTAACAGCTTCCTGTAAAGTCTGATATGCTATGTTTTTATTTTAACTCAGTTTAAAAGATTTTATTTCCCTTTTGATTTTTTCTTTAACTCAAGGGTTATTAAGACGTGTTTATGTTATTTCCAAATATATGAGAATTTTATAGTAGCTATATATAACTTATCTCTTAAGTTAATTCCATTTTGTTCAGAAAACATATTTTGTATGATTTGAATCCTTTTAAATGTATTAAGGCTTGTTTATGTCCCAGAACATGGTCTATCTTGGTAAATGTTACAAACAGTATTGCTGCTGTTGCTAAGTCTCTTCAGTCGTGTCTGACTCTGTGCGACCCCATAGACGGCAGCCCACCAGGCTCCCCCGTCCCTGGGATTCTCCAGACAAGAACACTGGAGTGGGTTGCCATTTCCTTCTCCAATGCATGAAAGTGAAAAGTAAAAGTGAAGTCGCTTAGTCGTGTCCAACTCTTCGCAACCCCATGGATTGCAACCTACCAGCTCCTCTGTCCATGGGATTTTCCAGGCAAGAATACTGGAGTGGGTTGCCATTGCCTTCTCTGACAAACAGTCTTAAGCACTTTAAATATTTTTTTGTATGCAATCTTCACAACAATGCTTACTTTATATCTCCATTTTAATGAAGAGGAAATAGGCGATATGGATCCCTGTTTTAAAGGCCAAGGGCCAATTAATTTAAATAATGTTTCAGTGCCAGACAGCTAGTAAGTAGCAGAACTAAGATATGCTCCCAGGTCTAACACCAAATCCAAGCTATTAACCACTCTTCCACAATTCCTCCATACCCATCCCTCATCTTGATAGGCAGGAAGAACTGCTTGTGCGTAAGAGGGTGAGTTTAGAAGTTAATATCCTCTTTTTGAAAGTGCTGGGATCTATCTCATTAACTGCTCCTTCCTAGCATAAAAACAATTGTTTCAATTGTTGATGCAAACCTAAAGGTGCATTCTGTCTGATGGTAAGAGATGCCCCAACCCACAACTGCTAATCTGAGTCAGAACCTTGCAACTGAGTCCTGCTGCTGAATGATGCTCAATCACCAGGTCATTCTAAGAACTCCTCAAACCAAAGAGGCATTAGGTGCTTTTGCTTGTTCCTAGCAGGTAGCAGGGGATGGCTGATTGCCCTCAGAGCCCAGTGATAATTTAGGAAGCCTCTGGACTAGCAGACCCTATTTATATGTTCCTTGAGTTTGCATAATAGTTTTCATATCAACCGGGGTGGAAATGACTATTTTCTTACTTCTTTCTTGAATTTAATAGTCAAGCTTTAAAAACATGATCTTATTGCTAATAAATGTGGTTACAGTTATTGTTCATTGGGACTTATGCTGATCTGGGACCTGTCAGTTGAATACAACAAGAGAGGTTTTGCATCTCCAGTTATCTAAGTGATCCAGACCCTTTCTTCCTCCTATTACCACAGTCATTTGACTGAGCCCGTTAATGATCTTTTTGGCTGCATCTGAGGCCCTGCACAATGGGTTTATTTGAATAGATGTCTTCCAGGAGATTATTTCTCTTACACACAGGGTCAATTTAACTTCCACAGTTATTTGCAGGGTCCCAAATTGTCCATAATTGACTGCTTCCTAATGCCACTTATCCTAAAATTTGAAAGGAAAGGAGTGTGCTGCCTGAGTGAGCTATTCATTCCGAGTGCCATTTCTTCACCACTTGAAATGCTAAATGGTCAGCACTAAAGGAAGGAAAAGAACTCCTGGGGATCTTCACTGAGTAGCTAAGCATCTAACCTTTTGCTGAAGTAGGCTGGCTTCTACATGCTAATCATTAGCCTCAGATTACTAAGGAGCTAAAATAAAAACTCTTTGGTAAGAGTACACAATCCTCAGAAGCTAATCTGTAGTGCCTAGTATCTGATTTTTAAATTACTTCTGAGGAATGATGTAAACAATATAGAAAGGAGGAGTTCTTCAGCAAGGTCAAAGCCTAACGTAGTCACTATTCTTATTGGATATAATTGCCTAAGTCTCTACTTTCTCCTAAGTGGAAACTACATGGTTGACAGAAATCTCTGCAAACCTTTGACAAACTTCTGTAGTTAGAAACGGCAAATCAGTTTTGGCTTCTGTGTCAAATATATTGGCTGGCATTAAATTCTTGACATTCTGAGATCACACTTTTTAAAAAATGACGTAGTTGATTTACAGTGTTAGCTTCAGGTGTAGAGTATAGTGATTTAGTATTTTTATAGATTATGCTCCATTAAAAGTTATTGTAAAATAATGGTTATAATTCCTTGTGCTATTTGTTGCTTATCTATTTTATACATAGTAGTTTCTATCTCTTAATCTTATACCTCTACCATGCTCCTTCCCCTTTCTTCTCCCCACCGACAATCTCTAGTTTGTTTTCTGTATCTGTGAGTGTGTTTCTGTTTTGTTATATACATTCGTTTTATTTTTTAGATTCCACATATAAGTGACATCATACAGTATTTGTCTATTCCTGTTGGACTTGTTTCACTAAGTATTATATAGATCCATCCACATTGCTGCAAAGAGTAGAATTTCATTCTTTTTATGGCTCAATAGTATTCCATTATGTGTGTGTGTGTGTACACATCACATCTTCTTTATCCATTTGTCTGTTGATGGACATTTATTTGGGCTGCTTCCATAGCTTGCCTATTGTAAACAGTGCTGCTATGAAAACTGAGGTGGCATATATTTTCTTGAATTAATGTTTTCATTTTTTTCTGAATACATATATATACCCAGGAGTGGAAGTACTGGATCACATGGTAGTTCCAGTTTTAGTTTTTTGACGAATACAGTTTTCCATACTGGCTGCACCAATTTATATTCCCACCAAAATGTGTACAAGAGTTTCCTTTTCTCCTCATCCTTACCAACATTTGTTATTTGTGTTCTTTTTGATGATAGCCATTCTGATGGGGGAAATATCCATAACCTCAGATATGCAGATGACACCACACTTATGGCAGGAAGTGAAGAAGAACTAAAGAGCCTCTTGATGCAAGTGAAAGAGGAGAGTGCAAAAGTTGGCTTAAAGCTCAACATTCAGAAAACGAAGATCATGGCATCTGGTCCCATCACTTCATGGGAAATAAATGGGGAAACAGTGGAAAAAGTGAATGACTTTATTTTTCTGGGCTCCAAAATCACTGCAGATGGTGATTACAGCCATGAAATTAAAAGATGCTTACTCCTTGGAAGGAAAGTTATGACCAACCTAGACAGCATATTAAAAAGCTGAGACATTACTTTGCCAACAAATGTCCATCTAGTCAAGGCTATGGTTTTTCCAGTAGTCATGTATGGGTGTGAGAGTTGGACTATAAAGAAAGCTGAGCACGGAAGAATTGATGCTTTTGAACTGTGGTGTTGGAGAAGACTCTTGAGAGTCCCTTGGACTGCAAGGAGATCCAACCAGTCCATCCTAAGGAAGGTCAGTCCTGGGTGTTCATTGGAAGGACTGATGTTGAAGCTGAAACTCCAGTACTTTGGCCACCTGATGCAAAGAGCTGATTCACAAAGACCCTGATGCTGGGGAAGACTGAGGGCAGGAGAAGGGG
>SJYV01008549.1:658712-675723 GCA_006410875.1 Neotragus pygmaeus
TGGTGCTTTTTGTTAATTGTAAGTATTATCATTACTATTACTTTTTGGTAGTTGTTAATTGTCAATAATTGTGAGGTCTAAAATTATATTCTACATCCAAGCTAACAAATTAGCCAGCCAAATTTTCTGAAAACTAGCAAAAAACAAAAGATTCCTGGGTCAGAGACAGTTTTTTACTCAAAGCAATAGCAACAGCCAACATGTCCTGATGTTTGCAAGTGTTTCTTGAGCCCCCAATTTCTATAGAACAACAAAAAAAGATTCCAAAAACACCTGCACAGTGGGTTACATTATAAGAGAGGAACTTCAGGCTCAGAGAGACCGAGTCTTTTGTAATGGGCAATAAACCTGCCTGACTTATGCCTCGGAGAAACATATTATCTTTATCATACTGGGTTGTAAACAACTTGACTGTGCTACTATCTTTACCTTCCAAGGCTGTTTTTTATACAATTGTATCTGAAAAGAGTCTAGGACAAAGGCAGCCAGTGCCTTTGCTGACAAGATGTAGGGAAATGTGAATGATTCATGGAGAATTGTTTCAAAATGATCTGCCTTTTATTTCTACACCATCTTGGCTTCTGGTGAATTTTTGCATGAGTATATGCCACTTTGCTGATAAATTTACTGATCAAAGCTTGGATTATATCTGATCAGTTTGTCTCACACAACATTTAAGAAGGGCCATCACCCTAAAACAGAGGATGAAACAAACCTGCACTCCTGACCGTAACCATGGTCTCCCAGGTTCTCAAACACAATCACTAAACAAATCCCCCAAACCACCAAGAAAGCCAGGGATTTTTTTCTCTGTAAATTTTTGTATTAACCTCTCCCCTTGTCTTGAGCCATTAATCTATGTAGAACAGAGTGTATTAACAATTGCACAGACTCTGGCTTAGCCCTCAAAGGGGCAGTAAAATTGAGGATTACCTGAATGTCTTTTGGGGTCAATGAAATGTCATTGATCATTTCAGGGAAAGTCAGGAAACAAACTTCCTACTATCTTTTCTAATTGTATGCCTCCCATTATAAGAATAAACTGTCCTCAGGTTATCTATAAATAATGACCTGGTTATCTCTCAGGAAACCCCTCGAATAATCAAGGATAACCTCATTTTGGAAAGAGCTCTATAATCTGAGGGCTAAATGATCTACTGGCAGTATTTCCTAAAATACTTGAAGGTCTCTAAAGTACAATTCACCATGTTTTAAGAAGGAAAGGAAGTTAGTGTCTGGTTTCCCTACAAGAATTATAGTCCTGGAACACATTTGGTCCATGTGGAAAGAAAGTGTGATTTACAGTTGTCAGGACAGTCCAACTGGGACCTATATAAACTGAGGGGCACAGGTTAACAATGCTTTCAGTGTGGCTGAGAACAGAAGAAACATAAAATGTTTAGAGGAACTATAAATATGAACCATAGCTTCATCATCAGTTAGAAAACAATGAACAGAAATACTTACTCATAATTTCTTTCTTGATCTGTTACATATAGATATACTTGCTTTTTTCTCTTCCTTTGGATCATATTTCGCATAGCCTATGGTGGTAGGCATAGGCTTTATGTCATTATAGAATATCAATATAGAATTTTTACTGTATTAACGAATATTGTAGAGAAAAATATGGCAACTCACTCCAGCATTCTTGCTGGGAAATCTGATGGACAGAGGAGACTTGCGGTTACATCATAGGGTCACAAAGAGTCAGACACAACTTAGCAACTAAACAACAATAAGCCATCACTGGGGCTTCCCAATGGCTCAGTGGTAAAGAATCCACCTCTCAGGTGGAGACATGGGTTCAGTCCCTGGGTTGGGAAGATTCCCTGGAGAAGGAAATGGCAACCCATTCCAGTATTCTTGCCTGAAAAATCCCATGGACAAAGGAGCCTGGTGGGCTATAGTCCATGAAGTTGCAAAGGAGTCAGATATGACTGAATGACTGAACAGCAAACAAAAAAATGAATATTAACATTGAACACCTCCCAGAGAAAGTTTATATCACTGCTGGATTTTTTTTTTTCCTTTTAGAAATGTGCAGAAAATATTTTATCTGTTCAGTGATATTTATTGTTTGGTCACTGAGTTGTGCCCCTTTTCAACCATCTGGCTCCTCTGTCTGTGGGATTCCTCAGGCAAGAATACTAGAATGGTTTGCCATTTGCTTCTTTGGGGAACCTTCCCAACTCAGGGACTGAACCTGTGTCTCCTGCTTGACAGGCAGATTCTTTACCTCTGAGCCCTAGGTAAATCCCTTATGTTTGATGTTAGCTTGTTATTTCTATTGTATGGTTTCTTTTTCTTTTTTGTGTGTGTGGTAGAGTTAAGTATAGAAAGAAGAATACTTTTGGAATTTGAATAGTCAAATGGGTAACCTGACAGTCGAAGACTTACTATATTTTGCAAATTTGAAAGATAAACATTATATAACTCAAGTTCTGGCTGATTTAAGTTTGACAAATCAGATGCAATTCTGTGAGATTTGGAAGACTGATGCAATTTGAACAATGTGCTTCTGTTGTTTCAGCTGTTTCTGCTGGTAAGCAGAGTGCTAATGGCAGGTGATTTTACTGTGGCAATGTTAGCAAATGGCCCAGTCACTAATCTTATAGATATTAAAAAGGAAGCAGGACACAATATCAATTTTCTATTAAAGACTGTATGTGGCACAATGTGGTTCTGGACCAAGGAACATCATACTAGCCCCCTGACTGAGGTATTCTTGATGTGGTTGTGGTGTTTCACATGTTAGACCAGTCATTTCTTAACCATAGAAGAGACAGCAGCTTAGCTGGCCTCAGACTAGAGTGAAGATATTGACAATTTTCCTGTAAGTTTATCTCATATGCTATTTTATTAACCTTCTGAACAAATCTGTAACATCTTTCTAAAACTCTATAATAAATTGTTACCTGCTTAAAATGGGTATAGTGGGCTATTTTCTACAACTGAAATCTGATTACATAATTGTTTATATTTTTTATGTAGACACATTTAATGTCTTATAAATTATGAGCACAGCTCATAGAAGGTAAATACCTTTCATGTTCCTGTATATTTTCTTCTAAAATAATCTGCAGTAATTCTAATTCCTTCAAAACTAAAATCAAAATAAATCCATTACATTTGACTGCTTTGAGTTATCATCCTACTCAGGCACTGGATTTTTTTTTTTTAATACTTTATTATTTCAGAAACAGGCACAACACTTATAAAGACATTTTCAGTTTTTCCATGAGTAGTTAATTACAAACAATTTTTTATAGCAAATATGAATGTGATGGCCACAGCTGCATCTTGATGTATGCGATCTTAAGATGTTTTCTGTGATTCTGTCTTATTATTCAGTTGAATAAAAGAAGGCACAACTATCACAGACAATGATGGCAGATTGAATGTTGTTGCCACATCGTCAAGATGAAGCCATTCCCCTCTGAGCTTCCAAGTAAAATCTGGCTGAAGTCACATGCTAGCTTTTCTTTTTAGAGACTCTTTCAGTCAGGTAGTCTGTTAACATGTATTGAACATATTGTGTATACAGAGAACTGAAGTCTGCAATAGAGCACAGGAAAAGCTGTTACAAGAACATTGTTTTAAAATGGTGACACTGACTTGACCATATTCTTTTATATGACTGAGGCTATATGCAGAAAATTAATCAAACAAAATCTCAGAGCAGCATCTGAAGGCATTCACTTGTTGAGATTCCCGGCATTCCTTCCCTACTGCTCTGCCACAGAGCATGGTGTTTCATCCTGGACCTTTCAGGGGATTAATGTGATATTTGTGAAGTTTTACTAAATATCTAAATAATTTATGCTCATATGAATTCTTTTCAAGGCAAGATAATTATAGAAGTGCTGTGTAATTTAATGGAAAGACTATGGAATTTAAAATTCAGAATATTATAAATGTGGTTTTAGGCATGTTACTTAGCCTTAGCCCCAAAGAAATTACCCAGAATGCAAGACAGAGAGTTAAAGGCATGGAAGCCATAAGAGGGCATTTAAGGAAAATGGAAGATAAAGTAAGATGATATAATATATATCTAATGGGCACTGTGGGTCTTCCTAACTGGTGCAGTGGTAAAGAAACCTCCTGCCAGTGTAGGAGGCACAGGAGATGTGGGTTTGATCCCTCTGTTAGGAAGATCCCCTAGAGAAAGAAGTGGCAACCCACTCCAGTACTCTTGCCTGGAGAATCCCTAGGACCGAGGAGCCTGGTGGGCTACAGTCCATGGGGTCACAAAGAACTGAAAACAACTGAGCGACTGAGCATGCATGCCACAGACAGTCCAGAAAGAAAGGAGAAAGAGGATAGAGGAGAAAGACTGTTGTTTAAAANATTAGACTGAATTTCCAGTGGTTTCTGTTCAACCCTAGCCTCTTTGACTTGCCAAGGGTCCTGCCCATCATACTCTATTAATGAGAAAATGGCCAAGAAATACCTGCAGGTTTTTAGCAAACAAATTCTACCTCACTGGAGATATGCTATTATGCATTAGAACACTGGGCAAAGCTAACAGTGCCACACAATAAATAAATACACCAATAAATAGAGGGAAACACAAGGTCTTTTTTAAAAAATGCAAAGTGGGAAAGAACATTATTTTCACTTTTTTGAGACTCAGCCTCCACTATGAACCAAAAATCAGGTTCACCACCCTAATACTCTAAACCTATTGAACCAGATCAAAATCTCTGTATCTAAATATGCTGTGAGCTGAACCTGAACAGAGCCAATATTTCAACTGGTTCAAATTCATGTTCTTTTTTTTTTTTCTGCTCACAGAATTACCTAAGTGATTTAGTGACCAGCATTTCTCACTTGAAGAACCTTAAGAAATGGTGCTTGCATCTGTGCTGTGTGGCAGTGATCAAGATGAGCACTTTTATTTTTCTTAACATGAAATATCTATTCCAAGGCTATAGAGCTCAGGTTCCTCATATCTTTGGTATGTGGTGGGACAAAATTTTGTGGATTTGGGGGTTTTCTTTTTTTTTCTTTTTGGTTAAAAAACCAACACAGCTTCGAGACTTTCACATACAATAACCCAAGATAGTTCCTGTCTGCCCAGTTCCCAGATAAAAGAAAAACAAAACGAGTGTGGGGCAGTTGATAAGTTTTTTGAAACAGGATACATTTTTCCCATGTTCAGATCTGAAAATACTCAACTGTAATTTAATCTACCTTTATTAGATTACACAGTTATGTCCACAAAATTGTGGAAACCATCCTAAATTAGTAAGGGCAGGGAAGCAGGCTGAATATGAGAACTCCTGCTACTCTTGCCTGCCGTGTCTTCTGAATAGAGAGGCGAGGCATGGGCGAAGTGCTTGATTTATCAGGGACAAGGGAGCTCAGCACCCCTCGAGTGTCCCCAGTAGGAAGCCCACTTCCTACTTTGGAGTCACCCCAGCTTCAAAGAGTCTCCTGGACAGCTGCAGAATAGGCCAAAAATGGCTAGGTCATCCAAAAGTCACCCTTTACTGGTCTAAACATGCTTCATGCTTACACAGGCATACATAGTGTTATGGACTAAAATATGGGACACCCAATTAAATTTCTTTTTTAGAGAAATAAAGAATAATTTTTAGTATATCTTAAATTTTGCCTAGAATGTACTAATACTAAAAAATTTTTGTTCATCTGAAATACAAATTTAATTAAGTGTTTGTATTTTGATTTGCTAAATCTGGTGACAAACTTCAAATCACCCCCAAAATATCACAACAACTTGATATCAAACAAAGCGATTTGTTTTGCTTTTACAATAGCAAAATTGAAATAAACCATGTGGTAGGAATGAATCTTAGGCTATAAATATAGGTGTGAAAGTTATATCATTTCTTTTTTTTTTAAAGAGCAGCTATTCTTCCAACTGCCCACACCAGCAGGAAATTCAGCCTCAGTCCATTAGGGGACCCTGCACCTTCTTAGGGCCCCATCTCAATCCAGAACCTTAGGTGGTGTCCGGAGACTAGGGTAGTCAAGCTAACACGGTGGCCACTCACGTCCTTGGAGCTTGGGACTCTGTAATCACTTTAGGGACAGAGGCTCTATCCTGAGTTTTCTGTGGGGCTAGGTGAACTTTTTTTTCAAGACATAGCATCTCCGTACTTAGGAGCTCTGTTTTTGTTGTTGTTGCTTTGTTTGGTTGGGGTTATTTTTATGCCACCCTATACACCATGCAGGATCTTATTTCCCTGACCAGAGATTCAGCTCAAGCCTCCTGCATTGGAAGAGTGAAGTCTTAACATGATTGGACTACCACTTAAGTCCCAGGAGCCACGTTCTGATCTTTCTGTCCACATTGACTTTTACTTAAATTCTGTGAACTCTCTTCCTTTTCCTCTCGTTAACTTCAAAGGCATTCTCTCACTTCCAGTTGACCTCAAATATATATAGTTGCTTCAGTAACCATTAGGCTTTTATGACAGACATGGAGGTTTCTATCTACAAGTATTACTACTCTCTCTGAAGTAATCCCTGAGGAAATAATCCCTTATGGGGCTGAATACCTGCTTGAAATGGAAGCAGGTATGATCATGGAGACTGCACAGGATGAGTTATTGCTCAGCAAATATTCTCTCTCCCTACCCCTATTTCACCTCCATGGAAGGAGCCTTCCTCCCTTACCCACTGATTTGTCATTACCCCTGGGATTTGTCATGTGACTTGCTTCATCCAGTGGGATGTTAATGGACATGACAAAGCCAGGCTCTGAAATGTGCCTGTGTGGTTAGGTGTTCTCTTTTGCACTCTGCCATTATCAACGCCACATGTCCAAGGAAGATAAAAGACAAGTAAATCAGACCCAGAACAACTCATTGCTTAGAGCCAAACCCAAGTACAGCCCAGATCAGTTGAATATCAGGCAATCTTCTGACACACAAACAAGAAATAAATATTGATTACTGTATGCCACTGAGTTTTGGAGTAGTTTGTTATGTAAAATAACAAATACAGGTACAAATAAAAATTCATATTTCAGTAGATTACTGAATTCAGTAAATTGTCTTGACACACTTAATGCTCAACTATGATACAGAAGCATTTATTGTATCCCCAAATCACAGCTATAAGCCTGTGATCCCAAGGCTTGCTTGCTGTCTCTCCATAATATCTGACATCATTTTCTAAGTTATTTATTTCTTCTAATAGTTAATATTCATGTAATGCCTTGAAGTTTGCCAAGTGCCCTCAAATACATTATCCTATTAGATCTTTTTAACAATTCAGTTGTGAGATAAGGTTGATCTTACCAGCCCCATTTGAGAGACAAAGAAATTGATTCAGAATGAAGTCAAGGACTGCCCATGGGAACAAAGCCAGTTTTGAGTTCCAGACCAGAGCTGAGGTTCCAAACACATCTTCTCACTCCTCCTACAAAGCTCCTTCCACCATACTATGGCTGCCCTGAGAACACCCAACAGAGGTCTGGGCACGTTACAGTTCTCAGTAAACACCTGAGGCACGATGGGGAGGCCAGTGAGTAAGAAGTCAAAGCTCCCAGGAAACATCTCGCTAGCAATTCTCACCCCATAGTTTCTAGTATTATGTTAACCGGTGTTTGGGGAGTGAGTAGAGGGACAGGGTAGGGAAGATTGGATGCTATTTAATACATTTTAGAAATGCTGGTTTAACAAATTAAATGTCTTTATTGCTGGGTCTTTAGTGGGTTTGAGGGGCTTATTTGCATGATTTTCTAGGTGAGGAATAGAGTATACTGCTTTTCTCCAACTGATTTGGCCATGGAATCTTTTGAATCAGAAATCATTTTGCTGGATTTGCTGGGATCCGTGGAACCCGCCTTAGGAAATACCAGCTCATAGCCTTGGACTACGCTAGTTCTGTCCCTTGGCATCTTCATTCTGCATTATCCAGAGCTGCTTGTGTTGTGGGCACCCTCCAGGCTCTTTAAGCTATTGTTAATGACTCTGTTCTAATTCCAAGCAACTTTTAACCTAATGGGATCATAACTTGGTATATTAATTAAAGTTCTTCTGGTTGCAAACACAAAAAGCAACTCTGGCTAACTTCTTTAAGATTAGGAAGACTCACAGAATCATAAGAAGTGCCAAACAACTGCTATTTGAAAAGAGAAGGAATGGGGGCAGTTTAGAGGATTTCAGCCCCAGGAGTCACTGAAGCTGCCACTCAAATAACTCTGCTGTGGAAACATCTCCGTCTCCATCTTTTTACTCAGATTTCAGGTTCCTGGGAGGGAGAATCTGGTTGTCCTTGCATAGGCCATGTCTTTGTCCCAGGATCCTTCAGCCAGGGAAGAGAGGAAAGTGCTGTGATCTGATGCATGGCTCCCAAGTCTGCCTTGCAATGAACAGAGTCCCATCTTTTGTGGGGGTTGGTGTGAAATTGGTGGATAAAGCTATAACTACCCTCCAAAGTCTGTTACATTTCTTTCTGGGATGTAAGACATTGCTTTTTCTTCCTTTGGTCACCAAATAAGTTTTAAAACTACACTATAAAAAAATTGAGTTTCCAGCACTAAGACACATACTTAGCCTAGAGAACCACTTTTGCAATTAGGGCATCCAATGAAACCAATGAATATTTGCTTAGGGGCTAGTGAAATAGTGGCTGGACTTGCTCACACTTTTCAAATCCTCTTAACCTCTTCCTCTTTTGACAAATGCAGACAGGTGAATTCACAGAGTTTAATATATATTTGATGCAACTCAACTGTACACCAGAGATGGACTAATATGGAACTTCCCTGGTGGCTCAGATAGCAAAGAATCCACCTGAAATGCAGAAGCCCGGGGTTCAATCCCTGGGTCAGGAAGATCCCCTGGAGAATGGAATGGCAACCCACTTCAGTATTCTTACCTGGAGAATTCCAAGGAAAGAGGAGCCTGGCAGGCTACAGTCTATAGGGTCACCAAGAACCAAACATGACTGAGTGACTAACACACTTTAAACAATATAATAGGGTGACACCAACCTTAGAAGTAAGAGTCTAGCATCCCCCTGGTTAGTTACCAAAAAAAAAATAAAGGCGAGGTAATTATCAAGAATGGTATCCCAGAAGAGAGCTTTGAGGGGGCATTTCTTTAGTCTTGATTCAACAACAATCTAAACTATTTTTAAAACCAGTTAAAACAGGTTTTCTTCTGCCTCCTGAAATTCCAAATTCAAAAGCAAAAGAGGCATTAAAAAAAAAAATTAAGCCTCAAAAGGCTTCAGTATTATGCTATACGGTGGGTTTTATTTGAATATGTTTTGCTTTTATTGCTTTGTGCTTTTTCCTGTCTGTGATTTACAAAGTAGTGTGGGAAAACAGTTAATACCGAATAAAAGTTAAAATTAAAACCACTTTTTCCACTATGGTGCTGTCTCCTTCCCACCCCCTCATCCCTGGGGGCCTGTTCAACTGAGTTTAGTAGCACAAAGGCTATTGAGTTCCTAAAGTCATAATCAACCTAAAATGAATTGATTTCTTAGCACCAGGTCAAGATAAATGGTTAGTTGGCGACTATGGTTCATAATATGGAAAGAATTGATAAATAATGAAACAAGTTCATTTTAAAATACTTGTAGAATTCTGGAAGTTTGTGGCACATATTAAACAATCTGGGTTAATTCAAACAGCATTAGGTTTGGAGCTAAACTTGCTTTGGGGTCCAAATAGTTTCTAAGAAGAACAACTACTGTTCATAGCCCTCTGACACAAGACATGTCACATAGTCAGGAAAAGCTTGTTTCTCTCTGCCCACCTGAGGAATGACACCTAAATCTTTTCAGCCTGAGGAGACAGACACACCCCATCCCAGGTGGTGACTCAGCCAAGGCTCTGACAGCCCCCCCAAGTCTTTACTGAACACTTACTATGTGCTACGCACAGTCCTGTCCTGTCACTTTTATACCCATTTTTTGGTTTAACCCATAAAACATTTTACACAACACGTTAAAATCCCATTTTACATTCGAGAATACTGAGACTCACAATGATCAAGAATCTTTTCTTGGTCAGACCGTTCTACTCCCTATAATAACAATACCCAAAGTAAACAGGAAAGACGGTTCACACAGAACATGGTGTAAGTAAGGAAGATAAAGTCAGTATTCATGAGATACATTAATGCAGTAACAACAGTGTGTCTGAGACATGGTTCTAGTATCTTTAGCTACTATCTTAAATCATCACATTGACACTAGGAAATAAGTTGTAAAATGGTCTCTATTTTAGTTCTGAGGAAGGTTAGGAAAACTGCCAGTAACTGAGCATTGCCTGGTAACTCCTACAGACGTGCTAGTACAATAAAACAGACACTGGTGCAAAGGACATTGAGAAAAGTCAGGATAGCTTCAGGCTGCAAGGCATGACAATGAAGACTCTAAGTGGGAAGAAAGGCCTTCCACTTAAGCAAGTTTATAGGCTGTAACACACTCAGTCCAAGTGTTTGGTGACAAGAGCAGATAGTTATCTCTGAGTCACAGCTCAGTAGGAAGTCTTCGGAAAGGAGAGACTGACTGGTTGCCATGAGTCAGGAAGTTTCTCTAGGAGAAATGACATGCCATGTGCCTTATAGCACAAGAGCATTTGGTGAGGGCTTAACCACACTGCAGAGTCTTCATGGGGAAGCTGGGTTCCGGGGAGTGTTTGCGGATGAATAAGTCACCATCATAACTGACCTTTTTCTCCACCAACTACTATCATCCAGCAAGCAAAGAGATTCTATTTTTAAGTCAAACTGTGCATTGGGTATCTCTGTGAAACACAAGCTGTGTTGAATTTTTAAAGGAATCAAAGCCTTACTATAAAGGAATGAACTTTAATGAGTCAGTTAGCAGAGTGGCAGGTATCAGAGAAAGGAACAGTGGGATTTGAATAACAATGCTTCCCTAAGGTGCTGGAACAGACAAGTAAAATGATAAGATTCCCAGTATTTGCTTCAAAATATTCGTAGGGGTGGTAGGAAATATAGAAATACAGAAAAAATTAGATAGGCCATAGGTTGATAATGGCTGAATCTCTGTGATTAATATGTTAGGGTTCAGTATACTCTTCTACTTTATGTATGTTTAAATTTTTCTATAATAACTTAAAAAAAGAAACAAGTACAGATATGGTCTACTATTCTATTCAATAGAAAATTTCATACCACTGGGAATATAAATGTGACCAGGGGGATGGCTTGGATTTCCTGCACAAAGTTGTAGGTTCTCCTTACATCCAAACAATATCTAGGTCCTTTACATCCAACCTCCAAAATTCACCTCCAGTGTCCACTTCTCTCCATCTCCCCTGCACCACCCTACCACCACCAACAGTGCGGCCTCTTAATATGTCTCCCTATTTCCAGTAGAATGTCTACTTCCAGTCTCTTCTGCCCACAGAAGGAGTGATCTTTTCAAAATGCTAATCTGATATTTTCATGAGAAAAAAGCAAGCTGCAGAACAGTATAAGAAAGGGAAAACCACATACATTCATTCATACATATTTATGTACTACTTGCTTATATTTGAAAGATAAACAAATACTTATAAAAATAAAAGAGGAGGAAGTGCACAATTGAGGATATAGGTTGGCAGCAAAATTTCTCTGAATGTCCTCTTATAAATCCTGACTTTGGAATCACGTAATGTTTACACACTCAAAAAATAACATTAAGTAAAAACAAAATAAGACATTTCTGAAAATTGAATACAAATTGAAACAACAAAAAAACCCCAAATGTTTATTAACTACACAAAGAAAATAGTCATTTCAAGTAACTTCCATAAAATTGTTTTGACTTTATATTCTTGTGAAATATTTTACCAAGAAAAGCTGCAAATAGACCTTAGGACTTCATGCAGTAGTCTTATTGTTAGTATTAGGTGGAACCATACAAAATTGCCAAAATTTGGCCACGGTTGACCTATAAAATGAAATTTTCTCTTATTGCAAATATAGGAATATTATTTTATACTATAAATATAACAATATACTTTGCATGTAATCTGATTCATAAAAATATAAATATAGTATGTTATAGCAATATTATTACTTTTGGAAATATTTTCTATATACTGTAGCATGAAGCAAGTAATCAATGTTGTTAGAACAAAGTCTTCAGCAAAGTAATAGAATTATTATTTTAGAAGTTAGTAAATATCTTGATTTTCAAATGAGACATAATTGATACAACATTTTATAAGTTTGAGAGGTATAATGAGTTGATTTGGTACGTTTATACACAGCAATATGATTACTATAGTAACGTAGCAATCATCACTTCTTTGTGTTGAGACTATAAAACTCTGGTCTATTAGCAACTTCAAAGTTTATCATACAGTACTGTTAACTATAATCATTATGCTGTGCATTAGATCTCCAGGACTTATTTATGTACTAGTTGTAAATTTGTACCCTTTCCTATCCCCTGATAACCATCATTTTACTGTTTTTACACATTCAACTTGTTTAGGTTGTGTGTCTACGTAATAGCATACAGTACCTGTCTTTCTCTTTCTGACTTATTTCACACAGCATAATGCTTTCAAAATAAATTGCAAGTATCAGTATGAACTTGTGATTTTTTTTTTCAAAAATATTGATTCCTAACTGTCCACTAAAAAGGCCTAAGCTTAAGACCCAGATTGTGGTGTCTAAACATCTTCCACTAAAAGAAAGCAGAGATACCAGTGGAAACGGCAGAAAACAGAAAAATTAAACTGGGTATATATTATTGTGTAAGGAAACTATCAGAGGAATGAGGTCCAGTTAAAAAGACAAAGATCTGACATGAGGACTTCCCACTGGCTAAAGCAGGACAATTTACGCATCAATAGAATAATGACTAAAATTAATTAAAACACATTGAATATATAAAAACCATAAATTCATAAAGATACTCAAAAAAAGAGAAAGTGAAAATAAAAGGAAGGGGGAAAAGAAGTAGGTGAAAAGCATATCATTGGAACACAGTTAGAAGTAACTAGGTCACAATTTTCTCTGCAAGCTTGTAATTAAAGTGAAAGAATCAAATCTCTATCCTGCCTTTCCTGGATATGCTATGCTATTTTTCCAGAGTAGCATAACAACACTTGATGATGAGACAAATTTTTATCTTTCATAGCGAGATTCTAACTAATACATGTGTTAGGAAGGATAGCATTAGAAACTCATCATTCTGCAATTCTTAATGAAATAATTGATTCAGATAATGATCATCATTGGATGAAATCATTGGTTTAAAGGTTGATGAGGAAATTTACAATGGAGGGATTTAAGCTTTCATTTCCTTCAATGCTAAACCAGTTTTTTTTCCTGGTATAATTCTCATTTGATCATAATGTCTAATCTTTTAATGATATGAATGGTTTGCTAATATTTTGTTGAGGATTTTTATGTCTATATTGGGGATAAAAGTAAAGTGAAGTCGCTCAGTCGTGTCCAACTCTTTGCAGCCCCAGGACTGTAGCCTACCAGGCTCCTCCATCCATGGGATTTTCCAGGCAAGAATACTGGAGTGGGTTGCCATTTCCTTCTCCGGTATTGAGGATATTGGCCTAAATTTTTTAATTTGTATTATGTCTTTGGCTTTGGTATCAGAGTAATACTGGTCTCATAAAGTGAGTTGGAAAGTGTTCTTTCCTCCAGTATTGTCTGGAATAATTTGTGAAGAACTGCTATTATAATATTTAAATGTTTGATAGAATTCACCAATGAAGACATCTAGGCTTAGTTTTTTTTTTTCCTCAGAAGATTTTAATTACTAATTCAATTTCTTTACTTGTTATGGATCTATTCAGATTTTCTATTTCTTCTTGGGTCAGTTTTGGTAATTCGTGTCTAAGAATTTAAAATTTTTTCATTTGGTCTATTTGTTGATACAAAGCTATTCACGGTCTTCCCTTATTTTTTTAATTTCTGTAGCTTTTATGGTGATTTCCCCTCTTTCATTTATGATTTGATGATACTTGCCTTTTACTTAGTTACCTAAAGGTTTGTCAATTTTGATGATCTTTTCAGACATTCAACTTATGATTTCATTGATTTCCTTAACTTTTTGTTCTATATTTCATTGCTTTGCTCTCTAATCTTTATTACTTACTTTCTTCACCTTACGTTGTATTTGCTTTGCTTTTCACTTTCTAGATTCTTAAGGTGAAAGATTTAGCTATTGATTTGAGATGATTTTTATTTAACATAGGTATTTAAAGCTATATATTTCCCTCTTAGCACTGCCTTACTTATATCCCATAAATGTTGACATATTATGCTTTCATTTTAATTCAGTTCAAATTTCCTTTGTAATTTCTTCTTTGACCCATGAGTTACTAAGAAATGTGTTGTTCAATTTGCAAATATTTGTGGTTTCTCAAATTTCCTTCTGCAGTTGATCTCTAATTTAACTCTTCTGTGGTTGGAGAACACCCTGTGTTATTTCAATTCTTTTAAATTTATTGAGATATTTTATGGTCAGCATATGATCTGCCCTGGAAAATGTTCCGTGCATGATTGAAAAGGATAAATATACCAACCAACTACTACAGGTGGAACATCTAGACATTATGCACCTTATGATCTGATGCAATATACTAGTCAAAATGGACAAGATTATATTGCAATAACAAATATACCAAAAGTGGTTACTTACCTAACCGGGATCCAGGCTGATAGGCATGTATCTCAACATGGCCTCCCATGATCACACTGGCAGAAGAAAAAGAAGGCAAATCATATACTGGCTCTTGGAGCTCTTCCCAGGAACAGACACATTTTGCTTCCACTCTTATTTGATTAACTGAAGCAAGTCACATGATCATGTGCATGCATGCTAAGTCACTTCAGTCGTGTCTGGCTCTTTATGACCCCATGGACTATAGCCCTCCAAGCTCCTCTGTCCATGAAATTCTCCAGGCAAGAATACTGGAATGGGTTGCTATGTCCTCCTCTTGGGGATCTTCCCAGCCCAGGGGTGGAACTTGTCTTTACGTCTCCTGCATTGGCAGGAAGGTTCTTTACCACTAGCGCCACCTGGTGGGTCAAGGAAGTGCTATTCTACCATATACCCAGAAGAAGTGAAGTGAAGTGAAGTGAAGTGAAGTCCCTCAGTCATGTCTGACCCCTTGTGACCCCATGGACTGTAGCCCACCAGGCTCCTCCCTCCATGGGATTCTCCAGGCAAGAGTACTGGAGTGGGTTGCCCAACAGGAGACCTGACAATTTTTTATGAAAAGCACTTAAAATTGGCACACTACTATGAAATATTCCTGTGAAAATCTGCTGAATGCAAATCTAATCAAAATTTCAGTTCATTTCAGCTCAGTTCAGTTGCTCATTCGTGTCCGACTCTTTGCGACTCCATGAATCGCAGCATGCCAGGCCTCCCTGTCCATCACCAACTCCCGGAGTTCACTCAGACTCGCGTCCATCGAGTCCGTGATGCCATCCAGCCATCTCATCCTTGGTCGTCTCCTTCTCCTCCTGCCCCTAATCCCTCCCAGCATCAGAGTCTTTTCTAATGAGTCAACTCTTTGCATGCGGTGGCCAGAGTACTGGAGTTTCAGCTTTAGCATCATTTCTTCCAAAGATCTCCTTCAGAATGGACTGGTTGGATCTCCTTGCAGTCCAAGGGACTCTCNAGGACTGGAAAAGGTCAGTTTGCATTCCAATCCCAAAGAAAGGCAATGCCGAAGAATGCTCAAACTACCACACAATTGCACTCACCTCACATGCTAGTAAAGTAATGTGAAAAATTCTTCAAGCCAGGCTTCAGCAATACGTGAACCGTGAACTTCCAGATGTTCAAGCTGGTTTTAGAAAAGGCAGAGGAACCAGAGATCAAATCGCCAACATCTGCTGGATCATGGAAAAAGCAAGAGCGTTCCAGGAAAACATCTACTTCTGCTTTATTGACTACAGAAAAGCCTTTGACTGTGTGGATCACAACAAACTCTGGAAAATTCTCAGAGAGATGGGAATACCAGACCACCTGACTTGCCTCCTGAGAAATCTGTATACAGGTCAAGAAGCAACAGTTAGAACTGAACATGGAACAGAAGATTGGTTCCAAATTGGCAAAGGAATACATCAAGGCTGCATGTTGTCACCCTGCTTATTTAACTTATATGCAGAGTACATCATGGGAAACGTCAGGCTGGATGAAGCACAAGCTGGAATCAAGATTGTGGGAGAAACATCAATAACCTCAGATATGCAGATGACATTGCCCTTATGGTAGAAAGTGAAGAAGAACTAAAGAGCTTCTTGATAAAAGTGACAGAGGAGAGTGAAAAAGTTGGCTTAAAACTGAACATTCAACAAACTAGTATCATGGCATCTGATCCTATCACTTCATGGCAAATAGATGGGGAAACAATGGAAACAGTGACAGAGTTTATTTTATTGTACTTCAAAGTCACTGCAGATGGTGACTGCAGCTTTGAAATTAAAAGATGCTTGCTCCTTGGAAGAAAAGCTATGACCAATCTAGACAGCATATTAAAAAACAGNGGACTGTAGCCCACCAGGCTCCTCCCTCCATGGGATTCTCCAGGCAAGAGTACTGGAGTGGGTTGCCCAACAGGAGACCTGACAATTTTTTATGAAAAGCACTTAAAATTGGCACACTACTATGAAATATTCCTGTGAAAATCTGCTGAATGCAAATCTAATCAAAATTTCAGTTCATTTCAGCTCAGTTCAGTTGCTCATTCGTGTCCGACTCTTTGCGACTCCATGAATCGCAGCATGCCAGGCCTCCCTGTCCATCACCAACTCCCGGAGTTCACTCAGACTCGCGTCCATCGAGTCCGTGATGCCATCCAGCCATCTCATCCTTGGTCGTCTCCTTCTCCTCCTGCCCCTAATCCCTCCCAGCATCAGAGTCTTTTCTAATGAGTCAACTCTTTGCATGCGGTGGCCAGAGTACTGGAGTTTCAGCTTTAGCATCATTTCTTCCAAAGATCTCCTTCAGAATGGACTGGTTGGATCTCCTTGCAGTCCAAGGGACTCTCCAACACCACAGTTCAAAAGCATTGGTTCTTCGG
>SJYV01008549.1:676838-697733 GCA_006410875.1 Neotragus pygmaeus
CAATCTTGATTCCAGCTTGTGTTTCTTCCAGTTACTATCTTTCAACTTATAAGAAAACTGTAGTACAGAGGAACAAGTTAAATGACCCCATAACTAAACAAAAAGACAAATCTAATTCCTTTTTTTTTAAACTGTGGTATGAAAGAAACATGAAAACAACAAAGAGGCTCAATAATTGAATGCAATATGTAGGCATTGTTTAGATCCTGATTTCAACCAACTAAGAAGCCGTTTGAGACAACTACAGAAATTTGAATATAGAATGAGTTTTAGATAATACCAAGGGATTAACAATGCTGTTAAGTATGAAAACAGCATGGTAGGATTGTCAGAAAATATCCATATTTTTACAAGTTGCATTTGTAGGTATGTAAGGATTCAATTATGTTTGTGATTGCTTTATGATACTTTGAAATTCATAAGTAGAGGAAAAACTGATAGATGAAAAAAATATAGCAAAATCTAGATATCTGTGGAATCTAAGTGGTATGTATATGAGACTATATTAAAATATGTTCTCTGCTTTCGTATTATTAAAATTTATTTAATAAAAATATTTTAAAATTTTAATTTGAATCATGTCACTTCTTTAAAACCTCTTAATGGCTTTAATGGTTGAATAAAAAGTTCAAATTTATTACAAGGTTCTTCAAATTTAGCATCTGTTTATCATCTTCCACCTAATCATCTTCTTCACTGGTAACACTTCTATTAAACACTTATCATGTGTCCAGGACTAATTTGAGCCCTTTGCCTGCTTTATTATTGTCGACACCATAATAACCAGAGTTATTTTGTTGTACACTTTTTGCCAATGAGGAAACTAAAGTAAAGACAGATTCAACAACTAGTCCAAAATCTCATAGCTAGTAGGTTGGGAAACTGGGATTTGAACCCATGCAGGCTGACTCCATCATCCATGCCATTAACCCCTTGATTTTATGGGCACTTGATATTCCTCTCTCTTGTATGCTCACAAACTAGTATGGTGCCTAGCACATGGTAGGAGCTTAAGAGTTTTCTGTTAAATGGATGTTGATAGCTTAGGTTTCTATCAGTTTTTCAGTGTCCTTATCTTCTCATTAATTCTGTTGAAATATAGTTACTTTCCTGTTGATATTCCAGTGCTGTCGTGATGACCGATAAGCTATTTCCTGAAAGGAGCATTACAAGCGCAGATAGAAAGTGCCCACTGAGTCCTTTCCTCAGCGTGGCTTTCCTTTTGACTGTCTTGGGTTCTCTCAACGACTCTTGCTCTCAACATATTGCAATGTAATTCTTTGTTTATATATTTACCTCTTGTCCAGTCTATGAGTTCTGAGAGGCCGGGGACTCTATCTTATGTATCTCAGCCTCCAGTACCTAACATGGTTATTGGCAGGCCCTGTGTTATTAAGTTTATTGAGTAAATCAGTGTACAGTTCAGTTCAGTTGCTCAGTCGTGTCCAACTCTTTGCGACCCCATGAATCACAGCACGCCAGGCCTCCCTGTCCATCACCAACTCCCGGAGTTCACTCAGACTTGCATCCATCGAGTCAGTGATGCCAGTGTACAAGAGCTACTAAAGAATTCCTGTTTATCCTTCAAAACCTAGCTCAGATGTTTTTATAAAAAATTCCTGCTGCCTGTCCCTCCTCTGTGCCCTTATATTACCTTCCATACACATTTATCATTTTCTTCATGTTGCACTGCACTTTTCAGTCCACTTGTGTTCCTAACTAGACTGTGCTTTATTCATTTCTGTCTTACTAATACCTAGCAACATTACTAGCACAGAGTAGGGGTTCAATACATTTTTGTTCAAATGCAAAACTATCAAAACTTTTAAAATGCACAATTATCAATATAATGCCTTTAGTAGATATTGCAAATAAAGAACTGTTTTACATTCTGTCTTAGAAAAAAATTTTGATGGGACTTTGGAAATGGGACACGCACCTTAGTAGAATACTGTGCTGTGTGTACCAGGCTAAGTCACTTCAGTCATGTCTGACTCTTTGCGACCCCATGGACTGTGTAGCCTGCCAGGCTCCTCTGTCCATGGGGATTCTCCAGGTAAGAATGCTGGAGTAGGTTGNACTTTGGAAATGGGACACACACCTTAGTAGAATACTGTGCTGTGTGTACTAGGCTAAGTCACCTCAGTCGTGTCTGACTCTTTGCGACCCCATGGACTGTGTAGCCTGCCAGGCTCCTCTGTCCATGGGGATTCTCCAGGTAAGAATGCTGGAGTAGGTTGCCATGTCCTCTTCCAGGGGATCTTCTTGACCCAGAGATCGAAGCTATGTCTCCTATGTCTCCTGCACTGGGTGGGCAGGTGGCTCTTTACCATTAGCACCACACACCGTCACCACCACTTCAAGCCTTTTGCCACTGTCGGTTATTTGCTTTTGAGCTGTAAGTGAGTCATGATCACTTTGTATTTATGCTGCTTCCTCTGCTAAACTTGCAGTATGTCACATGCCATTAATTTTTGTTTTCCAAAAGATTCAATATGGGAAATTTGATGGCCATAACTGAGGGGATAAAGTTGGACAAATAATAAAGCAAATGAATATGGCACTATGGAAAGACTGGCAGCCTGCTTTTCTGCTTTCGGCCTCAGCTTCCCCATTTGCAAAATCAGATCACACTAGATGATCCCAGAAGCCTTTCCTATGTTCTAGAATCTCGGCTATCGGCTATCTTTACCTCAAAGAAGTCAAAGGAAAGGAAACAATAGGCTTCTGCAGCAGGCTAGTCTCACGCCCTGGGGAGATATCTATCTGACCAGGTGAACATCCCTCTGTAAGATGAAAAACAAACAAAACGCTATTATCTGGCTAGTCCAGGACCAGACTTAGAAACTTATCTTCTTATCACAGGTAAGATGGGGAGTAACCTGGAGTGATGATTTATAGTCATTATGACCACATGCAAAATCAAATACGTGATAGGACAGAAAGAGAGGGACTGTCTAGGAAGAAGGAGAGAGAGTACAATAAGGCCAACTTAACATCGGACCTTCCCACCCCCACCCTGGCTGCAACCACCTGCTGGCCCAGTCTTCAAGGTCAGTAAACTTGTGGCTGTTTTCCATGGCAGGCACTGTTAATTGATTACAGAACTATTTTCTTCTAAAGCCAGACTTCATAATACAGTGCTGCTCCAAACTCCAACAATTGTTTAGAGCCGGAACGTCAGCTAAAATCTATTTGGCATCCTGGGCTCAAATTTCCTCCTTATTCCAGCAGAGGAAATTACTGCAAAGAGGTTTGTAATTTTAACTAAATAAGAAACCCTGGACAAGTTCCTTACTTTGGGCTCTGAGTATTGCCTAGTTCCCTCCATTCAGGCATTCTGTGTTTTGAGGATTCTAGGAGTTCTCATCCCTCTTTGGAAAATAGGGACATTTACAAGGCACTGCTATCCCAAAGCTCCAGTTTCTTCATGACATGTTAGCATTTAGTTAACCTGGACTGTATCTGGACACATCCAACGTGACAAGTGTTAGGTGTCCACACAATCACAGGGGTCATGAGGTATGGTTTATTAACCCTCCCCAACTTTCAGACAAGCTCTCTGGAGTCATAACAATCAGATTAAGCTGAAGTGAAGCTTGACTGACGATGTCAAAGAAAATTCTCAGGGCTGTCATCTGTTAAGCCATCATTGCTAGAACCTTCCTTGGCAAGAAATTACGTTTTCTTGTCTTATTTCAGGCCTAAATTGCTTTTATTTGTCCTGGAGACTAGATCAATAATCTCTCTCTCTCTCTGCTAGTATATATGAGATAAATAATTTTATATGAAGAAAAGTAAACCAAACGGCAGAGTGGCAGAGGGTAGAAAAGTCAGTATGTGAGAATGCTAATAGGAAAAGTAATAGATAATATTAGATATTTATTGTGTGCTTTCTGCATGTCAAGCACTCTGTTATCACATTTAATCTTGACAGCCCAGGACATATGTACCATCATTACTCTCTATTTTACAGATGAGAAAACTTAGGCACAGGGTGTTAATTTTTCTAGGGTGCTACAGTGATTTTGTTCTCGAGGAAAACCTGAATCAGGGCTGTCTGACTTCTTCCTCCACACCACACTGCCTATCCCAATTCAACACTGAAGAACTTTCTCAAACCACCCCAGGTTCATCAGTGAAGATTCATTCAGTGTAAATAGTAGAATACCCATTGTCAGGCGACTGTTCCTCTCCATCTATTGGCTCTGCTTTCACTCTCTTCTTTGGCAATCTGTTCCTTCATGGTGACAAGATGGCCACCATTAGACCAGACGTAAATCCTATGCCTTCAGTAACCCAAATAGGAGAAATGATTCTCTCTCTCCTCAGCTCTAGAAAAACCTCAGATTATGCGTTTTTGTCTCTTTTCCTACCAGTTCCTAGCTTGAAGCATCACTATGGACAACTGGAAGAAAATGACTTGATTGTCCAGGCCTGGGTCAACTGTTCATCCTTGGAGGTAATGGGGAAAAACTCCTTCCAAATATCAGGGTCAAAAATTAGGAGGGGATATTCTAAGCAAAATTCGTGTATGGTGTCTTGGAAAAAAAGTGATGGCAGGCAAAAACATTAGACGTCCAGTCACTAAACTTGTATCTATGCAACACTGCAATGTTCCCAAAGAACTGGCCTTGTGGTAATGCTAAATAAAGCAGTTGGAAGCTTTGTTTTGGTAAAATTCTACAAGTTTAGAATTTCTCCTGGTGCCTGAGCTTGGACCCAGATGTAATGTATTAATATTGTCATTGTGGGCAGCCTCTCCATTGTTCCACCTTCTGCACCTCTAGCTAGTGCCTCACAAAGCCCCCACCATCCTCACAGGCAGAAACAAGAACAGATCTCTTTCCTCATTTTAAAAAAGGCTGCACGTTTGCCCTAACAAAGTTTAAGCACTGCCTTGTCACTATACTGGGTGGTAGGAGGGACTCTACCTCCTCTTCAGCCACTTGCCACTCATTAGTTTCATTATTCTTCAAATCCTATTTGTAATTCAAGGTCAGGTCTCATCCAGCTTCTTCATGAAGCCCTTTCTAGTCTTTCCACTGTAGCACTTACCCAGTATCTCTCATGATACAGGGTTTTCTTTCTTTAAAAAGATTTTTAAAATTTCAAAATGTTTGATGCATACAAAAGAGTACTTGTAATATATGTGCAACTTGTAAAGCATAATTGCCAAGAAAATGTCCATGAACCTACCACCTGATGTAAGAATTCTGTTTTGGTTAGTGTTTAGGAATGCAACTGATTTTTTTATTTTAATCTTATATCCAGCCACTTTCTTAATCACTTTTTATTATCTCCTTATAACTATTTTTTATTGTCTTATAGCATTGCTTAGATGTCTAGAATACATACACACATGNGCAGAGTCGGACACGACTGAAGCGACTTAGCGATTCAAGAGTCACCTAACCAATTCTCAAAGAAAATTTCTGCAGTATGGTCTGCCTTACCTGACTTTAGCATTTGAGGTCTCAGTTAAAACTTCTAGTTTAACACATTGTTCCATAAACCTATCCCCAAGAGCACCAAAGTAAATGTATGTCTTCACAGAGCATGTATTTGTCACAGATTTGTGGTGAGAAGGGAAAGGACTGGAGGGGTGTTGTGCAGGGCAAGGGTTTGACTGCTTTACTTGGTAAGAAATACAAATTAAAAATTAAGTCGGATTACATTGTGGGGCAGAAAGCAAAGCTGAATACATGTGAAAGTATAACATGAGACTTCAAGGAAATGTCCTACTTGTTGTGGCTTTTGCAGGCAAAGCCTCTAACTCACCCTAACTCTCCACCACCTCCAGGAGTGAATGTTCACATATCTCCCATTAGGAAGGTGCTGAGGGTGGGCAGGAGGAGGCACTCCTTGTAAGATTTGCATGAAGACATTATTAGCTATTTATTAATTGCAGTGGAGAAGGAATCAAGTCACCTAGATGCTATACTGACCTACCAAAATTCATTATCACATTTTTGCAGATTTGTATATTAAATTGTTGGGGATGAAGAAACAGAACAATAGTCTGTTGTTTTGTGTTTTCTGGAAGAATGTCAGGAATAGGTACAGAGTAGGAAAAAACCTCTTAGAACTGCACTGTCCAGCAAGGTGGTCTCACCACAAGTGTCTATGCAACGTGGCCAGTCCAACTGAGATGTACTGGCATATAAAATATAGTGTAGATTTTGAAGACCTAGTATATAGAAGGGAAACTATATCATGAATAAGTTTCCATATAGATTATATAATGAAATAGTCATGTCTGGATATACCAAGTTAAATTAAATGCATTATTGAAATTGATTTTACTTTTTAAATAGAACTTAAAGAAAATAGCTATCAGAAAATTCTAATTACATATATGGTTCACATTTGTGGTGTACATTCTAGTGCTGTTGAACAGTTTTGTCTTTTGATCCCTTAATCCAAGGGTCACCAAATGGTGGGCCAAATCTAGCCCACTGTCTGTTTTTGTCAATAAGGTTACAATGGAACACAGTGACACTATTTCTTTGCATATTGAGTGTTTTCATACTATAATGTAAGATTTGAGTTGTTGCAAAGGAACTGTAAGGCCTTCCCAGGTAGCTCAGTGGTAAAAAAAATTCAAATGCCAAGCAGGAGATATGAATTCGATCCCTGGGTCAGGAAGATCCCTTGGAGAAGGAAACGGCAACCCACTCTAGTATTCTTTCCTGGGAAAGCCCATGGACGGAGGAGCCTGGTGGGTTACAGTCCATGGGGTTGCAAAGAGTCAGATATGACTAAGCAATTAAACAACAATAATAACAAAGAGAACACATGGGCTGCAAAGCCCTAAAATATTTATTATTTGGACCTTTATAGAATGAGTTTTCAGATTCCTGGTAATCTGACTCCCTATATTTTTCAAGGAAGAAAGCAAAGCCATGATAGAGAAAATGATTAACCTAAGGTTATGTGAACATGTGAGGCAGAGGAAGGGCTGCACCTGCCCTTGCTCCTTGCATCACACTGAGCCTTAGTGTACTTGATGGAGCTCAGATGGAGGAAGTTATCCCATGTATGAGGGTGAACTCTGGCTGCACCTCATAGTGAGAGACTCAGTTCCATCCCAGGGCATAGGAGGGCCTGAACAAAAAAGCAAGGCCCAAGGAAAAGGTTCACAGAGAAGGCTGAAGCCCACCTTTGGGATGGGGAGCTGGTGGGGATTCCAAGGCTAATTCTCCTACCATTCCACTTTGTTTCATATTATCTCAAAAATATCTTCACTATCTTGCAATTTAATGCTATTTCCACTACATCTTAGAGAGAGTTGACACAAAATAAACAAACAAAAATCCCACTTCATTTATAAATATTGCTGAATTAAACATTTACAAAACTCTTCTCAAAGATCTGGCCATTCAATTACTCTATGATGTTTAATAAGGATAAACCACATGACATATTTCTCCTAGGACTTAGCGAAAGGAAAAATGTTCCTCCAGATGGACTTGCATAGGTTTTTAAATAATAGAATGAGAACTCTATAACCCAACATGTTGCTCATTTCGTGTGCACTCCTATGATGAACGGCACTAAAAGTCTGCTTAATTTCAGTTACCAAGGGGTAACTGGAACACACCGGTCTTGGAACAGAAGACCAAGGGGTCGTATGATGGTTAATTTTATGTGTTAAATTGACTGGCTTATGGAGTGTCTAAAATTTGGCTCATCATTATTTCAGATGTGTCTGTGACCATGTTTCCAGAAGAAATTATTCTCAGTAAAGCAGATTGCCCTCCCTTATGTGTGTGGGTATCATTCAATCTGAATATAACAAAAGATGGAAGAGGGAAGAATTTGTTCTCTCTTGGCAGGGACATCGATTTCCTGCCCTCAAACTGAGACTTACACTCTCAGCTTTTCTTGTTCTCAGACCATCAGACTCACACTGAACTATACCACTGCCTTTCCTGAGTCTCCAGCTTGCAGATGGCAGATCTTGGGACTTTTTAGCTTTCATAATTGTATGAGTCAATCCCTCATAACAAACAGAAGTAATAGCATTTATAGAGAGGAAGATTAAATATATTTATCTGAAATTATTTATTTTAGATACATTTATTGTTTATAAATATATTTTTATAATATAAACCAATATATTTATAATATAAAAATTTATATAATATATATTTTATTGTATGTATTAAATATATAATATATAAAATATATATTATAAAAATATACATATTTATGGGCTTCCCAGGTGGCGCTGGTGGTAAAGAACCCACCTGCCAATGCAGGAAATGTAAGAGACGCAGATTTGATCCGATCCCTGGGTCAGAAAGGTCCCCTGGAGGAGGACATGGCAACCTACTCCAGTAGTCTTGCCTGGAGAATCCCATGGACAGAGGAGCTTGGTGGGCTACAGTCCATAGGATCGCAAATAGTAGGATATGATTGAAGAGACTTAGCATGCATGCACACATACATGTTTATATATAAATATATTATAAACACATTTAATCTTCCTCTTTATATATCTTATCTCTGGAGAACCCTGACTACTACAAGTCTGTTATATTATACCCTTCCTCAGTCTCACCTAACCTTTATTTAGTAGCACATTTCTTTCTGCACTTACTGTTATCTCCTTGTGCTTGTTTCAACAAATATTTATTTAGGGCCAATTAGAGCTGCATCCTTGATATACAAAAAGAAAGTTTCTATTCTCAAGGAATTTACAATATAAACGTTGAAGTAAGGAAAAAACCTTACCCACCAGAAATACAATCTATAGTGGCAACCAATCTTTTGAGTGGAATAGGTGATACCCTTTACAATGTCATTTCATCAACCATGTAGAGGTCTTCCTGCTATGCTAAATAACATTCCTCTCTCCTACAAGCTATAATCAGGAGGGTAGACACATGATTTACGTACAGCCACTCCCAATTTCTGTGCCCATGGCAGAAATCACAATGTATCAGCATTATTTTCCACAAATCTATTGTAAACGGGTTGTGACATGAATCAGACAGCCACTGACAATCAGAAAGGAATATATGCCATCTCCTAATATCCACAAGTAGAAGATCAGTCATTGTGATAAAATTTCAGCTTCTTATTAAAGAGTAAAAATTGAAGAAGGAGCAAAGCTAGATGGAAAGTGATATCAGCCATTAACTATTCAGTATAAGTTAAATAACTCTCTCTCTTCCATACTCATTGCCCCCCGCCCCACTCCAGCAGTGGGTTGACAGTAGTTTGATTGACCTTAAAGAGACTGGCTTCCAGAGACTTGTACAGAAGAAAAAAATGAGAGACGTGAGAAGGTTTCAGAACAAATATTGCTTACTTGATTATTTTGCATATTAATAATATTCTACCTGAATAATAAAGGATATCCAAACTTTCTCCCTGGCCCTCAACAGGACTTCTGCCTTGAATCTCTATCTTGTTCCTTTACCCTTTGCTTTCTCTCTTTTCATTACGTATTCCTCCTAACTGTAAAATTCCTGAACACATGTGTATTTAAAGGAGATTAATCATCCAAATACCATAATTAGTTCAAGAATTGTGTCTTTTCTAGATGGAATGAGCTAATTAATTTTTTTTCTCCCAGGGAACCTGCTCTCAGATGTGAACTAATTAGTGAGCCGCACATCAAAAGAAGTGAAGTGTTTCTTGTAAATAGGATTTCATTTAAAACAGATCAAAAGAAGATTTACCCAAGTCACTCCCCCATCCTCTGATTTTTCAAGCATCAGGCAGACACCAAAGAGAACAACAAAAACAACAAATCACTTCATGATACACAAGATGCTGAAAGAACAACTGTGATGCCAAAGTCAAATATTAATGAGAAGGGTGAACCAAATATGTCCGGGGATGGAATTCCACTTCTTGGAACTTTCACAGCTGGGTTTCTGATATAGATCAGCCAGACAGCAGTCCGTGTTTGTGATTTACTCTATGTGTAAAGTGAGAGGGTTAGAAATATGGTCTCTAGACTTGATCTCCGGCTGGAAGCTGTGTGACCTTGCACAAGTTACTTAACTTCTCTGGGGTTCATGTTCCTCATCTGTAGTATGTGGGTCCCAACCCCTTTCTCTGTCCACCTCTCAAGAGACTTGTGAGGATCAAGTGAGATGATTAATGTGACAACGGTTTAGAAAAAATCTAAAATGGCTATCCAAATGTGAAGCATTTTTGGCATGGTTAACAAGGTCTCTACAGGCATAATAAATTAGAAGAGGAAAATTTCCCAGATGATTTTGGCCAAAATTATAGCTCCTGAAGAAAGCAGTATCCCAGTGGGCTGCCTCCATAGATCAGATTCACAGCATAATTGCTCAAACCTCCTTTCTCCTGTGATTACAGTTAGAAATTAGCCTCCAAAGAAGAAACAAGTCAAACTAAGCAAAAGGATGAAAAGACCTTTTTGTTTTCCTTTGAGGTTCCAGATCCCTGGACATGACTGATTTCCCAAGAGCAAGCTTACTTGTCCTTCTAAATGTTTAGTCACATGTCCATCAGCCTAGAAGGGCAAATGGAACCTAAGCCGCCAGTGATTGACTGTGAAAAGAGCTCCTTGACTTGAATTTAAAATGCAAACTGATGTAAAAGAAATCAATAAGTACATTTTTTTATTGCACAAATAGCTTTGTCACTTTTCAGTGGTTACTGCTGAACACTGAGAATTTCAAGGTGGATGAGGAAGCAGGTAAGATGTTCCTTAAAGAAAAGCTCTTCCCAGAGAAATGAGGCCAATGTATTTCTGCAGATGAGAGCATGAACACAAATGGAGAGGTACACTTTGATCTGATGACAAGGAGTGATGCAGGGAGCAGCTGGCAAGGAAGGAGGTGGCTCTGGAAAGCAATGGAAGGACCTCAGGTCCCTTTGTGTACAAGTAGTATATGCAGTCGGAGAAGGCAATGGCACCCCACTCCAGTACTCTTGCCTGGAAAATCCCATGGATGGAGGAGCCTGGTAGGCTGCAGTCCATGGGGTCGTGAAGAGTCGGACACAACTGAGCAACTTCACTTTCACTTTTTGTTTTCATGCATTGGAGAAGGAAATGGCAACCCACTCCAGTGTTCTTGCCTGGAGAATCCCAGGGACGGGGGAGCCTGGTGGGCTGCCATCTATGGGGTCGCACAGAGTCGGATACGACTGAAGTGACTTCAGCAGCAGTATATGCAGTAAAACTGATAGCAATATAAATCCAGAACCGCTAAGTAGGTCTGTGGATGACCTTAAGACAAAGACATGAGACAGTTTACTTTCTTCCCCAACCCCACCAATCTGGGAAGGCACACCTCTTCTCACAGGGAAGACAAAGTAAGAGAGAAAAAGAGGTCTGGAAGCTACCTTCTTAATGCTTCAGACAAGTTCAGGGCTGTGTGTAATGGATCCAGGTGGGAATGGGGGCTGGAGGGAGGTGGTGGTAGAGGATGGTTAGCCCTACCATGAACAATAGGGCTGCAGGCACTATGGCACTGGGCAGAGGAAATTCTTTTTTCACTTTTCTAGCTATTTTTACAGAGGAGAAATTCACATAACATAAAATTAACCACTTTATGGTATACATTTTAATGGTGTTTAGCACATTCACCATGCTGTACAACCATCACCTCAACCTAACTGCAAACTTTTCCATCACCTCAAAGGAGGCTCTGTACCAGTTAAACAGTCATTTCTCATTCCACCCTGCCCAAAGGCAATACATTTTTAAAAAATTTTATTTATTTATTCGTTTGCTGTGCTGGGTCTTTGTTGCCGCACTGGCTTTTCTCTAGTTGTGACAGGTGGGGCTACTCTCTAGTTGCTGTGTGCAGGCTTCTGATTGTGGTGACTTCTCTTGTTGTAGAGCACAGACTCGAGGATGCACGGGCTTCAGTAGTTACAGCACATGGGCTCAGTAGTTGAGGCTCACGGGCTCTAAAGCACTGGCTTAATAGTTGTGATGCACAGGCTTAGTTGCTCAATGGCATGTGGGATCTTCCCAGACTAGGGATTGAACCTGTATCTCCTGCATTGGCAGGCAGATTCTTTACCACTGAGCCACCAGGGAAGCCCAGAAGCAATACTTTTAATAGGGGCCTTCTTTTGCCCATCTCATCCAAATATAATACTCAGGGCTCACTAGTGTCTTCTTTAAGCCTAGTTGTAAATCTCAACCATGTCAACTGTTTAGACACAGTCTTTGCATCTCTGGACTTGGCTCAGGCAGTCCAGAGGTCCTCCTCAGAGTCCTGTACCTGGTGCTGTCACAGGCCTCTTTGGCTGAAGGATCACATCTCTAATAGAGCTACATCAGGCCTTTGGAAAGGAGTTTGGAGATGTGTTGAGCCAGCACTCAAGGCACATCTAAGGCTATCTCTGGATCCCCCTCAGGGGTGGAGCTTTACATTTGATCATGAACAAATTTCCAATTGGCTACAAGCCCCTTGCTCTGGACCAATGTTTGAAGTGATGACAGACAGCTTCTTGAGGAACTTGACAGCACCACATCTCTCATGATGTCCCCAGAAGGCCAGCATGATATAGTAGGTGCTCCATCCACAGTGGTTGAATCATCCACCAGGAGGGAAGGGTGCTAAATGCTGGGGTACCAGTTAGCTCTGAGGGAAGGCCTGGCTTAGATTCTTGCTTCTAGTTTCATGTCCCCAGATCTTGGTATTTCTGAGCCTCAGTGTCCTTGTTTGCAAAACAAGTTTATAATACTGCTTCTCTCTTAGGGTCTGAGTGAATATTATGTAAGTTATAATAGATGTAAAGTGCTTAGTCCAGCTTCTCCAACACTGGGGGCCTCTGCACACTGTAACAAAGGTGATTTCAGTGGTAGAAATGAAGGAGAGGGCTAGAAGGTACATGACATTGTTGAAAAAGTAAAAAAGAGTCTTAGGTCAAGAAACAAGACTATAACATCAACTGGGAGATACAAAGATGTTTTAAGGCCAATTACAAGAAACGATGTTGCTTCTGCTTTTGGCTTCGTGAGTTCCAGCAATGATTCTCTGAAAGACTTCTTCAAGCAGTAGGGGGATGGCCAAAGAAAAAGACTGATACAGTCTGTATTGTACAAACAACCAGCCCAGCCCTTGGTCCCATGCGCTCCTGCATTACTAAGACAAACAAAGAAACAAACAAACAAAAAACCCCCAAACCCCAGTGACCTCAATTGGTTAAACTTCTACAATAGGAATTAAATGTCCCATGGAAGCCTGCTCCTTAGCATCCTAAATGAACCTCTCAGGCTGGGATGTGAGAACAGAATCTATGTTAAACTGCAAGAGGCAGATTCCCAAATACCAGGAGGAGTTTGTATTCCGATGTGGGATTATCCTCCCGCCCTCCAGATCTGGATTCCCAGGGGATGCAGGGCACAGCTCTTCCACCCCATGTATGCTCCTAAATTCTTCCTCGATCAAGCTAAACAAACTGTCAGCATAAGCCGAACTGATTCTGTTTCACCCAAGCACATTGTTTTGCAGGGCCATGGTGCTTCTTGCAACTTGCAATGCTGGAAAAAGAAAAATACTTTATTTTGGAGCTATGATGGAATTAGTAAATACAGATCGAAGTTTTCTTTGTTAAAATAATTGCCTTTTGTCCTAGTTAACCCTGCAGACTCAATCAATTTAGGTATGACTGGTTTATTTTACCAGGTCAATCAAAAGTAGAAAGAAAAATAATGGAGATGTAATAGTATTTGGATGCATATATATGTGTAACTATATTGCACTTGGTATATTCCCATTCCAAAACCAATTTTATTGTTCACAACTGGAATTAACTGGAGAGTGATGTTTTGGGATGTACCAAGAACTCAGTTCTTGGCCCTTCCACTTTCCATTGATCAAAACAGACATGGCCTGCCTTACAGATGACAAGAAACTTGAAGTATAACAGAAACTTGAATGAGAAAAGCAAGACTAAATAAGATCCAAAAAGACTAGGACAATAGGCCAAATGCAGAAAGATAAAACATCGTAAGCAAAAACATCACGTTACGAAATTTTTTAAAAGTCAACCAGAATGCACAAGGAAGGAATAATATGGTTTAACAGTTCACTTGAAAATGATCTGGAGAGAGAGAATAGTTTCATCTTTCATGGAAACTTCTGTCAATTTATATCAGACTCCAGGAACACTGTGTTGAGTAGGATTCTGAAATACTGATATATGCTGAGCTCATTGGACAAGAGGGCTATGATAAATTTCCACTGTTGGTTTTGGGTGAAGGATGTGAGGACACTGATACAGATATTGCCTATTATTTGCCAACGATGGGGTAAAATTGACGTGTATGCATAAAATGTGTAAAGTTCTCTACTGTTTTTTTCTTGCACAATATCCATTCATCTTTCTTCTGACAACTGAAAGCTGCTTTTGTCTGGTTATACACCCCTCCACCATTCTCAGCACAAATGATTCCAGTGCTGCTGACTCTACTCCCAGCCGCATCAGTGTATCACATCCCCGTGGCCACGATGATTATTTCAAGGATAATCAGGTTCCCAGCAGAACAAATCAAAGGCAATTCTGAGATTTTTATTTAAAATGTTGAACAAAAGGAAATCTCTCTGTTTAGCATGGTTGTTGGTAAAGTAAGAAGTGACCCTTAAGTTGCTTGTCAGTCTTTTTTTTTTTTATCACCATGAGGGAGGAAGCAGCCTGATAATAGAATCAAAAAGAAGAAGAAGAAGAAAAAAACAGATGGAGGGCTCTGATGAAATTATTTAAACAAAGGATTCAACTGTGCCTGAAGCCTACAACCCTGGTCTTTCAGTCATATTGCTGGCTTTTTAAAAAAAATTTGTTTTTAGGAAAAACAAAATTTTGTGCTTGGTTTCTTGACACTTTTAACAAAAGAATCCTTAATATTGTGATTTAGTAGAGTAAATACACCTAGGAGATGATGGTCCTATTGTTTTCTGTGCTAGCCACAAAGTTTAAGGTTAAGAAAGGAACTCCTAATTCCACACTCCATTCTCTTCTTTGCAATTCATATAAATAAATGGATATATTTTTCCCTTGGAAAAAAAAAAAAGGAAAGAAAAGGACTCCAGGTTGTAGGAAGAGATGAACCAGTATTTACTGACCCAGTATTTATTGAGCCAGATACTGTCCTCATTAGAATCTCATTACAACTCTATGTAGAAATAGAATCATTTCTATGTATAAATTATTTCTACATAGAAATATGGATTATTATTCCTCATATTACAGATTAGGAAACTGAGGCTTAAAGAAGCTAAGAAATTTCCTTAAAGTCACACAGTTGATCAGTGAAGAGCCAAATTTGCATCCATAACTGCCTGGCCCCAGATCCCACATTCTTTACTTCAAAACTGAACTGCTTGGTCCTCTTTTCTTTGCTAGTGTGAAATACAGACAAATACCACTCACCAATAAATATGTATCTGAAAAAATATGTCTTTTCTTATTGCCTCCAACACATACACACACCCTTCTGAAGAAGATGGGATCTGCTTATGGAAGGTCCTTTTATTAGTTGAAGCTGGTAATGGATTTGATAGGAAAATTTGAGAGAAATAACACTATATGCTACAGTGAAATTTCTCTTCATGGTGAAAGGTTGGGGAATTTAGAGGCCAGCGAATGATCTGGAAGAAAAGATAAGCCAGGAAAACTGAGTACTGCAAATAAGAAATGGAGGGAAAAAAGGATTCCTTCCAGCCCTTCTCTTATTTTCCCTTGTTCTCCAGCCCTCCTTGGGAAGACCTTGGGGATGAAGAATATCTTAGTAGTAGTGATGGTCATTACATCATTACATCTCTTCCTCTACCTCCCAGACACGCACAGTCACATTTTCCTTTAAAGTTCAGTGTACCATGTGACTGTCTTCAGTCAATGGAATGTGAGCAGAAGAGAGAAGAAATACATGTTACTCATGGGCACTGTATTCTTCCCCTTGCTGAGGTGATCATGGAACCATATATCAAGATAGAAACTCTATCAGTCTCTCTCCCTGAGGAAGCACATCAAGCAGAATCTCCCTGTAGATCCACTTTGGGTATTTAATGTGAGTGAGAAACAAATTTTGGCTGTGCTAAGACCCTGAGATGTAGAAACTGTTTGTTACTGCAACATCACTTAAGTTTTATTGACTGATGCAGAATATTTCAGGTTTGTTCACTGTGGTTAAACTCTCTCTGTCATCTCTCCTGTGAGGTCCTCAGTTAATCCAACATTGTTCACTGATTCACTGTTGTGAGGGAATTCCTCTGAGGAAGCTCCAGAAAGATGTAGGATCTGTTGATATCTGGGTTTCATATATAGTTGGTGTGCTTATCTACTTTTGCCTGTGATTTCAATTTGACAGTTTTTCCTTTTCTACCTAGTGTAACGTATAGGTCATTTTGTTCAACAGGTTATCTAAACATTTGAGGACTTTGGGGGATCTTGTATTACTTATGAAGAGAAACTGCTGTTGAATCTAATGTGTTTGGTGGAAAAGAGAACAAGATAAAATTATATACAAAAATTAATTGCCATAATCACCAAAAGGAAGTTAAGTAAGAGTTATTATCATTTTTGAAGGACTTCAATTCCACAACTTACAGAATTATTTCCTAATTTCCTTTTAATTTTACATTTTGACTCTCCCCTGCTCATTTAATAATACCATTTTACATGAGTCTCTTCACATTTATCATTTAATTCACTCCTGTAGATAATTCCCTTTTGAGGTGGCTGAAAAGTGAAAGTGTTAGTCACTCAGTTGTGTCTGACTCTTTGCAACCCATCAACGGTAGCCCACCAGTCTCCTCTGTCCATGGAATTCTCGTGGCAAGAATACTGGAGTGGGTTGCCATTTCCTTCTCCAGGGGATCTTCCTGACCCAGGGATCAAACCTGGATCTCCTGCATTGTGAGCAGATTCTTTACCATTTGAACCACCAGGGAAGCCCCTGAGGTAGCTGAGATAACTGTTTTTAAACATTATTTCTGTATTCATTTTCTCATATACTCCATCCAACAAATCTATGAGGTGAGCAATGCATCTTTTATTGCCTCATTTGACCGATGGGAGCACTAAGCCTAAGAGAGACCATGTGACTTGTATATGGCAACAAAGTAGTGAAGAAAAACCTAAAAACTAAATCTCATGGCTCAGAGCATTAATAAAAAAACAGGAAGACCTAGATCGCCATTAAAAAAAATATATCCTCCACTTGAGAAAAGACTGAAAAAGAATGGGGAAAATGAAATGAGTTGTGTAAAAGGGCTGTGATTATGGCTGAGTGCTTATTGTTTAAAACATTTTCTTTAATGTTTTTATAATTGTGGTTTAAATATGAATGAATAAAACTCAGAAAAGAGAAATAGAAAACTTGATGAAGTTTCATGGAAAGTGGTCTTGACTTCTATGTTCCTAAGAAGGAAGGGACTGATTTCAGCTCAAATATTTCTGGAGTTCAAGATCCAGCCCTTGGTTAATTTTATCTTTATAAATTTGTCAATTCTGAGAAAAAAATCAATAACTAATATTTATTGAACATTTACTATGCCTTAGGCACCAGACTAGGTGCTTTAGATGGATTATTTTATGGTGTTCTTTGCAACTATCTGATGAGTTAGATAGGGTTATTAGTTCTATTTTACAGATAAGGACACTGAGGCTCAAAATACTTGCTCACAAATATGTGGCTAGAACACTGTAAGACATGGACTGCAACCCAGTCAGCTTGACATCAGTGTTTATGTTCATAGTCACTGTGATACATAGTCTCTAAGCTATTCTATTTGTCATTGGAGGGGAAGCCTGAAGACATAAAGCTCACATTTTCTCAGAATATAGATTTGTGCTTTCCTTTTTATATCTAGTTACATGACTTTCTTCTCACATCTATTTAGTTTTTTTTCATGCTCAGGATGAAAAGTAAGTGTCATCTCTAATACCACCCCCTATTGATTAGCAGCATCTGTCTGGAGTGTGGTATTGACAAAGATTCTAAGACTACAAGAAAAATTGCCATGATTGGATTTGCAATGTCTGCCATGGGCACAGGAGAGGGAAGCGTTGACCAAGTGCAAACAATTTGACAGCCAGCATCTGAAGGTGGTAAAAAGAAGCATTTGGATAGCAGAGCTAGGACCCAAATTATTCAAGGGCAACAGAAGTGATTTTGACTCTAAACCAATCAAAAGCGATTAGGGAGAAACCATGAGTCCCAGGTGAGTGATAGGAGCCTGGCCCATAACAGGACTTTATTACTCTCACCTCTCAATAGTAGAACCTTGTTCTTTTTCTCTGTTGTGCTTACTTATTTATTTGATAAATACCATATGCCAAGCGGTATTCTACCAACTAAGGAAAATGTCTAAAACAACATGGACATAAGCTCTGCTCTCCTGTAGCTTATATTCTAGTGGGAATAAAAGCATTAAACCGGTAAAGCAGCAAAAAATTTCATATAATAATTCAGTATTAAGTGCCATGAAAAAGTCAAGCAAATAAGGAGATCTAGCCATGGGGGTGGATGAGAGGTGAAGACTTAGGTAGGGATTAATGAGCGGAGGGTCTGGCTATCCAGTTGTCAACTTCATAATGACACTATTACACTTGTACCCTCAGGCTTTCAGCTGAAATAAAGTATGTGTTAACATGCACAGCTTAGCACACAAGATATCTTGGTTCCCACATCCTCTTCCTTCTATTATGTGGACTTTGACTCACTTTCTTTAGCCATATTCTTTGTGCTTCTCAGTAAATCTTTCCTTTGTGGATTTTTTTGTGTACTTTTCAAATTTCCACAATGTTTTAATCTATGTATCGTATCATTATAATTATCTTTTCCTATGCTGTTTCCCCCTCCTAGAGTATATTTCCCACTTCTCCAGCTCATGAATATGACTCATTCTCAAGATCTAGGTTGGGTTAACCCAAATCCACCCAAGTGGAGTTAGGTATCTCTTTCTGAAGTCATCGTGATCCTGTGCAGACCATTTTTTGGGTGTTCCAGTGACAACCTCTGGGACACCAGCCTTCTGACTCCAAACTTTTCAACTTCAGCTTCATCTACCCCAGAATTACTGATGTATGGGTCTTGTTGAAGGTTCCTTTGTAGCCCCAGTCCTAATTCAAAGCTTGATACATGCCAGGAACTCAACAGCTATAATACAGAGATCATGGCTGGAGAGATGGGTCTGTGGGCCTGATACATGCTGTATGCTTGACGCTTCACAGATCACTTACACTCTCTGAAGTAGTTTTCTCATCAATTTAAGGTAAAATAAAAACTCATCTCAAAGGATGATTATGAGGATTAAAGGAGATGACTCATATAAAACATTCTATAAAATATCTGACAAAAACTTAGCCCTCATTTACTGCATATAAATGATAGTAATTAATAAGTTCAAAGTTGAATAATTAATAGTTGTGATGGCTGTAATATAACAGATAGATAATGAAATATGGATGAATGGATGGACAAGTAAATGCTTCTGCTTTTGTGGTTACATCAATACTTGACTTGGAACGACTATGATGTTCTGAATTCCTTTGGCTTGGCTTCCTGTTCTTCTTGGTTATAGACTACCTAACATTCCTTCTGTCTCTAGCCTTTGCCTTTAGTACCTTTGCAGGATTTAATTACTATCTTCTTAATCCACCACTGTTCACAGTAGATTTATCAAATAGAAGACTGACATCTGCATTATATATAGTTGCGCTAATTTTACTCTTTCATTTACCTTCTCTTTTTTTCATCTACTCACCAATAACTAGTCATTTATGTGGCATTTAATGCTTCATAAATGTTATGAGGCTTTATATAGCACTAACTGAGAGGGATATGATACAAAGAGTTTATTTGGTATTTTAAATCTAATTTCTCAACATTATCCTTTTGTTTCTCCCCAGTGGGTGGCATATTTAGGTTCAGCACCTGGGGTTTGGCCAAGCAAATTGTTATTGATATGTGGAGTTAAAAAGGCAGGAACAAGAGGTTTCTTACTGTGCTAACTGGTAACTCTGCGTGCCTGAAAATAAATCATGCCTGGAACTGCCAAGCCATCTTGGTGTTCTGCTTGCTGATCTGTGAAGAGGCTCAGACCTTTTCCTGTGTGTCTTGATTCCCAGTCTGCTGGCTGCAGAACCCTCCTGGCTCATGGGCAGAGGGATGAACAGCAGTAAGATGGCCTCTGCCATCTCTGACAGTCTCCTTCCTGGTTGGAAGGTCAAGCCGTGGCAGGGGCTGATGTGGGGTATAGGGCTGGTCATCAAAGCCCTGAACACCGAGACACAGGCCAAAGAATATAGGAAGAAGCCAAGCCTAACTCCACAGCTTTTGATATCCTTCCTGATTCCAGAGCAGAAGGTTAAATCAGGAAAGACGTCAAGCACAAGGAAGCACAGAGATGTCAATGGACAGATATACCCACCCACGCATGCACATTATGCGGACATTAAGGACCTAACAGAAGCAGAAGATATTAAGAAGAGATGGCAAGAATACACAGAAGAACTGTACAAAAAAGATCTTCATGGCCCGGATAATCACGATGGTGTGATCACTCATCTAGAGCCAGACATCCTGGAATGTGAAGTCAAGTGGGCCTTAGAAAGCATCACTATGAACAAAGCTAGTGGAGGTGATGGAATTCCAGTTGAGCTATTTCAAATCCTGAAAGATGATGCTGTGAAAGTGCTGCACTCAATATGCCAGCAAATCTGGAAAACTCAGCAGTGGCCACAAGACTGGAAAAGGTCAGTTTTCATTCCAATCCCAAAGAAAGGCAATGCCAAAGAATGCTCCAACTACCACACAATTGCACTCATCTCACACAGTAGTAAAGTAATGCTCAAAATTCTCCAAGCCAGGCTTCAGCAATATGTGAACCGTGAACTTCCGGATGTTCAAGCTGGTTTTAGAAAAGGCAGAGGAACCAGAGA
>SJYV01008549.1:701023-718439 GCA_006410875.1 Neotragus pygmaeus
GTCCGTCTAGTCAAGGCTATGGTTTTTCCAGTAGTCATGTATGGATGTGAGAGTTGGACTGTGAAGAAGGCTGAGTGCTGAAGAATTGATGCTTTTGAACTGTGGTATTGGAGAAGACTCTTGAGAGTCCCTTGGACTGCAAGGAAATCCAACCAGTCCATTCTGAAGGAGATCAACCCTGGGATTTCTTTGGAAGGAATGATGCTAAAGCTGAAACTCCAGTACTTTGGCCACCGCATGCAAAGAGTTGACTCATTGGAAAAGACTTTGATGCTGGGAGGGACTGGGGGCAGGAGAAGAAGGGGACGACAGAGGATGAGATGGCTGGATGGCATCACTGACTCTATGGAGAGGAGTCTGAGTGAACTCTGGGAGTTGGTGATGGACAGGGAGGACTGGCGTGCTGCAATTCATGGGGTTGCAAAGAGTTGGATACGACTGAGCGACTGAACTGAACTGAACTGAAAGTCATGTCATGCTTCCAAAAATATATAACATGGGGCAACAATAGAGAAACAGACATAGAGAATAGACTTATAAACATGGGGAGAGGGGAGGAGAGGGTGAGATGTGTGGAAAGAGTAACATGGAAACTTATATTACCATATGTAAAATAGATAGCCAAGGGGCATTTGCTGTATGGCTCAGGAAATAAGACCAAGGGCTCTGTATCAGCCTAGAGTGGTGGGATGAGGAGGAGGTTCAAAAGGGAGGGGATATATGTATACCTATGGCTGATTCATGTTGAGGTTTGATAGAAAACAGCAAAATTCTGTAAAGCAATTATCCTTCAATAAAAAATAAATTAATAAAAATAAATAATTAAAAAAATAAAAAATATATAACACGGTGGAATGTACCTGATGTAGTGTCAAGAGAAAAAGTAAAGATACGAAACATACATACAACCTTATATGTGTATACATGTATATGTAAATGATTAGAAAAAAATGGCTGGAAGAAAACAAAAATAATAATTGTGTATTGGTTGTATCACATGCAAATGTTATGACATTTTCACTTAAGACATCTTCTTTGTGTTATCTTTTTATATTCTCCAAATTTCTACCATGTTCTAATCTCATTTTTTAAGGTATTATCATTTAAGGCAAAGTGGTAAGACAAGAGACAGAGAGGATGAGAGGCAGAATATTTTAGGCAAGTTTCAGGGGATAGAAACCCAATTCACACTGACTTGAAAAAAAAAAAAGTGTACTGGGTTACCACTAGGCATCCTGGAACCCCAGGTTTAGGATCCAAGAGCTCCAGCAATGGTTTAGGGGCCCATGTATCCCTCTTCCTCCCCTCTTCCCCTTCTCCCCCTCCACTTCTTCTTTCCTCTCTGTCTCCCCCTCCCCTCCCTCTCTCCTTCTCTTCTCCTCCTCCCTCTCTGCCTCCTGATCCTCTTCTGTCAATAGTGCTAGAGGCTGCAGAGTAAAATGGTTGAGAGCCCAGGCTCAGGAGCCAGGCCGTCTGGGCTCAAATTGTGCCTTCCCCACCGAGGAACTTTTTAAATCTGGATTTGTTTAACCACTAAATATCACAGTTTTCTCATCTGTGGAATAGGGATGATAATAATAGCAACAACAATTACAATAAAGATCATAAGTATAAGCTCTATGAAGATTAAATGAGTTAATATATGTAAAGCATTTAGATTAGTTCTTGGCATATGGCTGGAATTTATTAAATGTTATCTGTCACCACCACTGCCACTGTTATCACTTTCCTTTGTTGACTACATTTTGAGGATAAGATCTCATCAATGACAAAATGACTCCCAGTTGCCATACACCTACATCCTTTGAGCTTAGCCTCCTCGAAGGAAAGAGGATTTCTCTTTGTCTATGTTCAGTTATCAATCTCGTGTGTGTGTTCAGTCACTTCTGTTGCATCTAACTCTTTGCAACCACAGGGACTGTAGCCCATCAGATTCCTCTGTCCATGGGATTTCCCAGGCAAGAATACTGGAGTGGGTTGCCATTTCCTTCTCCAGGGGATCCTCCCCACCAAGAGATCAAACTGAATTCTCCTGCATTGGCAGGTGAATTCTTTATCACTGAGCCACCTGGGAAGCCTCTCAGGAGGCTCTATATGACTTGGTCTGGTACCAAGCCCAGACACAAGCCTGTCACTAGGCCCAGGAGGTCAGGGTAAGGTAGACTGGCCAGCTTGGGTCACAGGTGTTTCCTATTGTGGGAAAGTAAAAGAGTAATTGACAACCTCACCAGGGCCTTGGAGAATGAAAGAGATCCCCCAGGGGAAAACAAGAAGACCGTGAATAGGCAATCAAAAAATTATTGCTATTAAAGAAGGACTTTCTTGAATTGAGTCTTCTAAACCTCTTGCTGTTCAATCACAGAAACTGGTGATAAAATCCTTAGGCTATGGCCTCAAGTTGGATTCCATAGGGCCACAACTTGCAGTGGAAAAGTGGGCTCTATTCCAGATAGATGATAAAATGTAGGCTGGGGTGGAATGAACAAATATGTGAAATACTACCCTTTTCACCCTATGCTCAATAGATTGATGGGCACATGGCATCTAGACACCTGAAAACAATACCTTATCAGAGTTAAGGTGTTACAGATTAGAGTGAGGGGGACCAGTTAGAAACCACAGCTGTCATCCAGACAAGAGATTTTGGTGTCCTGAACCAAAGGGAATAGAGAGAGACGAGAAGATGGGAGTAAGCTCAACAGGACTTAGGAGAAGGCTGTGAGGAGAAAGCGGACTCCAAATGGTGCCCATAGTTTCCTCTCTAAATGAATATCATTTAATGAGATGGAAATACATGGGGAAGAACAGGTTGGAGATGGAGGAAGATTGAGGTGAGATGAAAACACCAAAGCCATTCCCTACCAAGGGCTATCACATATCTTTTTCCTAGAAGACTATGATGGCAGCATTGACCAAAAACTGTTAAATGAGCCCTGGCAATTTCTCCATGTTGACACAGAAGATTGAAGACAACTGTTTTGTAAGCAAAACATACTCATTCTGCCTTTCAGATCACCAGGTATTTCTTAAAGTTCATTTGCATGCTGGTGAGTCAGTAAACAAAAGCCCTGGGCCACACAATGCATTTGCAACATTTTCAAACTCAGGAGAAAATCTGCAGTTTTTCAGTAATCAACATGATCAGTTCAAGCAAACAATTTGTCATGAAGTAATCTGTGTAAATTACTATAGTGAGAATATTTTCTATCATCTGCATGATTTTATGGAAAGAATTTCTTCTATTATTTAATCTCTTGGGCTTCAGGGAATTGTTTTACAGTGATCTAATACAGCAGAAGCTGCGTTTATTTACAGTACTTGTTAGAAGCGATTTTGTATTCTCTCTCCTTGGCATTAAGGCTAAAATAATGGATGCACAGAGCAAGTTCAGACATTCTTGAGAAAACTGGAGGAAAAGGGAATCAAGCATAGATATCATTCACATTCTCAAGACCTTTTAAGATTCACATGCTAATTTGAAAGATGGGCGTTGAAAAACAAAAGCACAAAAACATATATAACATTGTTGTTGTTCAGTCGCCAAGCCGTGTCTGACTTTGCAACCCCATGGACTGCAGCATGCCAGGCACCCCTGTTCTTCACTATCTCCTGGAGTTTGCTCAGATTCATGTCCACTGAGTCAGTGATGCCACTTAACTATCTCATTATCTGCCACTCCCTTCTCCTGTTGCCTTCAATCTTTCCTAATATTTCACATTGGTGAGTCTTAATTCTTATGGGTTTTAGGCACCTTTGAGAATCTTATGAAACTACGGAAACTATGCCCAGAAGAATCCACATGCATGTGGATACAAGTCATATGCAACATAGCAAGAACTCATGGGATGCTTTAAGCCCATCTGTGTCCATAAGGACACCTACTACTGTCCATGAATTTTCATTACCACTCATCTTCATTGCTCTTCACTTTAATTATCAGTATGAGGACAATGAATAGATGAACACCATGGTGCATGTACTAGTGTATATAGCACACATTTCTTGATTGTCCAAAGATTAGTATGTGGTCTGATAACCTAAATTATCAGAACACAACTGAGAACCCAAAAGGAAGCAAGATACAAAACTACAGGAAGACCATGTACTAAAACTGAAGCACTTCCCTCTAAGAGAGTTACACTGGTGCCATGCAGAATTTTGTTTTTCACAAAATTCTAATAAGTTCAGCTATGCTTTCCTAGCCACCAGCAAATAAGACAATGGAAACTGGGCTGCTATAGATAGGCATACTTATCATCTCAAGAATTCAGCTTATTGAGAAACTGACAACAAGGAAAGAGGGGGAAAAATTCTCAATGAATTTGTCAAGGGCCCACTTTATACCTGCCTTAGAGCTAGGTACTATGGATAGAAAGATGAATAACTTCAGGTTGATTTAGGAATTGGGGATTGGTGAGAAAGAAAGAAAGAATCTCAATGTAACATGGTAAATGTTTCAGTAAAAATATGTACAAGTTGCTAATTTGAGAACAAAAGAAGAAATATCAGGAGCTGCCTTTGGAGCCTAGGAAGACTTTAGTCTTCAAGGGTGAGTCAGACTTGACTAGGTAGCTATAGGAATGAATGACTTTCAGATCAAGACATAGAGTTGAGTTTGGACAGATGAGTGATAGGTAGGTGAAAACAGGCAGAGTTGGCTGAGCAGCTGTGAGGGGCAGATGTGCATAGGTGAGTATAGATGTGAAGTTTGGATGGGAAGGAATGAATTAGTATCAGGAATGGAGGGAACCCTGCTGACAAGGAGACCAGTGTCATTGTATAGCAGTCCTTAAATACTAAATAAAGGGATTTGGACTTTTAAAAATAGGCAATAAAGAGCCAATAGAGGGTTTTCTCACAAGATAAGACCTTGAAGGAATCAGATTTATGAAAGATAACTCCAGAAGCAATTTGGTGGATAAACTAGAGCTAGCATTGATGGGACTGGCAAGGCAAGCAGTTGGGAAACTATTACAATGGTCTGATTGTAAGATGAGGAGGACACGAACCAAGGCAGTATTGGTAAAGATAAACAGAAGCATGTGTGCACACAGGTGTGCATATGTGCAAGAGCAAGAGAGAAAGAAAGGGAAGGAGAAACATTATTTGTATGCGTGTTGATATGAACTAAAATCTTCAAACCTTGGCAAGGTGTTGAGAAAGAGGAAGGAAGAGAAAGAAACTCAGTAATTTCATTGTATATATAAGCACAACATTTATATCCTGTCACAATCTCACATATTTGGATCTTTGTTAGTTTAGAAGACATGGTTATTTGAGTGGCACAATCTCAAGTTTGCCTTTGAAATATCTTTCAAGATTGTGGTTACCAAATGCCAAACCAAAGGCTTTCTGCATTAGAATTCCTTGGGATCGTCACTGAAAACAGATTCCTGGGAACTTACCACAGATATAACAAATCACTTGGGGTGGGAGCCCAGGAAATTCACATTTTAACTAGCTAGTTAATGCCTCTGCCAGGAAGCTGTGACTGGGAACAACCACTGTTAACAACTTAACTTTCAGTCAACTTGAAGAAGGATATATAAATATTCTGAAGAATAAATCTCTCATGCAACATTCAAGAATGCATACACTACCAATATTTTCAGTATACAAAAAGATATAAGGCCCTCCATTTGATACCACATTTGGGGGGGCCTCATCTCAGAGTAACTGCATATGCTTTAGACTAACTCATTGCATTTCTTTCTGCGTATTCCTTAATTAAGCCTCTTCAGTAATTTACCCTTAGCCTAAAGCTTTGATAAATATCGATGAGTAACAGGCCAAGCTAAAGCTAAGCAGTCTGCAGAAAATCATCAAAGGTCCTTTTTTTTTTCTCTCTTTACCTCCCACCCTAGGTGAGCTCATCCAGTCCTGTTGCTTAAATAGCATCTATGTGCTGATGACTCACAAATTTCTATCTCCATTGTGAGCCTCTCATCTGCACTTCAGGGTCATATATCCAACTGTCTCCTTGTCATCTCTATTTGGCGTCTCATACGAATCTCAATTTTAAGAATGCTGAAAAGTACTGAACTCTTAAATCATTCCACCTAACCTTTTCCTCTCAAGTCCAATCTTCTCAACCTGAGCAAATGGTATCACCATTTACCCAGTCACTCTAGCCAAAATCCTAGGGGAGATCAGTCTTGATCCCTCCCTCTTTCTAACCATCCCCTTGCACATTTATTTCTAAATCCTTTGACTCTTACTTCACAAATGTATTCCCAATCTGCCCGTGACTCTTCACCTCTACTTCTATGACCTTGATCCCAGCCACCACTATCTTCTGCTTTATTTAACAGGAACTGGGACGATTTCTCCTCCAAGCCACTCTGACCCCTGGAGTCATAGGATTCTTAAAGAGGGCTCTATATTACAGACTGCTTCCCTGGTGGCTCAGAGGTTAAAGCGTCTGCCTCCAGTGCGGGAGACCCGGGTTTGATCCCTTGGTTGGGAAGATCCCCTGGAGAAGGAAATGGTAACCCACTCCAGTATTCTTGCCTGGAGAATCCCATGGACAGAGAAGCTTAGTAGGCTACAGTCCATGGAGTGGCAAAGAGTCGGACACGACTGAGCGACTTCACTTTCATTTTCTATATTACAGNGTTTTCCTCTATTTCTTTGCATTGATCGCTGAGGAAGGCTTTCTTATCTCTCCTTGCTATTCTTTGGAGTGTTGCATTCAAATGGGTATATCTTTCCTTTTCTCCTTTGTTTTTCACTTCCCTTATTTTCACAGCTATTTGTAAGGCCTCCTCAGACAGCCACTTTGCTTTTTTGCATCTTTTTTCTTGGGGATGGTCTTGATCCCTGTCTCCTGTACGATGTCATGAACCTCTGTCCATAGTTCATCAGGGACTCTGTCTATCAATTCTAGTCCCTTAAATCTATTTCTCACTCANCCTCAGACAGCCACTTTGCTTTTTTGCATCTTTTTTCTTGGGGATGGTCTTGATCCCTGTCTCCTGTACGATGTCATGAACCTCTGTCCATAGTTCATCAGGGACTCTGTCTATCAATTCTAGTCCCTTAAATCTATTTCTCACTCACACTGTATAGTCATAAGGGATTTGATTTAGGTCATACCTGAATGGTCTAGTGGTTTTCCCTACTTTCTTCAATTTCAGTCCGAATTTGGTAATAAGGAGTTCATGATCTGAGCCAAAGTCAGCTCCTGGTCTTGTTTTTGTTGACTGTATAGAACTTCTCCGTCTTTGGCTGCAAAGAATATAATCCATCTGATTTCGGTGTTGACCATCTGGTGATGTCCATGTGTAGAGTCTTCTCTTGTGTTGTTGGAAGAGAGTGGCCAGCACATCATAGGGCTCAACAAATGTTAAGTGTTAATAGAAATAATACTATATAAAAGTGTGTCACAACATGGTAAAAGATGTCAGTGTATATGCAATTACCTGCCAAGCGAACAAGAACAGAAAGCTAAGAAAGGCAGAGAGACAGCTGAGAGGTAAGGAGAGAGCAGTCCCTCCCACCCTGACAGTGTGGTAAAACATACCATCCAAGGAGATTTAGGAAGGTATCCAGGAGACTTTGAGGCCTGCTTGTGGCCGGACAAACCAGCTTCCCTAGAGCTTGTGGTTTACGCTTCTTTGGCAAGATGATGCTGACTTGAGGGCAGAGTCCAGTGGAAAAGTAGACTTGCACTAGGGTAGTGGCAGGTGTGGCATGAAGCCAGAGGCCTGAAATGAAAAGTACAAAAGGCATTATGGAGGAGGCATTCAAGTATTTACAGAGTGAATTAATTATAACAACATCTTAATGGCTAAAACATTTATTGAGAACTTGCTCTGAGCTGAGTAGTATTTAAGTGCTGTATAGCAATTACCTGTTTAATCTCTACCATAGTCTGGAAAGGGACCTTTTATTATTCTGACTTGATAGATGTGAACTGAACCCCAGAAAGGGTAAGTAATCTGTGCAAGGTTGCACAGCTAGAAAGTGGTAGAGTTACAATCTGAATCCAGAGCCTGAGTATTTAATTCTGAAATCTTTCTTCCTCTTACTTAAATGTTTACATTTTACTTAATTTTTATTTTTCCTCTGACAATGCTTCAACTTCACACTCAGCAAACTCTTTGAAGGAAGAGGTAGGGTCTCAGAGTTCTTAAAATTCTTCTAAATGACCCACCCTATGCCTTCTAATGTAAATATGTAATAAATGGGATTGATTTATTGATAGAAATATTTGTTAGTTGCCACATTGAGAAAATCAGGCACTGTAGCAAGGAGGGGAAACCTGTTTAGAAAGGATCACTCAATATTATCTGGTGAAGTCAGTGTACTGTCAATAGGCTATATGTAATAGTTTCTCCTGGCCCACTTAGCACTGCTGTTTCTATTGCCTGGCACTCTCTTTTCTTACCTCCACCCTTTTACTGGTTTATTTCCTCCAAGAAATACTTAATAATCTTCTATAGGCCTTAGCACAGATGCCTTTTCCTCCAGGAAGCCTTCCCTGATTCCCTGAAAATTTGGGTTAGAAACTCCCACAAAATACTATACTCCTCCCACCAGAACACTTATCCCATTGCCTTATAATAATCTAGTTTACTCTTCAGTCTTTCCCAAGTAAATCATAAGCTTTTTGAAAATAGGGTTGTCCTCAGCACCTAGCCAGAGAAGGCAATGGCAACCCACTCCAGTACTCTTGCCTGGAAAATCCCATGATGGAGGAGCCTGATAGGCTGCAGTCCATGGGGTCGTGAAGAGTCTGACATGACTGAGCGACTTCACTTTCACTTTCCACTTCCATGTATTGGAGAAGGAAATGGCATCCCACTCCAGTGTTCTTGCCTGGAGAATCCCAGGGACGGTGGAGCCTGGCGGGCTGCCATCTATGGAGTCGGACACGACTGAAGCGATTTAGCAGCAGCAGCAGCAGCAGCTATATCCTTTCAAAATTTAGGTAAGGAAGTAGTGAACTACTCTACTTCCCTCATGGGATTGTCGTAAAGATTTGTTAGGATGTAAAACAGAACAGTACCTGGCACACAGTATCTGCCCAGTAAGTGTCAGATGCTATTATTATTTTATAGCATCAGCTGGTATTTGAGAGTGAAATTTTCCACTTTTACTCATACAGAGTAACTCTGCCTGAACACTTTAATGTCATTGGTAAATTATTATGCAGTTAACATATACAAGTAATACTGCCAGTAATACATGCAATTAATTAAATGTATGGAGATATTGACATCTTGGGAGCAAAGCCAGATTGACTGGCAAACACCAGCTAACCCAACTGACCATGAGTGTGGTCTAACTGGCTGCATGAAGCAGGCAGGTTTTGGCTGGACCAGAGGATTCATCAAAAGTTTCAGATCCCTGGTTCAGCAACAGTTCTCACTCCTCAGCACATTTCCAATTCAGTTCACACAGCTGAAAATTAAAACAAGCTAACAAGAGCCATAAAATTTTGATACCAACAAAATGTTCTTAAATTTTACTCAGCCATAAAGCTGTTTATGACAGGAGAGTAGAAAGTCTCCCTCTCATTTTTTAAGCTATGAGCAGCAATGTCAACAAACAATGCAGACTGTACGTTCAAGAAAAAAGTTTGGAGCTGCGATCAAATAAATTAACAACAGAGCGAATCTGACATATTTAATGATAAATCTTTTTACTGTGCTGTGTGGTAATTAGACAAAATAAGAAGTTCACATAATGGCTGTAATTATTTAGTCATATTACTTTCATACTGTCAAACCAAACTCTCATGGATTTTCTTTATTTTCTTAGTTCTGCACTTATAAAAAGCCCCAGTGTTGACCATTTTCTCTGCTGCTACTTAAAATTTCAATGGACTCTAATTGCAAAAAGGCATAATTAGACATCAGAAAACACACATTGGAACACAGAACCCAGGTCTCCATGTCCTGTGTTCCTGCATGCTTCTCTGCCTCGAAGCAAAAGCTCTGAGAACCACCTGTTTTTCTTTTTCAGTCTGTGAGGTCAAACCTTCCCCCTTACTTCTCATTCTCTCCTGAGATAAGAGTTTCTGAACAAGAAGATTGCAATAGCCCCTTTCCATAGAATGATCATTAACCTCATCTGGTGACACTGGCTGCTCTAACAAATAGATCCCCAATTATGTGAAAGCACTGACATAATAGAAGACTATTTCTGCTCACTTAACAACACAAGGCAGGTGGGTCCCTGATTGGCATGAGACTCTCTTCCATCCAGTGATCTGGGGACACAGGTTTCCTTATATCTTGTGGCTTCACTGTTCCCTAGAGCTTTGTCTTCATTGACTGTACTCAACTGGCAAAAAAGCATGGATAAAAATCTTGCTACTTCTTAAAAATCTTGACGCTGACATTGCACCCATCACTGCCATTAGAACTTGGTCACATAATCACACATCTAATTTCAAAGGAGACACAGAAATGAAGTCAAGCTGTTTGCTCAGGAAGAGAAACAGGCTTTGATGTACAGCTTGCAATCTCTGCCCTTCCTGAAATCAGTGTGGAGATGAGGAGACAGAGTCAGCAAACCATAGGTAGAATGAGGGGTATGAATGAGGTAGCAAGGAGCACAAAACAAAACAAGACGCTATAAGACTCATTACTGGGACCACTGGAAAATATGAATTTTGTCTGCATAACAGTATTATATTAATGCTAAATTTCCCAAGTGTGATAATTATGTTAACCTCATTCTTAGATGATAGCTCCTAAAATGCTCGGGGGTGAAGTGCCGTTGATGGTTTCAACTTACTGTCAAATATGCCTCCTAGTGTACATACAGAGAGACAAAGACACAGAGAGAGATACATACAGAGAGAGAGAGAGAAAGAAAGAGAGAGAGAGAGAGAGGACAGGGTGGAGAACAAATGTGCTTAAATGTTAACTATCTGTGAATCTTGATGAAGCCTATTCAAGGAGCAAAGACCAACAGGTATGCCAAAAGCAAGGAAGGATATAGTATGCTGAAGACAGGAAGCGGGTCAGGGTTGCTGGAGTATAAAATGCCTCCAAGTAGCATCTCCATGCCCAGCAATGAGGGCAGGAGATGAGTCTAGAGAAAGATCAAAATCATGACAGGGCTTGCATAGTGTGAGGCTTGACTTTATCTTGCAACCAATGAGGACCCATTTAATAGCAGGCAGGGATAGGTCTGACGTGTCTTTCAGGTAGATAGTACTCGATGATTTGAGAGAAACAATTCTGGATGAAGGGATGCAATTTCATTCATTTAATAGTTTCAGGTGCCAGCCCTGTGCTAGAGACTATAGATAATACAGAACTAGGGTAGCCACCAGATATATGGAAGAGCAAAATCAGACATGGATCCTGCCTTCTTGGCAGTTAGGGTCTAGTGAGTGGAGATGCACATCAAGTAATAAACGTAAGGATAAGTGTGAAATACAGCTGTGACAAGTTTTTTGCTATTTAGTCACTGAGTTGTGTCTGACTCTTTTGCGACTCGACAGGCTCCTCTGTCTGTGGGATTTCCCAGGCAAGAATACTGGAGAGGGTTACCATTTCTTTCTCCAGGGGATCTTCCTGATCCAGGATCAAACCCAGGTCCCCTGCATTGCAGGCAGATTCTTTACCACTGGAGCCACCAGGGAAGCCCATGACAAGAGTTAGGAAGGTGAATTTTGTGATGGCCTAGGAATCCATGATGGCTACACATGGTTTGACCAAGGAAAGTAGCATCTCCAAGAAACTGGTGTTTGAGCTAAGACTCACGGGGTGAAAAGGTGATATGTAGGGAACACCATATAAGGCAGAGGAAATGACATGAATAAAGGCTCCTTGGTTGGAAGGAGCCTGGTTTCAGTTCAGTTCAGTTCAGTTCAGTCACTCAGTTGTGTCCGACTCTTTGTGATCCCATGAATCACAGCACGCTAGGCCTCCCTGAGCATCACCATCTCCCGGAGTTCACTCAGACTCGCGTCCATTGAGTCAGCGATGCCATCCAGCCATCTCATCCTCTGTCGTCCCCTTCTCCTCCTGCCCCCAATCCCTCCCAGCATCAGAGTCTTTTCCAATGAGTCAACTCTGCATGAGGTGGCCAAAGTACTGGAGCTTCAGCTTTAGCATCATTCCTTCCAAAGAAATCCCAGGGTTGATCTCCTTCAGAATGGACTGGTTTGATCTCCTTGCAGTCCAAGGGACTCTCAAGAGTCTTCTCCAATGCCACAGTTCAAAAGCATCAGTTCTTCAGCGCTCAGCCTTCTTCACAGTCCAACTCTCACATCCATACATGACTACTGGAAAAACCATAGCCTTGACTAGATGGACCTTAGTCGGCAAAGTAATGTCTCTGCTTTTGAATATACTATCTAGGTTGGTCATAACTTTTCTTCCAAGGAGTAAGCNCATTCCTTCCAAAGAAATCCCAGGGCTGATCTCCTTCAGAATGGACTGGTTGGATCTCCTTACAGTCCAGCTTTACCAACCACCATTGTCACCCACTGAAGCAGCCGGTATGTAGGTGAAAAGATTCAGAAATATTTTTCACAGGCAGGAGCTTATGGAGCCTGGAGACTCTTGGGACCCCCTTACCTGTCTCCTTCCTTGATGATAACAATTAATTAGTTAAATAAAAATTTTTGAACACTTCCAATATTCCAGATACCATTTTTATCATTGGAGATATAATAGTGAAAAAAATAATGGATAGAAATATAATAACAATATATCCAACAATAGAGTATGTTACACATATTATAATGTGTGATTTATAATAGCATAAGACTCATTGGAAAAGACTCTGATGCTGGGAGGGATTGGGGGCAGGAGGAGAAGGGGACAACAGAGGATGAGATGGCTGGATGGCATCACCGGCTCGATGGACGTGAGTTTGAGTGAACTCTGGGAGTTGGTGATGGACAGGGAGGCCTGGCGTGCTGCGATTCATGGGGTCGCAGACTCTGACACGACTGAGCGACTGAACTGAACTGAACTGAAGAAAATAATATATAAAGACACAATGGTATAGCTAATAGAATGACATATAAGTTTTGTTTAATAAATGATATCCAATATCCATATTAATAATACAAATGTATTTTATATGTGGAATATAAAATAGAATGTTAAATAATATATTAAATAGTTAAACATGGAGTTATCATATGACACAGAAATTCCACTCTTAAGTAAATACCCAGGAGAAATGAAAACATATGTCATATTCACTCCAAAACATATTTATGAATGTTTATACAGTGTAATTCATAATATCCAAAAGGTGGGAATAACCCAGATGTCCATCAATGGATGAATTTTTGTGACATCATCATACAGTGGGATATTAGCCTCAAGAAGGAAGACATTTTGATCTGTGCTACATGGATAAATCCTGAAAACATGCTAAAAAGAAACCACACACAGAAGACCATTATAGTATGATTCCATTGCTATGAAATGTCCAGAACAGGCAAATCTATAGACATAGAAAGTATGCTTAGGGCTGGGAGAGACGGGAGGATTTCAGTGACTAATGGAAACAGGGTTTCTTTGAGGGATTGAAAATGTTCTAAAATTAATTGAGGAGATGGTTGTACAACTGGAATATACTAAATAATATATTTACTAANATCAATGTATAAAATCCTTTCATGCCAATAGAAAATTTTCTGAATCTGAGATTACTGTTTGACTACAAAGTTCATAAAATGTTTCAAGCACTTTTTGCTGCTGTTTGTCTCTAAGCTGTGTCCGATTCTTTTATGACCCTGTCAGGCTCTTTTGTCCATGGGATTCCACATCTAATCCTGACACTGGAGGTTTAGGAAGCAGAAAGCAAAGACTTGCCAAACCAAGGACTAGCATAGTACACTCTGCACCAATGAAGATGTGTATCCTAAAATAAAGGCTGTTAGAAAACAGGATTTTTAAAAAGTTGAATTCAATCAGCACCAATGAGAAAGGTGTTTGGAGTTGAGGGTCACCACAAAAAGTAGATTAAAACAAATTATTCTGAGATGTGGAAACGAAGGTGAGTAGGTCCTCCCTATCCCCTGCCCCCCAAAATAAGAGGTGGCGTTTTGAAAAGTAAAGGAAAAGAACAAACAGCCAGTTGTTGACCAGAATGTAGTCAAGGTTTTACAAATCTTATCTGCCATGGAGCACACTGATGATCTCAGAGGGTCCTTAATCCATCATGCAAATGTTATTATATTTGGCATTTCTGCTGGGTATCAAGGACAAAATAGGTGGGAGAATTCAACCTCTCTTTCTCTAGAATTATCCCAGATTTGTGGGAGGAGGTCAAGGAACAAGCAGAGGGCTGGTGTACTATAAGGAAATGGCTGGTTCTGCATGTGAAAACACACCACTGATGGAATCTGTTCTCAAGCCAACTCAGAGCCAGCCAGGATCTCAAACTTGTGCAGGCTAACACCAGCAACTGTAGCTGCTGTTTCCTTTACTTCTCCAGCCATCACAGCTAGGAAGGTTTCATATTTGCACGGCTATATCCCTGCGACTGTTGTACAGCCAGAGAAGTTTTCTATTTGTCACATTTTCTTTAAAAAAAAAAAAAAAAAAAAAAAAAAAAAAATGGATTTTCTNGTAGCTGCTGTTTCCTTTACTTCTCCAGCCATCACAGCTAGGAAGGTTTCATATTTGCACGGCTATATCCCTGCGACTGTTGTACAGCCAGAGAAGTTTTCTATTTGTCACATTTTCTTTAAAAAAAAAAAAAAAAAAAAAAAAGACTCCAGGGATGTCCTTGGCATTCTAGTAGTTGAGACTTTGCTTTCCAATGCAGGCAGTTCAGGTTCAGTCCCTGGTCAGGGAGCAAAGATCCCAAAGCCAAAAACATAAAAGAGAAACAATATTGTAATAAATTAAATAAAAACTTAAAAAATGGTCCACATCCCCTCCCCACCAAAAAATAATCTTAAAAAAAAAATACTCCAAAGTCTATTTCAAGCTAACAGCCAGATTTAATCATCATCATCATCATCATCATTTTTTCTGGTAATCATCAAGAAGCAAAAGATTAAAAGTGCAAAATATCAATCATGTAATTTTAATTGTTTTCAAAGGAAGAGAAAATAAATGTCAGGTCCAACAAGGTCATGTGCCTCCTCAGCAGATAATTGTCTCCACAAGAAATCTTTTGATGTTTTGAAACTGAAGTAGATTGTTAATGCCTTCCATTTACAGAGGGGAACTCAAGACTCTGTAGCATTATACAGTTTAGAGTATAAAGCAAGCCTCCCAGGCATTAGTCACTCTTTCTGGGTAATCATCCAAAGGATGGCCTTTCCAGCTACCCTTTGTACTTGAAAATGTGATGATAGAGGTGCCGTCTAATGTCCATTTCATAGACTCTCTCTGATACTATTTTTTCTTTTCTCTTCCAAACTCTCATATTTGGGGGAAAGGAAGCATGTTATATTAAAGGTTAAGAAAATTGGACTATGTTTCCTGACCTGTAGCTTAATCAAGAATTTTTGGTACTGAGTATATGGAAACCCACTCAGACAGAAATAAAATAGAGGGAGTTTATTATAGGAGTGCAGGAATAAAACTCTGAGAAAGTGCAAGAGGAACGTACATGGGTTCAAGTGAAACCAGCAAATGGAAAGCTATTGGATTCCAGGGTTCCTGTCTCTAGAATGCCACCTTCTCTTGTGTCTGTACCCATCTGCAATAGATTCATCCTCTTTCTTCAATCAGGTTTTTATCCCACGCCATGTCAAAGATGGCCACTCTATAGGCCTCAAGTTCAAATAAGCAGCAGACACTGACTAGTGCCTCTCAGAATCAATTTAAATTCTATGGAGAGGAAATAATATAGCCTGAGGTGGGGGCTGGTGTCTACCTCTGTCCAATAACTAGAACAATAGTCTGAGACCTTCTTAGTTTGCTTCTCTTGGCATGAAACCCCAAATTATGAGCCAGGGTAAGGGCAACCAAGATGCCACCACCCTAAGCACACCGTGTCCAAGTTAGAGCCTCATTCCATGAGTGGGGAAGGGGCAGAAAAAGGTCTCCAGCTCTGGGACTTAGACTCAGCAACTTCTCACTGGAGACACAATAGGAAACGCTGAAATGCTCCTCCTGGGAAAATAGCCCTCCAACTGGGAGGTGGAGGTACAAGGAGTCCTGTGTTCTTGGCTATACCCGTTAGAGTGAAGTTCCACCAATCATTGAATGGGGATAGATTTTTTTTTTCCCCAAAAAAGCTAAAGACTCTCACTTTTCTTACAAAATTTTCATAGATTCTCTAGAACATATGCTTTTTCATTTACTACACACACTTTGGATCATTTCCAGAGGATTTAAATAGTTATTTTAAAATACTTTTCCCCAGTTTTCCTGGGGAGTGGATTCACAAAGTCACTCCTGGTGTCATTCAAAAAAGTGATCTCATTGTCTGTGTTAGATCTTTTTATTTGATAGGTTTATATCTGGGACATGCTAAGTCGCTTCAGTTGTGTCTGACTCTTGGAGACCCTATGGCCTGTAGCTGCCAGGCTCCTCCGTCCATGGGATTTTCCAGGCAAGAATACTGGAGTGGGTTGCCATTCCTATTCCCTGGGATCTTCCTGACCTAGGGATCAAACTTATGTATATGGTACTCTTAAAATTAGAGAAGGCTTAGGCTGGTTTTCAAAAAAGGACCTATTCTATTCTTTTTTAAAATTAGAGTTTATTAATAGGAACTAGGAGTCTGAATATTCTTTACATGGTTAGTGAGATATCTAGTTCTACCAGCATTTTATTCATCCATTCAGCAAGTTTATGTCTAATGCCCAGCAGTCTCCAGCATTGTTCTAAATCCTGAAGACACCAATCTTAAAAAAAAAAATTATTTTCATATCTGGAGCTTGAAATCTAGTGAATGAAGACAGGCAATAAAAAAAGAAACGCATAAGCAAGGTAATTAGAGATTCTGGTGAGCGCTATGAAGGAAGGAGGATCATCCAATAAGTGTGAGATTCTCTAAGGTGGCAAACAGGAGCTGAGATTTGAAAGATGAGAAGGATCCAGTGATGCAAAAGCCAAGAAAGAGAATTCCAGGTAGAGGAACCAGTGAATGCAAAGGACCTGAGTCACGTGTGAGCACAACATGTTCAGAAACTACACTAGTATGGCTGGTGGAATAGAGGGAAGAGTGGAATGAGAAAAGGCTGGGAAGGCAGGCAGGAGCCAGTTCAAATACAAACTTGTAGGCTGTGGAATGGAGTGAGTTTTAAGTGCAGCAGGAGAACACTGGTAGATTTTAGGCAGAAGACTGGGGGTGGTGACATGAGGGAAGCTATGGGAAGCTGATTTTAAATGTTTAAAATCAAAATTTCCAACAGTGAACTCTACCATCAGCAAATTCCATGTAAATTTTCTTGTTTTTGACTCTGTTTCCTAAACAGTTCAGTCCAGTTCAACAGCTCAGTCGTGTCCAACTCTTTGCAACCCCATGG